>JBAKGM010000233.1:26807096-26820997 GCA_037177215.1 Asparagus racemosus
TATATATATAAAATTAAAAACTGGCCGGGCCCGGGCTGGACTTCACCAACTCGGCTTGGACCCAGGCCCGGAGCCCGACAAGCCCAAATTTTCTGAGCCTTACCCGGGCCCAGGCCCGAAGTCCATTTGGACAGTCCTAACCACTACCGCTTGATCCAACACTAAATTAGTCTTATGATCTCTTTTTGGCCTAAGAAAAACTGGATCAGGTCAGAATTGACCCAGTTTTTGCCAATCAAAAGCAACCTCAACTGAGCCATATTTAGTCTTGACCCAATTTTAGGAGTTTACCAAACACACCTAATAATCTCTTAAAACTTTTCCATGAATTCCTTAAACTTTTTTGATTGTAGAGAATTCCTACAATTATGAGGTCGATAAATAAAATTGGTTGATAGAATGGACCCCACAATTAAGAGGGCTTTTATATAATTTAATTGATTAATATAATACATGAGGTCCATAAAGTGAAAGGAACCTTATTGGTAAGTTATAGACATCCTCTATAATATGGGATGTAGAGGATCCCATGGCCCTTACCAAGGGTTGTTAGATTGGCCTTGTTTTAAATAAACTGATTTGGTTTTGAACGCATGGGAAGATGGTCCAAAACAAAAAGTATTTAAATACCAAAATTGATCTTAAAAAATTGGGCCAATCTTAATCCAATTTTATCCAAACAAATTTTCTTCTCAAACATGTTTGAACCTAGCCCCATACTGAAGAATTGTCAAAGACAACCTAAAGACCCATATAACTTAAACTTTAATAACAAAAAGTTAGATTTGAGAAATATTCCTGTCAAATCTAAAATAATTAACTTAACAAGTGGGACGGAATTGCAAGTACCCCAATGATACGAGGGACCTATAACGTATTCAACGATTGGAGAGAGTAAGTTCAAGTTATGGAAGATTTTGAGGGACCAACATGTAAGAAACCCAAGAAAGTAATCCATAACCCTAAAAAGCTAGTCATGGTGACTGGTTATCAAGGGACTCCATGTTGGCCAAGTGTACAAAAATTACCATGATTTTGATTAGGCTAAATATCATAAAGCCCTACCTTAAGTTTAGAGCTTATCAGAAAAATCTTCTTTAATTTTGAGATTTTATTAGAAAATCTCTCCATTTTTGAGGATTTTTTTTTGATAAAATCTCAAAGTTAAAGAGTATTTTCTAATAGAATCTAGAAGCTGAAGGAGGGTTTTTTGATAATCTCTGTGCTTAAGAATCGAAAGGTTTTTTTTTTTTTTTTTTTGGCTGGCGTGCGGGGAGGGGAGGAAGATATTTACCATTTTGATTATAATGCACCGCACTGAATTAGTAATGGGAAGCTTGTCCTGCACTTTGGATTCAAACTAAGACAATGTAGGGACCATTTGGTAACAACGTGACAGAAATCACCCTGTTTGGTTACAACAATGCACTACTGTATTTTGATAATTAAAAACAGTACTTTTACGCTAATTCATTTGTTGTGTTCTCATTTTGTTTCTCTAGATTTCCTTCTATATTTTACCTGTAATATATAATTGCTATCTACTTTTGTTATGTGTTTCTGTGGTAAACCATTTTTAAGAAATGGATATTGAATAAACCGACAAGCGTAGATCAGATGGTAGCTATTTCTAGAATCCTAGCAATATTGGTTTTTATGTTTTGTTTATTAAATTTGTCATGGATGTATCCCTACTCACTTTTCGGTTATTTTACCAGACGCTCATGGACACTTGTAAAGAAATGGCAGAAATAGAGAGAAATGGATAACAAGTATAATCTTGATTTGGCTTCTCTATCTCATTCAATAAATAATGAGTGCTCGTGGGCACTTGTTAAAAAAACTCAATTTTTAATCCAGTTTTAAATTTAATTTAGATCAAGGGGTTTTTCTCCTCTTCTAAACCATCTCTAAGATAGGGTAATTCTATAAAAGCCACATTTCATTTTTAATTTTTATATAAATCACCTTTAAAGTCTTTTTGGTTACAATCAACCACCTGATCTCACTTTTAAATCAAGTTTTTTCTATTTTGATGCAATAATTAGTTGTCAAATTCTAAATACATTAGAGAGATGATATTTAACGGAAGTTATGTGGGATCAGTTGCCAAAAAAAAAAAAAAACCTAAAAAGTGGGTGTAGGTAGTTGATTGTAACAAAAGAGGCTTTAAAGATGGTTTATGTATAAATTATAAATTAAATATAGTTTCTATCAATGACTTTATTTTAAAGGTGATTTCTAGAAAAAAACTATTAGACTAAAATTACCATAAATTAGTAAACGTTGGATTCTTTTATAGAAAAGCAAAATGGGAACATGCAACTTAATCTTCATAATCATTCTCCTACTAATCTTCATAATTTTTTTCTTATCCTTTGCATCTATTTTGGATCAAGTGATTGCCCATTTGCCCTAGCAATTATATAATTTTGTTAGTTTTAGTTTGTTATTTATGAGATACAAAATAAATTAGGGGCTATTTTGCTGCTCCATGATTTTAGATGACATGTGAAACTCATTCAGATCATGCAGCTTAACATATTTAGATCGTATCTTGTAATTTCGACGTATCACACCTGTAATATACCGGCGAAGATCATCCTAAACGAGAGTACAACTTCTGTTTATTCTGAAATAAAAGTAGATACCCGATAGCTCAAAATTTTTTTTTTAAAAATAAACAATAAAATAAAGTAAATAAATAAAAAGAGTTTTAAAACCCCAGGGTGCGAATATCAGAAATACCGAGTGTGGCAGATGCAATGAACGCGACATGCACGTCCACGTGGCAGACCGACATGGCTCGGTGCCCGAAGCTCCCCATTCTTTCTCTCTCCTCCGCTACAAAACAAGAGAGAGAGAGAGAGAGAGAGAGAGAGAGAGAGAAGAGAGATAAGAACTGCGAGAACAACAGCTCCCTCATTAATGCTTCCCTTGGCTTTCCTAATTCTCGGTCAAACTCCCTCCTCTCTCTCTCTGTCTCTGGGTACTTTCTCTCTCTCGCTTTATTTCACAGAGTATCTCAGTTCTCTTCTTTCCCTTTTCGGCTCCCAATAGACGAAAGTACTCCATTGATTTCGCTCTGATCTCTCTCTCTCTCTCTCTTCAACTGGATACCTATCCTTTTTATTTTCTTCATCTGTTGGTATATGTTGAGAGTAGGAGAACAGAGGAACACCAATCATTGGTATGTTAATTATGTGCCCATTGATTGCTCTGTGACTAGGTTTATTTGTGGTTTATTTGAGGGTTTTGAATTGTTTGCTGACATGGGTTTTCCTGTTTAATTGGGGATTTTAATTCAAATTTGTGACTTCGCGTATAAAAGGACTTGATTTTGGTTCATTGTTTCTGTATTTCTAGGATTTGGGGGTAATTCGGTGATTTGGGTTTGTTTTATTTTGTTGGTTTTTTGGAGTTTTATGCTTCATTGGGATATTTTCGGTTTATTTCAAGGAGTTGGGTCGTTTTTGTTAGTAGGGTTTTCTTTGTTTTGGTCGGAAGTTGTTCCAAACTTGGGGCTTTTTCTCTTTTTTACTTTGTTTTTCTCCCTGTACTTTTAATTATCTTGCAGTTGTTCCCCTGTAATTGAAAGATTTTGTTTTGGGATTTGGGGTGCCCTTTATTTTATTTATTTGTCCACATTGTGTTTAATTTCTATTGGAATGTATTTAGATTTATTACATTTTTAGTGGGCTTAATTCTTGGTTGTTTCCAATAGATTAGATACTAGTCTCTGTCTTTTATTTCCTTCGTTTAAATGGTTTTTTTTATTAAGGGGGTTGTTTCTCCTGGTCTCGGTAATTGAATTGTGCAGATATTTTTCTTTTTTGCGCTGGATGCTCCATTGCGATTGATCTTTTTGCGGCTTTTCCCTCTGTTTTAAAATATTAGTTTTGGGATTTGGGGCATTTTATTATTTTATTTTCTGAGATTTGTGAGGTCGTGTTTTAATCATATCATGGAAGGTATTTGGATTGGTTCCTCTTTTGTGTGTTGTAGCGTGCACTAATTATTTGTAATGAGATCTGAGATCCTCTTTGGTTTGGTGGTTAGCTTCTTTCAAAATACTTTTGCTTTGTTGTGTCTTCCTTCATTTTAATGCCTTTAGCTTGTCAGAGATGTTTCTTCTTGTTGCAAGAATTGGGATTGTGTGCATCTCTTTTCATTTCCATTTTAGGTTGAAGTTGTTGTTTTTCGCCCTTCTTAGATCAAACAAGAGTTGCTGGCTAATTTTGGGAAAGGACTGAACCATAATTTTCAAGCATGGATGAGAAAATGACAGTCATTGAGGATTGGGCACCTCTAAATCCCAGTCCAAGGACCTTTATGGCAAATTTTTTGAATGAAGACTTCAATTCCAAATCATTCCCTTATCTTTCGGCCGAAAATGGCAGTGAGAAGCCCTTGACCCAATCTGAAAGCCAGAAAATGTCGATGATTTCCAAGGAAGAAAGCAATGAGAATGAATTCAATTTCTCTAGTAATATGTCGATAGAATCGAGCTTGTTTGATGGTAAAAAATCAAGCTCAAAAGGGGGGCTTGCTCAGAGAATTGCAAGATCTGGATTTAATGCTCCGACAATTAATACTGCTCGTATTAAGTCTGCAAATATGAGATCTTCACCTTCAGAAGTTCGATCTCCGTATCTAACAATTCCTCCGGGTCTCAGTCCAACGACGTTACTGGATTCTCCAGTTTTCCTTTCTAATTCTATGGTATGATTTTATAATTGAAAGTATACTGTTCTCTTTTATGGAGTTTTCTATCTTATGGCTAGTAATCTAATTCTACATGCTTTTCGTACATGTATCTTATCTTAGGGCCTGTTTGGTTAACTTTTTGTAAAACACAGTACCGCGGAATTGGGTGGTCCAGCTGTGCCTGACAGCTACAGCAACGCGACCCCCGCTTCCTAACTTTTTTGCTAGGAATTGCTAAGGGCATGCCAGGTCTTGTTTGTAATGTTGTAGCGTAGCACCTGACACCAACATTATTACAATCCAAAAACTCTCAAAAAAGTGGCAACCAAACAGGCTCATAGGATAATATCTGAAGCATTAACCATAGGAATAGACAATGAAGTGGATCTTGCAGTGGTTCATACCTAACTTTAATAGTTACTGTTGACACGATTGTTATGAAGTTAATGTTCTAGTTAATATCGTGAACAAAGTTGTTGCTTTAGTATTATCAGAGTTGAATTTTTTGTGAATAATATTCATATCAGTAGCTCTTGTTCAAGATTTTTAGAAGAAAGTGTGATGTTTGAGCTTAATCGTATTCTTCACTTTATATATTTTATAATTTAGTTCTTTTTAAAAAAAATTTAGTCCATTGCATAGGTTGATTTGTGCAGAATTAATATTGGTGAGCAGCTACCATTATATGTTCATGCACGTTACAACATTGTACCTAGTTCTCTGAAAAGTATAAGTCATCTTATCAGGCCCTTTTTAACTGTGTTGGTTAAATTATGCACTATCGTTATTCATTAAGTGTATGAATTGTAAGGGGTTTTTTGTGTTTGTTATTGGGTTCTGGTATATTTGGCAGTTCCTTAAATTTTCCCCCCCCCCCCCCCCCTCTGAGACATCAGCTAAGTTCCTGATTAAGTGACCTGATATTGCTCTATGTTTATATTTTTGTTGTGGCAGAATATGCAAGGTACTTTACAGTACTCAAGTTTTCATCTTTACTATTTTCACAGGCTCAGCCATCTCCAACTACGGGCAAACTTTCATTTTCAGGCAACGAGTCAGCAGATCCAGATAGAAATAAAGATAACCTCCCCGAAGATGTTGCATTTGGAGGATTTGCCTTCAAACCTCCTCTTAATGCATCATCATCCTCATACTTCTCAAGCATGGAAACAAAGGTAATTGCTTGTTTTGACGGCATTTGTTATTTGCTACAGTATCTTTTTCAACCATTAAACACCTCAATCCTTGCAGAGTAGTGACATCTCTTTCCAAAAGCATTTCAACATCCCGGCTAGTGTCTCAGAATCATCAGATACAAAAGCTTGTGCAGATGATAACTCAATTTGCCTGAGGCCAACAGACTCCTTTGCTGGTAATGAAAACTCCTCGCCTCTCGAGGACCAACCAGAAGGAGAAGCAGACACAAAGGGGGAATTTTCCTCATCCGCTGTTGCTGCACCAGCTGAAGATGGATACAATTGGAGAAAGTATGGACAAAAACATGTGAAAGGGAGCGAGTACCCACGTAGCTATTACAAATGCACTCATCCAAGTTGCCCAGTAAAGAAGAAGGTCGAGCGATCTCATGAAGGCCACATTACTGAGATAATATATAAAGGTGCACATAACCATGAGAAGCCTCTCCCCAATCGTCGGTCTGGAGTGCAATCATCTCACCTCTTCAATGATTCACAGATGGAAGCAAACTTTGATGGTAAAATGCCTTTGTGGGCAGAAAATTCGACCGTGTCTTCTTCAATTCCTGCTGAGTATGGTGATCAAACCCAAGACGGGTCTCGGTTTGGATCCCCAGAGGTCGTTGAAGTCTCTTCAACTGTTTCTAATGGCGAGGAAGAGGAGGAGCAGGTAACTCATGGCAGTGTCTCAATTGCGGGAGATGGTGAGGGGGATGAGACCGAGTCTAAAAGAAGGTTATTTTCTCTTGAAGTTCTGCGCAGTTGTTATTATCATCATATAACTTGATCCTGATTTGAAGGAATTACTAATATTGATTCAGGAAGCTAGATGCTTGTGCTGTGGAAATGAGCACTGCTTCAAGGGCAGTTCGTGAACCAAGGGTTGTGGTTCAAACGACAAGCGAGGTTGATATCCTCGACGATGGGTATAGATGGCGCAAATATGGACAGAAAGTAGTCAAGGGAAATCCAAATCCGAGGTATGTAGCACTTCTTGAATTTGTATTCTCTTGGTTCACTGAAATCAACAACATGCTATTATTCTTTTAATTTCCAGAAAATATCTTTTGAACCATCTGCTGAGGATCAACTTATCTATGTTTGCCAAGAATTCCATGAATTATCATAAGCAAAGGATGAATTTGTCACAGCTAATTCACAGAATACTTGGACTTCATTTAGTTACAGAATGTATATATTAGGTATAATCTGCTTCTTATAATTGGTACTACCTCAGTTTGTTTATAGCTTCTCCTGGTTTTTCCTGCATTTGCTGAACTTTCAATGGTAAATTAGAAATTGAAAAGACATTTCACATATCAAAGTGGATTCAAATTAAGTTATCTCTACACTTCCTAATAGTGTGAACTGTTTAAACTTTTACTTTGAATTAGATCCATTTATAAGTATTAGGATCGGTGATCTTGAGGACAAGTCCGTGATCTTAAGGACAAATTTTCTTTTACATTGTTCTACGTTAATTTTAGGCAAGAGGGCCTTTTTTTTTGTGGGATGGAACAAGAGGGTTTTTTTTTTTTTTTTTTTTGTGGGATTAAACAAGAGGGTTATTCTTGCTAATAAACAAAGCAAATTCCTTTAACAGAAGCTATTACAAGTGCACGAACCCCGGGTGCACAGTTCGAAAGCATGTAGAAAGGGCATCGCACGACCTCAAGTCAGTGATCACAACCTACGAAGGAAAGCACAACCATGACGTCCCTGCAGCAAGAAACAGCAGCAGCCATTCTAGCTCTGCGCCCTCCATTGCTTCTGCATCGACCTCAGCAAACCAACCGCATACCCTTCATCGAAGACAAGACCCCACTCAAAACAGTCTAATGAGGTTCAATGGCCCATCACCATTGAGGACTTTCAACTTGCCTGTAGGAGACCAACCAATTGCATTGGGCCCTGCTTTCTCTTTCGGGATGGGACAACCGGGCCTTGCTGGGCTTGGGCTTGGAGGTTTGGGGGTTTTCGACTCGATTCAGTCTTATATGGGGCAGCAAGGGGGGAATGTTGGTCAAGGGTTTGTGATACCAAAGGGAGAAGTGAAGGAGGAGTCTGTGGCTGAGTCTGGATTGAATGTTTCGAGTGGGTTGGCAGCTTATAGTCAGATGGTTGGTGGACTTCCTCTTGGACCTCAGATGTAAATAATGTTATAGGAGAATAGGCTTCTTTGTTCTTTCTATTTGTATACCGGAGAAAAATAGTTTGTGGGATTTTTATTCTGAATACGTAGTATGTGAAGCATCTTTTACTTGATGCATAGAAGAATATTACTTCTGTTGCTTTTATCTTTCCTCTTTCTGTCTAGAGTTAGTGTATTGTGTGAGAATGAGGTGTTATGGTGGTGCATAGATGTGAGCAGGATAGAAAAATATCCTTCAAGAGTATTTTTTATTACTTGGGGGGATTTTTTTTTAAAATAACTTTTTTTAGTGGATTTTTCAGTGGCTCCTTTGTATATGACTGTCTGCTGTATTGATACTCTCTGATATATGGTTTTCTGATACGGAGAGACATTATCTCTTTCTTCTTTAAACTCCTCTCAGCTGGACAAATGTTACGTGCGAAAAAGAGATTTGGGGTATACCCACAACTTGTGTTAAGCACTGCTCTCATATTTTGTATGTGGCTGTCTGCTATATTGAAAACACATTATAAAAAATGAGTGCAGTGCTTGTATCAACCGAAGCTCATGTTCATCTTGTATATTCTCCAATGAAACTGCTGCAAGCAAGACCTGGGAACTTGTTTGGCAATTCCAGTACTATTCGTGGATTTGTATGTCTTTAGGGGATGTTGTGGCTACTATCTGAGGCTGCTTTGTTTCAGAGGGAAAATATGCTCTGTTTAGTTAATTTCAGCTTTGTGGGTATGCATTGATGAATTGTAAACCTTGGCATTCACAGGTATATTTGTACAGATTGTTGGAACCATATATTTTTACTTATCTTTCCACAAAAAGAGAGGAAAAAAAGCCCACAATATTATGCTACAGTGTTTATAAGTTAGCGACACCTGCAAAGACGAAACAGGCCTCAGGCTGTGAAAGAAATTCACATGAAGGGTTCTGATAGTTGGCTAGTACAAATTTGTTAGCATGAAATGGAAGGATGCCCTTGTTACTGGGTCAATAGGTATCCACATAACTAGATATTTTTCTCTTAAAGCCTGTATTGGTGGTGAGCATACGGATTACCAATCATATTACAGCGCCGGGGGTCTCATTAGCCCCTCTTTGTCTTCTATACTTTCCCAAATAGATACAAAAACTGTGCAGTCGTGATTAGGAAGAACATCAAAAACACCATGGCTATACCTTAAAGATCGAAGATGCCGGAGAGTCTTCCAGTTTGTATTCTGTCTTTTCCTACTTTCTTGTACCCGTATTAAATGGAAGCATCCTCTTGTATCAGCTACTCAAACGGAATTTTGAGATGCAGCTGCATTGTAAGTATACACCCACTTAGGCAGAACAGCCTCCTCAACCTTTAGACTGCCACAATTCAGGCAGTGTACAACCAATTCTCATGTAACTGCATCTTGTTAGTGTCCATTTGTAGTAATTTCTGGAAAGTCTTCCCTCCTCTGTTGGTAAATAGTTTTCTTGCGCTCCAATTCCTCACTGCATACACATTGCATAGTCACATTAATGTCATTAATTTTGTATATGTCACGCAAGTGAACGAAAATAATAATTATTCTATAAACACATATACATAATTGATCATTTGCAATTTTGATGACAAGGGACTCTGGGAAGGAGGAGTCATGCATGTGCATACTGCCTTGACAGAATAGATTTACACAGGGCTTGAAATGAAACTTAAAGGAGAAGCACACCTACAAATCCTTTTCTTTATAAATGAACATCTAGACATGAAGTAAGATGTGAAAGTGAATGATCAGATGGGAAAAAGGAAACACAATCTGTTCAGATAGTGGTGAGTGAGACTAACGCAAAACATGAAAAGGAAATCTAACTACATACACCCTAGAAGTTTGCAAAATAGTAGATGTAAGTGCTGCCACAATAGAAAAAGAATATCTCTTTCCTTAGGTGAATAACAATGACAAAATACATCACATATGGTCAGCTCAAACCTCCAGTAGATATCAAATAAACATGTCATACAGGAAAGAGAGATCACTCTAATTTCTACAGATTAATCATAAAAGTTAGTCACTCAAATCGAATGCAATTATGACAGCAAATCTATCATCTTTTCCCTTCTTCTAGACTTTCCTCAGGTCTAAGAGAACTCGAAAAATGTCAACTAGTATTTTAGAACTATAGCAAGCACTGCCAGTTATCATAGTTTCTCAGCTAGGAAATTTCATGGAGCCTTGACCTAGATAATGACTGGTTTAGGTATTTGGAAACGACCTAGAAATATGTCCTTCAATGTTAATTGCACCAAGAATTCGGAGGAAACTAGAAACTATCAAGTCACAACACAATCTCATAGACTGACAAGAAGCCATCCATCTTTATACTTACTAATAAGATGACCTTAACAAAAATATATTTTTTTTGCCGCAAGTACCAATATACTAGTCTAACGAAAAAGTGTTATAGTAGGCCATCAGAGGAGGGAGGGATGAACAGGCATGAGTGGAGGGACCTTCTGATCATAGTTACATACAAGAGTCTTTCTGCTTTTTTTCACTTTAAATTGTTACATTGTCACTTGAATGTCATGAATTCACCAAAAAAAGCGAAAGCAGCAACCACATAAACTGGAAGAATTCAGGATAGTATAGGCCAGCTCAAAACCATCCTGTCAATCCATCTTGCATGTCCATGCTAGAAAATTATGTAAACATAAAGAGGAATTCAAGTAAAATCTGATTCCATAAGTTAGTTATAATGGGATCCATGCTCTAGCACTGTCATATTGCAACTTATAAGCATGAACTAAAAGCTTATTCAACGCTCATATATTATTATACCCCATCCTATCCATTCAGTGCTTGAAAAAAATAAAGGCAGTAGTGCTTTGGCAAGAACTGAAGGTTTTGCAGAGAATAGGAATAAGAAGCTGATGCAATACAAAAAAAACTAACAGATAAACAAGATATCAATTGAACAGATAAACAAGATATCAATTGACTCTAGCTGTTTCATTTTGGATTATGATGATGAAACCCTAGTTCTCCCTTCAATCGATTTTCTCTTTAACCACTGTACCAAGCATTTCTTTCCTTGAAAACTACTCCACATATGAGATTACTCCCTATCCTGCAAATTATTCCTCTTATACCATGTTTCAAAGCAACTAAATCAGACTTCCAGCGTTGGTAGCTTATGGTGTATTGCTGGTGGAAAAGGTACCCATATAACAATTAGTTGATAAGCATAAGCACATAAGAAATCACTTCCAGATCATCTTTTGCAATGTCAGATGATGTTATACACGCTAAAGCGTAAGACATCACCTAGCTCAACTTATCTGATCTTTTTAACGGTTACATGAGATGCCTTAAGTACTCTATTTTATGCTGCAGAATAGAGGATTTATATCAAGCATGCAAATCAAGAAAAAAAAATCTGCTGATGTCCACATGATACTTATGAGACAACACAGTTATCATTTTATTAACACAATTTCCACGACTGTGCTTCAGATAAAAGGCTAAAACATGTGGCATAAGGAGTTGCATTCTTCTGGTCTAGGATAATAATGAATAGCTGCAAAAAAGGACATTGGGCTAATGGTTTTACATCATGAGTAACTGGAAAAAGGACCAACTGTTTCTTACTTCATGAGAAGTTGAAGGTTGAGTATGAATGAACCCATGGGTGCGGATATCGCGATATTATACGGCATGATATGGACACAATACAACATTTCTATAGGAAGCAAATAAAATAAAATAAAAACCCAGATGCTCCAATTATGTGGAGCTTGAAAAACATGAATTTATGGGTGTCTTTAAAAGGTAGTACATAAATGTGGACACAAAAAGAAAAAAAATGTAAATACATCAAGTAAACCTTTAAGAACACGATCCAGCTCCCTGCATACTACTTTTCTTTTTAACATTCCCAATACTATCTTAGCAGATAATACATGAATTCGCTTATAAATGAAATCTAATTAGCTGTGTGAATTTGGTATTGATGCAACCCAACAAAAGGAAATGAAATATACAACGGAATGAAATGAAAGGACTGGTTTCCAAGTTAATTGAGTGGCATCATTATAGTTGAACATTACCCAACCATACATACAATGTGACGTATTCTTCATAGAGTAGTTTCTACTTTTTTTCATAACATATTTTATATGTGAGAATAAATAGTATTTTTTACATCGAATATATGATCATGATCAAAACTCTGTCTCATTATTGCGAACTAACCTACTTTGCATAGAATGGTAACACTGAACTGGTAAGCGTATCTTCTTATTTCTTGTTGATTTTAATTTGCTCTCACAAAAAGCCGTAATATTGGAAATAAAAAATTAAATGGATGATGCAAAAATTGATTCAAAACCAACACTGACCGAAGATAGCGCCCAATTGATTCATAATGAAGAAGAGCAATAAGTTTACGCTTCCTAGGATGCCCACCACGCTTGACCACTGGTAATTGTTTTACTCCTTTAGCCTCCATAAGCTCCTTTGCCGTTGTCAAATCTGTGTCCGGAAAACAAGTTACAAGTCCGCGTTCGCCACCTCGATACCGGAAGCCTCGGGTAAAGTATGATGAAATTGAACATGTATTCGCCTGCATAATCTTTTCTATGTTAGAACATTTATGTAACGTGAAAACCGAATTTTGAAAATTCAGAACTTGAAAGGATGCATAGGGTATACAAGAAGGAAAGGGAAAATGCATAAATTGTCATAGGCTCCATTGTCCCTTTTTTTAGGTGGTAGGTGGGTTAGGAGGGCTCTTTGATTGATTACGTTCCAGTTGAAGGTAATGGTAGAGAGGTGTAAGGATCCAACTCCCACATAAAGCTCTAAGAAATTAGAATCAAGGTATTGAGCCTAGGAAATCTATAGATGCAATGATTTCAACCCCCCCACCCCAACCCACACACGCATGTGCCTCACCCCCCCCCCCCAATGCAAACAAACAAATTAATAAGATAAAACAAATGCCCACATGTGCAAGATCCTACTACCTCCTTTGGTGTTTCATGCTTGGATTATGAATCGCTCCGTTTTGGGGCTCAACATACCAATTGACGAGCTTTGTCTGGATGTTTATGGCCTGATCCACAACATGTTGTAATGGGCCCGCAAGCTGACTATGTCAGTACCAGACAGGTATTTATTCAGTGTAGAAACTCTGGAAAAGAATCTAGAGTACGATCATTACATTTCATCCCGTCCTATCACCCCCAATAACCTTCCCAACATATGCTCCATAAGGTGGGGAACATATTGAGTGGCTCCCACATGCAAAATCCTCGAGTTCTTGAATATCCACGCATTAATGGCTACACAAGTGATTTGATTTACACTTTAACTCAATAGTTCATGCTTGCAGCAATAGAGATATCATGAATTCTTGAAAAGTTCCCTGAACTTGCACCTATGAACTATGAATCTTCTTGAGAGAAAATGTTGTTCTCACATATGAAACAGATGAGAACAAAACAATCATTTGTGGAGACCGCCATAAAACCAACAAGGCCCAACAATTTCAGAGCTCAGCCTAAACCAAGTTACTCATGGGTCCCAAGGGACCTCATCCTAGAGCAAACACTTGCTTGAACCAACGTGACTACATTACCAGGCAGATCAAACGCACCTTGAACATTCTCTTAGGGCAGCATAAAAGAAAAAATAGGCAACAAGGGGGCCAATCAGGTATGCGATATAATGTGCAAAATAAGCTTTTGGTTCACAAATCAAATACTTAACTTTGCAGTTGACAACCAACCAGATGCCAATTTGATGCAGGACAATCTTGGACCCTCCATGTAATGCGATTAGGATTTATTAGAATCTTTCTTTTTTTTGATAAGATTT
>JBAKGM010000233.1:26821097-26841195 GCA_037177215.1 Asparagus racemosus
AATCCTAATCAAATCAAAACCTAACAAAACTAAAAGATACAATCAAATAAAATCCTAGCTAAAATAGAAAGAGATTTTAAAATCAAATCCTAACTAAAATAAAAGATTACATGGAATCAAATAAAATCTTATCAAAAAAAAGAAAGATTCTAATAAATCCTAATCGCATTACATGGAGGGTCCAAGATTGTCCTGCATCACAATTTGTCAAAGGATGTAGATCAGATCACAAACTTTAATTGGAAAACTTGAAAAAGAAAGGGAAAAAGGGTAAGAGTAAATACAGGCTAATTGTGCATATCTGTAAAATGATGCATCTTCAAAATTATCAAATAGCTCTATAAAACTTGAAAAAGCACACCAAGTACAAGATTGTAAGGGGTAGGTGGAGCAACCATGATAAAATGCAAAAAGACAAAAAAAGAAAGCCCAGAACTTGAGGGAATGCTAGTGAAATGACAGCTAAGTCAATGTGAACATGCTAAGGTTAAAAGGACTGCAATGCAAAAAATGTCTTGATTAAATATACACACTACACATTAAGATGTATCATGTAAATACTAAGAGACAGCAAATGGCAAACGTATGTAATCATGCAAAAGTCTATTCCATACATTACGTACATCAAAGATTGCAGAATCCCCAAGATTGACCCCTCTCCTCCTTATGTCACCGACAGTGAGAATTCCCTCCAGAAAATCTTCAGCATCAACAACAAGGACACAATTCTGCTGTTTAGCATGCATGAGATCCATAACCTCTTTTAACATAACAGTCGATGGAACTTTAACAAAATTTGTTGACATGGCTTGAGACACCTGATAATGGAAAAGGTTAAAAAAATAAACACCAATTTTGAGCCAACTATTATAAAATGATTTTAATACCAAACATTATGAACGATCAATCAAAGTAATCAGAACCCACAAGTAAAGAAAAGATTAAACCTTTAGGTCATCCAGAAGTGCCTCCTCACTAATTAATCCATAGTGGTGAGCATCATTTTCTAGAACAGAGAGTTCAAGGTCAATTCTACCATCTGGATGTCTGTCACTTTTATCCTCAGCTGAAAGTGAAGAATAACCACGGGCAGCCTTTGTCTCAACAGCATCATTGGCCTTGGGTTCATTCACTACTGAAGGTACCCATATTGCTAAACCCACAGCACCCTATTGACAAAAGGTTTCCAAGATTACAAGAGGAAAATTAGGTTCATTGCAATCATCTTTCAGTCATATAAGAAAATCTGAGAACTCGAATAACAGTTTTAAAGCATTTTCCAGTCCATTTGGATTCTATTGTTAGGTGTGAAGATAAACAAAACCTCAAGTTTCCACAATGATGACATATATATATATATATATATATATATAAAATAGATAATTGAAGTTACACACACAAGCTGTCACGTAAAGTATCACTCAATCTCAAGATAGGTTCAGTATTTCTAAACTTCAATATCAACAACAGTAAATAAATCCAAGATGACTGACTGGTTTCATGAATTCATGATCCAAAGAATCTTTGCCATATAAATTAGTTATACATAGTTTGACAAAGAGCTTTCAAGGAAACTCAATGGACAGAAGGTTTTGATACTCACAGTTCAATGTGTAAAAACTGGACCATGACCAATAGATGATTAATAATTTCTGAAGTATTGAAGGTTGACTCATGATTGATGATTCTATAGAAATAAAGTTTTAGCTGATTTCAGAAAATTCAGCGAAAAAGGCACTAAACAAGGAGGATTACCTCGCAGGTTAAGAATGAGCAAATAATTAAAAAGAAGATAGTCTGTCATTAATTACAAGAAGATAGACTCTAAAGCAGAATTACAGGCATTCGCAATTGCAAAATGAAAAGAAACACAGAGAAAGATAAGAAACTAGTTTTCAATTGCCATTTCCGTGTAAAAGAAATCAAGGGACATAAGGCAGCGACAAACAGTAATGAGATCCGTGATCTAGAGAGAGAATCAAAGAACATGACCACCTATTTTACCAAAATACATTAATTAATATCTAACAACCATATTTACTTTTGAGCTGAAATTTTATAGGAAAATAACCGCAAAATAACAAATAAATTATTTCTGAAAAAAATAAGAAAAGAAATTAATTCACAAATATTTGATCATGCATATTCACTAATAGGTTATCTAAGGAAAACTCATTCCGCACATGATCGAAAGGACATGAAAATTTTAACAGTCATGTTAATAGCTGTTGTTGAAAACCTCTGTAGAAGGAGAAAATGAATAATTAAACAGGTTCACATTATGTTTCTGCAAAAAAGTCTCAGAAAGTTGGTTAGAATTTTCAGAATTTAGGCAAGATTGTCAACAAGAAATCAAAGACACAAGTTACTAAAATATTATAGTAGATACAAGCTTACAAGCTAAGGAAATATATTGACACCAAAACCAAGATAAAATGTAGATGAGCTCAATATTTACCATCAATGGAAGCAAAATTCGGTAGTCCTTTGTAAGCTCAAACAGTAGTAGCACTGAGGTCAATGGAACTGAACAAACTGATGCTAGTGTAGCAGCCATTCCAACCTGCATGTCAAAGAAACACATTCATCTTATGCACCCCGAACTTCTACTTATTTTATTTTCAACTGCTAGACAATATCTTACAAGTGCATAGGCCTGTGGCTGAGCAACAGCAGCATTTCCTGGAATTGCTGAATTTATTAATTCTGCAGCGGAACCTCCAAACACAGCACCAACTGCAGCACCAATCATTAAGCTTGGAGCATAAAGACCACCTACAAGTCCAGAACCTTTGCACAGGGCGGTAGCTACCACTTTTGCCCCAGCTAGCTGCGCTAATAGCCAGATACCAGGGGCTGAAGCAGTCTTCCCTGTGTGCAGGATCTCTTCAACATTGGTAAAACCCCAGTACAACACTCCAGGATACTTCAGCGCAATCATGCCAGCACCTAAACCACCCAAAGCAGGGCATACAACACCAGGGAGACCAAACCTTTCCTTGATGTAATCAAAGAAGTTTGTGAACCAAGTCACCAACCAACTAAAAGCCACACTTACTACCCCGCACAACATACCGAGGATGAGGTACAATGGCAATTCTGAAATGAAAATATGACGTTAAACGATGAATCCTGGAATGAAAAGGTCAAAACTAATGCATATTTAGTAACGCATTCAACAAGAAGAAAAGGTCTCTCAACATGCATTCTTTTCCGCTAGCATGCTTATCAATCTTCAGTCAAACTGTTTTATGACTTTTACCAAACAGATGGAAGGGCTGTGGACGTCCATGTGCATTCAGCCAGATGAAGCTCTAGGTCTAATTACAGATTTTAGTTAGACAAACTAGGATGCAGGAGGGAACATCAAAATCCACTAGTTTTTCGCTAGTTTTTCGCCTATTAGATCATCAACTTTCAATCTGATTATCCAAATATAAACCTCTGTTTTCTAAACTGAAATTTTCTACTCTCTGATGAGATATAGAAAAAAGATGGACAGCCTAAAAAAGAGAACATTTCCAATGCTTTCGGCAGTAGTCATGCTGTGCGTGCTTTGCGGGATGTGGGGATTAATTCTTAAACTTCGTATCTTTTATAGTATTCCCTCAAAACACCAAAACATCAGACTACACAGATGCATAAAGCATTACAGATGGAGAGCAGAGACACAATTTGGAATTATAAGGATCGTTCCATCTAAATACTAAAACCCTTCTCTATAAGCTTCTAATCATAAATGGCATAACCTAATAATAGAACACAATATTGTTAAAAAGGAGTCAGCATTGATTAAAAAAACATTTATAGAAGTCTAGCAGGAGAGAACTTTTATCAGATTCCTAACAGGTGCCAAACTGTTAAACAGAACTATGCATTAATATAACCTTCACAATATTAATCTGGGTTAGAATAAGATAAAATACCGGCAGCAGATTTTAAATCATACGTCGGCACAATAAAAGCTGGCCTTTCACCGAGTAAAACATTTGAGACAGTAGATGATATAACAGATGCCAAAATTATCATAGCAGTGGTAAATGGAGGTGAGTTTTCTGCTCTAAGGGGCCTCAATACAGTTTCAATGGCAAAGAAACACCCAGCAACAGCAGCATTAAACCCTGAAAATCCATACCATAGCAGAAAAGTTTAAGTTAGTATTTGTTGGGAATAAATGAGAGCTTACGAAAAGAATGAGTCAAGAAATAAAGAAGTAAATAGAATATGCTTGCTGAAAAGATATTAGGGTGCTGGTTTATAAATACAAATTGAATAAGGTATCTTAGGCTCTGGGAACATAGAAGAAAATTAAAGCTTTAGCTGATAAAATAAAACGGCAAAAAATAAATTCTAAAAATATTCAAAATAGATCTAAGGCCTATCTTTTAGCCTGAAACATGACTGCATAATACTCAACGTTCAAAATGTAGTTTTCAAAGTAACTAAGGTTCTAGTACAATTATCCAAGAAAGAAAATTGATACATTCTGTGATAAGAGAAAAATTGCGTGCATACGCTGTAAAATTCTATTATTGGATCATTTTGCTTTCCCCTGGAATACTTTACTTTTTATTTTATTTTTAAGTAAAAATAATAGGAATGTTTTAGCAAACATTTTAGTGAGAAGGTTGAAGAATATTATAGTGATGTCAACTAATAACTGTAAATAGTTCATCAGTTAATATTCTTAAAGGTTTCACACTGTCAGAAATAATCATGCAGATATTAAAAAAAAAAAATCAATGGATGACTTCCATCTAGCTTACTGCAAGAGAAAATAAACTCACTCAACAACTTCAGTTAGCAAGGAAAAAAAAGGAACCTTCATAATTTTGAAAGTATATGATGCCAAACCAGAAAGGAAGTGATAGATAAAAGAGAAAGGACTTGATAAAGAAAGGAAGGAAAGGGAAAGGGAAAGGTGAAAGACTAGTTAAGAACAGCAAATAGCCCAGGAAGAAAGGGAGAGAAACGATGATAACTCTTAACTTATGAGTGCAGATTATGGAACAAACAATGTAAGATGAGCATCAGTTTACAGTGTTAGCCATATTGTGAAGAAAAACTAACTACATAGATTACATGGAGTATAAAGAGAAACTTAAAAAGGAGACACATCATTACTCTTTTCCAACATGTTAGCTATATATCAACGATCTATAATAATAGGTATACATTGGTATGTAATTGCTATTATAAGGCTTGATGTTTCATGAGCAACACACAAACAGCACGTGGTGATATTGTGATTCGCTAGTGTTCTGTTTGGTCTGGTTACAGAGATGCAAGCAAGCCACATGCATACATAGCATCCAGGCAAGCCACGGGCATAGGCACATATTTTAATATATAAAGCATCTCATATATATTTTTGACAAAATCATGTCTGTGTATAAAACTGATACCATACAGACACACTTTGACTTAATATGTTTATGGAGTAGGGAATAACAACTTGTATTCAGCTCGAAAAGAAAGAATAACACCTGCCTCATCACTACTTCGCCAATTTCTAGTTTTGAGTTGTATAATGTGACAAAACAGAGTATTAAATTCTAGATGGTGCGTTTCTAAAGAAAAGCTAGTAGCCGAATTAATGTGAGCAAGGCATTAATTAATTTTAGATTTAAAGTAGAATCTTTAGTCAACCCCAGACACAGACATACATAGTTACATACAGACACATACATGTCCCTCTATTCAATATTTTGATCACTACTTATCTATTGAACAGAATAACACGTAACCAGGTTTACAGACGTTAAGTGCTGAACTAGGACATGTGGGTATCAGATTGAACATAGGGTAAACAAAAAGTAAATAGATACATATCAGTAAACAGGTGATTTTTATAGGATAAGGAATACCGAGGAGAATGATTTCTTTTGAAACTATTGCTTTATTAAAAGAATGACTATTTATCACGGTACTTTTCCATAATAGTTGACATGCATTATATTCTCGTTAGTCATTTCCGCCAGTCAATTTAGATTAGAGTTATCTACTGTATGCATGTCATTCACCCTTGTCCTTCAAGATTTAATTATTTACAATATTAAGTTAACTATTACTCAATACCACATCGCAACCATTATGCTAACAGTCCATGTAACATAAAAACTAACAAATGATACCTGAAGCAATTCCAGCAGCTGAACCAGCTGCAACGAGAGCAATCCTCCTCTCTCGATTGTTCTCCATCATCTCCGAGCAACCAATTGCACATGATTTGCCAATGTCAACACTTGGACCCTCAGGACCTAAGGAGCAACCAGTACCTAAAGTCACAGCAGCTTGGATGGCCTTTATTGTAGGGAAAATTCCTGCCAGCAAGTCAATACTTTGCCTTTGTGAAGATCTTGACTGCCTTATCTGCTCAAAGATTTCAACTAATCCATGCATCATCCCTACTACCACTCCTCCTGTCACAGGAATTAAAAGTATCCTGTGCCAAGTGTCTGCCAGTCTTTGTAATCGGAGCCAAGCAGCACCCTCATTTGGGGTACCTGCCCATGCCCATTCATGGATTACATGAACCTAAATCGAATCAAAGATGTACATCATCAGAGAAATGTAGTTGAGTGAATTCTATCAAAAAACCATTACAAACTCTAATGTAATCTAGGAAATGGTGGATGCTGAAAAGTATAAATCCATACCTTAAAAGGTGTAAAAAGACACCAAAGGAAAAGTGGTATCGTAATAATTAATATATGGATAGGGAGATCCAAAAAGTGTCAGCATTTGGACATCGTCTATGTTAAAGCATAAAAATCAATAGGACGACATAAAGTTTATTAAAATAAATTACGGAGAAGTGCAAAAATAGGAACAATCAAACAAATTTATTATTAATATACAAAATTCACCAACTCACACTGAAACCAGCTAGACTCACAATTGACAGGTGTCCTCAACTGAAACGTCTGATTTCAATGTAAACAGAAAATATCAAAAGCATATGTCAAATAGGTTAGCAGAAACATGCAGGCAATTGCCAGGTAGATAACTTCCAGTTTGCATGCTTCACACCAAATGCAACACAAGTTCTTTTGTTAAAGTAAAAATATTAAAAAGAATCCCATCACCCTAACAACTTGAGAAGCATTAGGATCCTATTCCAATGCATGCTTCTCTTGTAATTTCAATTGGTTCGCTTGAATAATCTAGTAATTGCATCATTTTTTGGGTCCTAGAAAATATACTAGTTCATGCTTAGGGATACATACAACAGCAGTGACAACTTTATCCAGACAACAGGTCAGCTGCATGAATACTTTTCCTCCTTTCAGGAGTTGGAAAGATACATACAGCAGGAGTTGAAAGATACATACAGCAGGAGTGAAGCCTTTATCCAGACAACGAGCTGCATGAAGACTTTTCCTCCATTCAGCTTCACTAAGGGTCATCTGTCAACATCTTATTTATATAAATTTCTTTTTAATTGACTACATATCAATATCCGATTACTTCCGGTCCTCATTTCTCCACTAACTGTAATACTTAAATTCTCCTAGTTGTGCTTTTTTTTTGGTGGCATCAGATGCACATATCCAAAACTATTTCAGGTGTTTCTTCAGTATTTGAGGGGGAAATGAAGGGGGGTGGGGGGGGGGGGTTTGAAAAACTCTAAATTCTGAGTTCACTCATTTCCCATTTTATCCCTTCTCATTTTCACTACAAATTTGTTTTGAACCTTAAAAAGAACAATTTGATGAACTTAATTAGATAGAATTAGCCATTTTCTCTCCTAAAAGAAAATTTGTCATTAATCATCAGCAATCATTGCCAATTGCATTCACATAAAAGTATCAAGAGGAATTAATACAGAATTCATCAATGAAATCCACATAAACTAAGAACTTTCCTTCCTTCAGATATTTTTCAATAATGGTTTTACCTAATGTCAAAGCCCTATAATGAATTATGAAAAGAATCTTCAAATATATATATGATTAATCAGCAACTTAAAGTAATATGATTAATCAGCAAACTAACGTACTGTCCGACAACAGATGTACTTATTTAACATGATTCCTAATTCTGCTTCATGTAAATTGTTGGCACAACGTGTCTGCTTAAACTTAGATTTCGATAAAGTGGTTAACTAAGATGATTTCATTGCTTCAAGACCATGTTTGAGATGTATTATTGGATTAAAACCTCATGGATTTTTTACATTTAGTTACACCATAAATTCTACCTTCCTACGTGACCCAAAAGCACAATAGAGAGTTGCCAAGTGTTATGTTCAGCTTGCGCACTATACATTATTAAACCCATAATCAGTCAGCTTACCCTTTTGCCAATGTGGTTTTCTAACAAAGGTTAAATAGCTTCTAACAAAAAGTCATCATTTATTTCAATCAGCCAGTCTCAAAACCACACTTTCTCCAAAGACATGTATCTCCTCACTTAATGGCATAAAAAAAGAGAGAAAAATATTCATCACATGATTAGATCACACAACACAAACACTCCTTGGCTCACATCTCAAATGATTAAAGGAATTTCTTTTTCTTAGTTCAACTGGGGAAAGAAGTCACTGCCACTTTTGAATGCCTGATCCCGTTAATCATTACCTTGTGTTCTAAAAAAGTTTCCTAACTTTGTTGGAGGCACATTGTCCTTAAGAAAAGGTGTACCTTTTAGTTACGCTTGACTTGGGTGGTTAATTTCAAAAACATAATCTATATATGCAGAGCTAGGGGAGAGGTTCAGATCCTATCTAATTAAGTGGTAATTGGAAAGGTTTGATTGCCTCAATTCTTATCATCTATTAGGGGTGGAAACGAACTGAATCGAATCACACACATTAGATTTCATATTCGAATTCGTTTGAATTAGGTGAATTCAAATCTGAATTTGACTTAAATAGTAAAAAGATCTTCAAATTCGCTTTGATTAAGTATTGGTGTATTCAGTAAGTGTTAACGAATATTTGAGTAGCACACTAGGTTGAGTCTTGTGACTCCTGAGTTTGAGGTCTCGAGTCCGAACCATATTGTTGACATTTTTTAGTTAGCTACTATTATGATATTTCCCTATAAAAATTATTATATGTATATTTTTATAAACTATTAATTTATATATTTATAAATAGTAATATCTATAAAGTTACATAAACATAAAAGTATAAAATATAATATAATAATGCAAAAGTAGAAAAATATCCTACTATATACCAATTCGTTAATATCTGATAAAAAGGTCAAATTCAAAGTCCATCCATTATGTCTTTCAGATTGCAACAAATGTCACTAAGTAAAGATTCAAAACCGACAGCTACATAATCTATTATGGTAAATTTATCTCAGTAGTTTACATAAATGATTATTTAATAATCAAACGAATCGAATACACATATGATTAGATTATATTCGTATATAAACCGAATACTAAAATCTACATTTACTCGTAAATGAACTATCAAATCAAATATAACCGAATACATGTACGAATAATACACGAACTCTTTATTAATTATTTGGTTAGTTTCCACCCTTACAATCAATTCCAATTTCGAGGGATGAGATTAGGCCACGTAGAATTTTCACTCTTGTCTTGAAAAACACAATCACCATTACAATAGTGAAAATCCGACATG
This sequence comes from Asparagus racemosus, assembly GCA_037177215.1. Classification (NCBI taxonomy): domain Eukaryota; kingdom Viridiplantae; phylum Streptophyta; class Magnoliopsida; order Asparagales; family Asparagaceae; genus Asparagus; species Asparagus racemosus. Next base: position 26,830,705 of record JBAKGM010000233.1, read on the forward strand.
GCATAATCGCATTTCTTTAAAATGGAATTAATGGTGAAGATTGGATAATTGGCCTTCTCCAATTACCACCTAATTGGAGAGGATCTGAATTACTATGGAGGGTTAGATGATTCACTCATCTTCTTCTTCTTCCATTTAGATCATCCTCTCTTCTTCTTCTTCCTACTCCACTATGTTTACTGATTTTGTTCATATATGTTTTTTTTTTTTTTTTGGAATTTAATCATATAACTCAAAAGTCAGTACTCAATCTTGCTTTCACTTTCTCTCTGACTACTGTTGTCTGCTTCTAACACTTACAAGAAAAAACTTTCAACCAGCTCTATCATAAATTAATTAGATTCACCCCAAGCAATAAATTTTCCTCCCTATTTTCCCCGGTCTATAGATTCATTAACGATTATATCACATGACAGGACCCTAACTAAACAATGGGTTGCAAGATCCATTTTGTTCTAACAATTATAGTAAGTTTCATATATTAGAAAAAACGAATTCTGAAACAATAAGATACACAAAAGCAGTCCAATAAGACAACCAATCACAAACCATCAAATTCTTCCCAGATAATTTCGACCAAAATTATAAAAAACCTATCGTTAAGTCCCACATTGATCCCAAACTAAGGTAAGAACCATATAAATGATCAGAATACAATAGACTTTACTTGTATTATCACTAAACAGCAACATTTTCGCATAGTTATAAAAAAAACTACATGAATGCCCGCCAGTTTCATACGAAATCAAATCCAAAGCGCAATTACTCACCCCACGGTTAAACGCAGCGACACAAAGCCCAGTGGCGAGCCCGAGAAGGCAACCAACCAACAGCAACGCCCACTCCGGCGGTGCTCCATCAGCCAAAGCGTCGTGATTCAACCGCTCATCGACCGGCGACGGCGATGGCCCTCGATCGGACTGCCTTCTGTTCAATCTCCTCCCCGATAAGCCCCGATCTAGTTGCCTCAAGAGATCGCCGATCCCGCTCCTCTTCGTCGACGACGACGGCTGCGCCTCGAGATCAGGTTCGGATGAAGAAGGAAGCGTAGATCTAAGTAGGGATTTGTGGTCCTCGTCGTCGGGGGGACCTGACATGGATCTGAGATGGAGGAGAAGGAGAGAGGCTGGGGTTTCTCTCGAGTTTAGAAAACCCTAGGTTTTCGATCGAGAGGAAATCGGAGAGATCTAGTAGTTGGCGATTGCTTCGAAAGGAAGCGGGGAAATAAATTGAACGATATTTTGTTTGTTCGTGAGAGAAGGCGAAGTGGAATAGTTTTGCTTGAGACACGGTGCTTTTTGTGCCTGATTGTGCAGTTGCGTTCTTTTCAGGCTTATTTGCATATCAGCCCCTTAACAAAGCTCCGATGTTATGTGAGAGAGAGATTCATAATGTTACTGGTATTCAGATTTCGGGAAAAAGAGTAAATTATTTAGCATTTAGTTAATTTTATAAAGTAGCATTAAACTTTTCACTTCTCAATATACTTGTATAATAGGAATAAAAACATTATTGATTCAATTATTAGATATTTGTTGACATTTCGAAGTATGTAAGACTGAAAAAAAAACGTATATTTATGATTTTTTGAAATACCATATCGTGATTGCTCAATTAATATAATGCAACAACTTTGCGTACATATTCATTTTTAAAAATTATTGTCAGAGTTACAATACATAACTTTTTTTAATTTTTTAACAATGTTAATTTAAGTATGTTGTAGAGAAAACTAATGTTTATTTAAGTATGATTATCTATCTGCAGGCATAAATAACAGTCGATTTTGTGTTGCTAATTGTCTGGCAAAAAAGAAAATGTAATACATTGCAATATATCTATCTATACTACTGTATAAAAAACCAACTAAGGGTAGTGCAAAGTTGGATGAGTGGTGGACAAATCCTGCGTTTCAATTATAATTGAAAGGGCAAACATGTAATTTTACAATAATAGATCTTTTCGCTTTTCTTTTCTTTTTTGCTTCTAGAATATTCTATATCATTCAATATCATAAGACAAAGGAGCTCACATAATTGAATGTTTTATTTACATTTAATGTTATAAAACATAAAGTTATATGCATATATCTATACCATAATTTATTTATACTAATACATAAAGAAAATGAAAGGAGGATTTTAGGTTAAATGAGACATCACTTACCTGTTATTCTCTCTGCCTATCGATCAAATGCACACTCTCTACAAAAAGATGGAAGTATCTTTATATATATATATATATTAATGCAAAAATAAAATGTTTTCGTAGCACGCGCATTTGCACGTATAAAAGTTCCAGTATGAAGTTACATGCAAACCTTATGTTTGTTATAACCGGATCCGGATCTGATTTTAAATCAAAGAATAATTCTTTTAATGGTTGACCGTCTGCTTTGTTTGTGTACGCAGTGAATCGCATTTAGGTTGTTTGTTCCGAGAGAATGGGTTGTGAGCTGACTCATGAACAACAAAGTTGGCCCATGATTATTCGGAAGGTGTGAGGTCAGTGACTTTAACAATGAGAATCATTTTGTATTAAATATGTAAAAACATTTTTGTGGTTTAAAAAATATTTATAACCTGGAAGTCGTAGTTTAAAGCAATGAAACTCTTTGACGTGTGACTTAGAAGTTCTTTTGGCCGTTGTTCGGATTCTGGGAATATTCATTTGGAAGGAGGTGAAAGTAAGGAGCTCAAGGAAAACTTTTGTTACTTCTGAATCTCCTCTGGTAGCTAGCAGACAAAAATGCCCCCCAAAAAAAATTTGCAATTGCATGGTCTGCATTATGAGGATTTAGCAGTTAATTTTTTATGTTTTGTTTTGTTACCAAGTACACATCTATTATTTCCCGTTAGCAAAATTATACATTCGTCATGAACATTTCTAACTAAATCTCACAAAATTGAAAAACTAACAGAAATGCAGGGTCTAGTAGTCGAATATGGTAATAAAATATAATATAAGTGACAAATTGTTGCACTTCATAGTTCTGCAAAGAAAAAAGGATGAAGAGGAGTGTTTGATGATGTATTTGATAAATTTAGATGGGGTTTGGATAAACCCGACATTTGTACTCCTAATTAAATGCTTGACATTAGTAAATTGTCATATAAAATAGAATATAAGTGACAAATGAATGCACTTTTAGTTATTGGCTACTTGTTTGTCACATTAGTAAATTGTACATTGACAATTTCTATTAAAACCATTAACGGAGGTTTTCTAAAGCATTATTTAATAAACTTTTACCACTACAATACTTCATTAAAGATGTCCTAATAAATTCCATAACACACAAAGGGAGGTTTCACTCACCATTCTCTTTTTAAGAGGTGAAGGCTATTGTCACAATGGGGCTCCCTTTTCGCCCACAGAGATAGAGTGCCTCCTATATAAGGAGCCCAAAAACAAACCGTTAAGCACTAAGAAAACATCAAACCAAAGAGAGTTTCTTTGAGGAAAAATTAAGAGGGGTCTTAGTCAAATAATTATCACAAGAAAGAAAGAGCAGAGATCTCAAGGAGAGGCTTTTTGCGGAGATGAGTTTCCTTCTGCTCTTTGTTTTCTCTCTCCTCTTCACTACAATGGCTTCTATAGAGCAGAACCCTTGGTCCTGCACTTCAGAAAACAAAGGTAAATTTTTACATCTTATTCCTTTCATCAATACTGGTTGTTAGTTTGCTGAATGCTAATTTATTTGAATAGCTTTGATGAATCCTATGTTCACTTAACTTTGCATAAATTTTATTTTAATTTATTTTTAAGAGAAAGAACGATTTCTGACAAACTCTCGTTATCCAATTTTTGTAACGTGTAGGGGGTGAATGGCAAACTGAAAGTGGATGTGAAAGCAAGAAGGTGTATGAACATCATGATTCCGGTGAGATACATTGTTTTGTTGCCAAAAAAAAATTTTTCTTGAAAACAAAGAGATAAGTGTGACATTATAGATATTATTTCGTTTTTTAAGCATTTAATGATACATTAATAAATCAAATAGTTTTAATTAACATTGAGCCGCTTTTTTATTAACATTTTTCTTTTGTTTGCACTTAAATTATTTCACATGCGCTTTCAATGAAACACACTCACTCTGGTAGTGGTTTTCACTTTCATGCAGAAAACACCCTGTGGGCCCACCCTGCCGAATAAACTTTGATGAGTTTCTCGTATGGGGTCTGGTGGACTCATTACATTTGTTCTTCTGTATTCTGGCCCAATGGGCCGGTCCAGTAAAATCTATCCTTAATAAAGCGAACTATTAAATATTTGCGGGAAAAACATGGGGAAGTGTAAAGGTGTACAAAGAGGGTGTAAAGAAATTAAATTTGGATTCAAAGACCGAATACGAGACCAAATTTTGCATCCCTTTGTAAGCCGTCGACGCTGAATAAGAATTCAACGTCACAATGCGCACATTAGCGCTCGTAACTTTTACGCTAAAAAATGCATTAACTCGTTACCTACAATTGTATTTACAAGTAGTAATAAACAACACAACCATACTTGGTCTACAAAAATACAAATTTTTATTTTCAATACAATTTTTTATTTACACAGAACGAGCTGCGATTGCGACTGACCCCGTTGTTTGTTGACGCAATTCTGCCCATTCCATGCAGATGAAGATCCCTCACCCCACGAGGAGGAGGGGAGCGACCTTTTCCCCACCAAAACCGTCCGCCTCCCCCTCCACCACCAACCACGCACCCCGGTCTCGGCCGTCCTCGACCACGACGCCCGCCGCGTCACCTCCCTCTCCTCCCGCCTCGGCGTCACCACCCGACACAGCCTCCACGGCCGCCCCAACGCCACGTCCCCTCTCTTCCCCGGGGCCCCCTTCAGCGTGGGCAACTACGTCACCAACATCACCCTCGGCACCTCCTCCCGCCCCTCCCCCTACCCGATGGTCGTCGACACCGGCAGCTCATTCTCCTGGCTCCAGTGCCTCCCCTGCTCCGTCTCCTGCCACCCCCAAGTCACCCCAATCTTCAACCCGGCCGCGTCCTCCTCCTTCACCTCCGTCCGCTGCTCCTCCCCTCAGTGCTCCCTCGTCACCAACGCCACCATGATCCCCAACCGCTGCTCCAAAAACAAGACCTGCGTCTACACCGCCGCCTACGGCGACCGCTCCGTCACCGCCGGCTACCTCGCCAGCGACACCCTCAAGATCGGCGAGCTCTCCCTCCCGGGCTTCCTCTTCGGCTGCGGCCTCAACAACCGCGGCCTCTTAGGCAAGGTCGCCGGCATGATCGGCTTAGGCCGAGACGACATCTCTCTCATCCACCAAGCCAAGCGCAGGGTCGGCAAAAACGCTTTCACCTACTGCCTCCCGACCCCCTCCTCCGTCGGCTCCCTAACCCTCGGTCCCTACAACTCGTCCCATTATTCCTACACCAAAATGTTGACCACCCCTCTCAACAATGCTCTCTACTTTGTCAACCTCACCGGAGTCACCCTCGCCGGAAAACGCCTGCGCGTGCAAAAATCGGCCTACAAAGTCGACACCATCATCGACTCGGGGACCGTGATAAGCCGGCTGCCGCCGCAGGTTTACTCGGCGCTGAGCAAAGGGGTGGTCAAGGCGCTGGAGGGGAGGTATAAGAGAGCGCCGGCGTACTCGATACTGGACACGTGCTTCTTTGGGCAGGTGAAGGACATGAGGGAGCTGCCGAGGGTGGCGATGGTGTACGAGGGCGGGGCGCAGATGAGGCTGCCTACGAGGAACGCGTTCCTCGATGCCGATAAGACCACGATGTGCCTGGCTTTCGCGGCGTCAACGAGGGTGGCGATCATCGGGAACCGGCAGCAGCAGACGTTTAGCGTTGTGTATGATGTGGAGAAGGAGAGGATTGGGTTCGCTTCCGGCGGGTGCGGCTGAGCGCAGGGCGGGTGGGCTCAGAGACTAATCAATTTGTTTCCGTAGGGTAAGGGTAGAATTTCTCTGTATTGTTGATTATTAGAGAAATTCTATAATATTCCGTTATATGGATTAATAATATCATTTCATTTACTTAGATTACCAAGTTAATTTTTATCATATACTTCATGCAAATAAATATCTTTCATAGAGATTATAGAAAAAAAAAAAGGGATTCTGTTGGTCTAAAGAATAAACTTGTAGGAATTCAGTTCACTCGAGAACGTAGAGAATTCATGGCGTGTGAATGTGGTTTTAATTTGGCTAATATTATGACATGAATTTGGTGCAATTTGGGTGCAAGTTTGTGTTAGTAATTTGAGAAGTATGTCGAGAGGATAAAAATCTAGTATTCCATCATTTATATACACAAGTGTGACCAAAATTATGGAATTTAACAATGTTATCCAAAAACTATCGAAAATTATTAAGTCTTTATGTCTACTATATGAAATCATTTCTTCCGCTTGATAAAGGTACATACATGCTCCCCCATATGAGTTTGGAAGTCTAAGATATTATCATGGCTTTTTCTTTGTTTTCGGAGTGTTGACGTTCTCAGACGACTATCATTTGATTGAAAATTTTTTTTAAAAAAAATCCCGTACACTTGATGGGCCTGTTTTCATAGTGGATGGCCCTTTGTGAAGCCATTGGTCCGAAAGCTGTCATGGGCCTGGTTTATCGTATGTCTAATTTCCAGGCCGGCCTTCAAGCCTGCACTACTATCCCCCTTAAATATGTGTGACTTCAAATTGTAACCATGATTCTAAGACATATTTGGATTTTCTTCACTCTTACAAATTAATAGGTTGATCAATGTTTTTAATCAAGTTGTCTAATCTCTAATAAATGGTTATAATTCATTCATATTCTAACAGCTGCTATAAATGTCTTCTCCGATGCGCATTAATCTCAAGTTCACTTTCAAATCAAATCATTGATTCCCATTTCAAAATCATTCTTCCCGAGTACTTTTCTAATGACAATGCTAAACCCGCATCGATTAACATAAACAAGGACAATCTCGCTAATCAAATCAAGGAAATTATTTTAAAATGAGACGGTTGATATATAAAATCATACTTATTAATGGATATTCTTCCAAACCAAACCTAGTTAAGAAAGTCACGTCCTACATTGGTGCTCATGTGATGTGGTATAGATTTGTGTTGCTTTCGGCTCCATCGCCATTTAAATAGCACAAGTGGGTGGCTAGTGGACACCGTTTCTTGTCTTTGTCCCTCATTTGCATTGAGCACCTTCAATCTTGTAAGCAATAACTTGTTAAACAAACTACTTTAAAAGTAATTAGGGGATCTAAATTGTTTGTGGACAATGAACTAAACCAAGGAACGCTCGCATGTGGCCAAAAATTGTGACAGATCTAATGAATAAGTAATATGGTATGTTGACACGTCTAAGGTCTAATTTGACGTTACTAATATTAACCCTAGGAATGTTATAAATGAAATATTGTACTTAAGAATAGATTAAGATCACTATTTTCATTGTAATGGGCTTTTTTTTCTTCTTCTCTTCTGCACAATAAAAGCTCCACTAATATATTCCTAGTGGAGAAATTATCCAATAAGTCTGGTTCATGGCGTTAAATATACATTAAAGAAATGATTAATTCTTAGATCATTGAGCTTCGTGATTTGTGTACTGATTCAAAAACTGATATATTTATGAGCACATTTAATCCATAGACTTGGCCTATGTGATACAGTCTCATTCTTGTAGACTCCTCAAGTTCAAAATTCAGTGGCGGATCCAGGATTAAGGGAAAGTGGTGTCACTACATAATTAAGAAATAAAAATTTTACACTTCTAGTCAAGAGTTTTCATATTTGGGAAAAGTACCTAACCTTATAATTAGTGACACTATGGAATGCATATTTTTTCTCAATATATAACGTCAATGAGCAATCATTGAACTAATCATCACTTATTTATTTCGCTACCTTTCATTAACTTTATTGCATAACTCTATTGGTAGTTACATTAGCCACATATAAAATCAGTGACATCTTCAAACCAAAATGCACAAGATAGTTTTAGGCTTAATTACGCTTAAATACCCTATAGGTTCACCTACTTTGCACACATGGACTCCCAGGTATATAATTTGGCTGCACTTAAATACGATAAAGTTTTTAAAAGTTGTACTTTAATACCCTCATTTATGCAAACGAGAGTTTCTCCCCAAAAGTTCTCATGAGACGCTCACATACTAATTTTAGAATATTTTCACTCTTAATATATGTTAAATTATTGTTACACCTATCAAAATTCTATTTTAAAATAGAATTAGGGTAGATCCAAAATAGAACTTTGATAGGTTTAAAAATGAAAATAACAAAAAATAAGGGTTAAAATATTATTGTGAGTGTCACATGAGATTTTTCGTGGAAAATTCTCACCTTTGATTAACCAAGGGTACTGAAGTACAACTTTTAAAAACTTTACAGTATTTAAGTATAACCAAGTACAAATGAAGATGTATATCTGCAAAGTAGGTGAAACTATAATATCTGCAAAGTAGGTAAAACTATAATGTATGTAAGTGACATTAACCTATAGGTTTATGTGGGGTTGGGTCTTATTACTCTGACCAAAGTGGGGTGACGTGACCCCACTTTACTATAGGTAGATCCGCCATTGTCAAAACTTGCATGATGAAAAGTTTCCAGTAAACCCGTTCTATTGTTGATTTGATGAGCTAAAAAAAGGCACATTTTGATAAAAGAAAGTAATTGCCTTTTTAGTCAATTGTGTACATCGGCAGAGTTAAAATTGTGCAGAATTAAGTTTGCATAGTTCACATTATTTTCCAAATTGCTAAAAAAAAAAAAAGCTGGCGATGACATCGACTTCTGCTTGTGGGCTTCTTTTTCTTTTGCTACGTTGGCTTGACTTCTCCAATTGCCTTTTTCTTCTGGCACGCACATATATTATATGTAGTTTGATAATATTGATGGAGAAACCGAATTAATTAGGAAAGGTCGTTCATGGGACAAGAAGCTACAAATATTGTCTTTAAATAATGATTTTCATTGTGATGCATGCATACAGGCTCAGTGTAATTTAGGTCCTTAGACGTATCGCGGTTCAACAAAATTTCAGTGCTTATGGATATCACTCTCTTATGACTTTAAAACTAGATATAAAATTAATTAAAATAATTAGAAGTTGAAAGGAGAATGAGAGGCCGAAGAGCGTTAGTCAGGAGAGTGACAGGCCAAAGGAAATATAAAGTATGATAACTTGTGAGTTGTTTTCAGGAAGTTTATGATACATTTCTGTTGATTTGAAAGTTTTATATAACCTTTTCTACTAAACAGTGGCTTTTTATATTTAAAGATTCATTGCTTATTAAGTTTTAGATTTAGTTTCTTTTTAAAAAAAAAATTTCCAACATCGAGAACCACAGCTCTTTATTAAGTTATTAACCTGGTCTTAACAGATTTTATTGAGTGAAAAGTATATAATAATTCTAATTAGAGAAGAAAAAAAAAATTTGTTTCTAGCTTAGATTCATTCAAACGCAAAAGTATGTTACACAGATCTAATTATTAGGGAAAGGAAAAAAAAAAACTTGTTTCTAGCTTAGATGCTGGACTTTAGTGATATCTTACACAAATCTAATTGTTAAAGTCTTATCACCCTTTTGAAAAATTTAAGCTATAAAACGTCTAATCAAGCGTTCCCCCATAATTATCTTCAAAGCACTCAAATCTTTTTATTGACGTAAAGAATTTAAGATTAATTAAGTCTAAGAAAGGATGAACATTTAAGTGCACTTGTGCAAGCAATCATCCTCGATTCTGTACGAACCTCATGGACCACCTTTGGTGTTTTGTCGTGTAGCGAGGGCTCAGCCCGAACGACGGTGCCAGCTCAGCATGTCCCTTCGGACACGTGTCAATATCACATTAGGGGCATGCATTTATCCCACTCTGATCGGTTAAGGGAACAAGGCAACCTTACACGTGCGACTGCTGTTCGAGATTAACGGTCAATGGCCGCTCCTGCCGCCGGGTGCTCCGCTGTGTTGGGGCTACTGACTCCCCATCACGTCCTTGCAGCCCCAGATAGACACGTGGAAACAGATGTGGGACCCACATAGTTAAAAGTTTCATGGGAAACATTGCGGGAGAAAAAAAAAATCTAGACATTATCAATTTTTTAACACCACGACTATCAATATATAAATCAGCATTGCTTCGGTGCTGCAAAAATAGGAATTTACTTCAATTTTAAATTCTTAAATAATAAAAGAACATGTTGAATATAAAATGGGAAAATTATGTCAAGGCCCCAAAAACAAAAACATAATGTGACCAGCCCTCTTCCTTTGTCTCATGTGTTTCAGCGCTTAACAGTGCCCCAGTTTGTGTCCCACCCCTTTTTTAGTCATTATTGCTGCCAACTAAGCATGGAGAGAGAAAAATAAATGAACAACCTAAAAATATCCTTCTTCCTCATCTCCTCTCCTCTCCTCCTCTCATAACTCATCTCCTTCTTCCTCCCCTCCTCTCCTCTCCTCTCCTCTCCTCCTCTCA
>JBAKGM010000233.1:26843354-26855026 GCA_037177215.1 Asparagus racemosus
TGACTTCACTAGAGAGATATTACTGTGATGGTGAAACATGTTGTTGCACGGTGTTGGTGCATGGCAGGTTTGACATTTTGGGTTTCACCTTGGACTGCAGCCTTGTTGAAACCTGGGGCGTCACACAATACCGGTCAAACAATAGGGTATTTAAGTATAGTTCAACCTATTTTAAAGGTTCTCAATGAAAGTAAACTAACGTTGCTTCTGTTTTAGGTCATTTTCACAAGCTTTAGTTTCTGACGTGGTAGTGCCAAAGCATAACAAACTTGTAATTTCACTAATTTTTTCTAAGTGGAGACTCCCTCTCTCTTCTTGCTAAACGTGGGGGAAGTATATGGAGGTTTAAAGTCTAGTCAGCAAGAAGAGAGAGGGAGTCTCTGGTCAGCAAAAAATTAATATGATATAAGTTTGTTTTATCACATCACTGTCACATCAGTGTAATCTAGCGAAAAAAATTAAAAAGGATAATGATGGGGGTAATGTTAAGGAGTTATGCTTATGACTTCTAAACATAAAGAACTCATATCATATTTGACAAATACACGAGAGATTTTCGCTAAAATTTTGCCTATAACGAATAGATGATTCAATATGATAATTTATTTCGAAATTTACAATGGAACGTGCGTTGCATTCCGCTTCCTCTATGCATGATTTTGTTTAGAGAACGATCTATATGAATTTTTCTTAAAGTTTATATATAATTCACCTCTGGGATTTAGGTTATGTTTATAAAAAAAAACGCGCAAAAGCTATTATGTTTAATCACAACACAGTTACTATTCACATTGTAATTGTGGTTCATTGCGACTATTAAGGTGAACAAAAAGATGAAACACGAGAGTTTTACTAGGATTTTGCTAACTATAAGGACAATAATTAAGGAAGAAAGAGAGAAAGCAATGAAGGAGAAGAGTGTGAGTTACTAATTCAAGGATAATACTTAACGCACCACTAATCCAATAAGGAATATTACTGGATATTTACTTGCAAGTAAAATGATCCAAATCTCCAGCTAGGTTATAGGACCCAAAACCATTGATCTCCTCATAAAATGGGGTCATTTATATCGTTCACGGGTGATTAGATGGTTCTGATAGGATCCCTATTCTTCCACTTATGGTAAAAACCAACACACTCCTATAAATATGATTCTGATAGAATCTATTCTCTAAATACCATCACATAGATCACGAAAAAGAAAAGGAAAAAATGGACTAAAATCTACTAATATGTACCTTTTGTCCTAACATCATTTATGATCGCAAATTAATTCTACACCTTTTGACCCAGGTTATATATGTCCGTATGATGCATGGACCTAAGCCCATGCCACCAATCACGTGCGCACATTAGTGAACATAATGATGGAAGAGGATGGATTCTTTCTGGTGTATTCATTTAGGGGCTGTTTGGTTGGCCAAAATTTCAAGGAAATCAATTATAAGAAACATATTTTCTATTTTCTATAATGGCTTCATTTCTTTTGTTTGGTTCTCACATTGAAACCAAGTGAAAAAGCTATGTAGAATATTTTTATTGGATTAAGGAAATTCATTTAATAGGTTTTTGTTAGAAAATGAGTGGAAGCTCATTCTTACTTGTTTCCATCTCCTACTTTCACAATTCTATCTCTTGTTAGTTACCTCTATTTATAACTTCATAGTCTAGCTAAAAAGTTACTCCTATGTTGCATTGAATGGCCCCTCAAATTCATGTGAGTTTACTCCTCTTGCAAGTAGAATATGAATTTGTTCAATCCTGTGGACATCCTTCAAAAAAGACTGGAGACTCTTTGATGATCAATAGAAATACTTGCATTTCTTGTTAGCTTAATTGGAAATTGTGTACTACAAAGTACTTCTAAAATAGTGGAAGATATAGTTAAGATGCTTAATTCTGAAGACGTATCGAAATAATAAATATTTTCGGATACAAATTGAGAAAATCCATTAGCTTTTTCATGGCCTATTTTTATCCACTATCCAAGTCATCTGTTGGACTTAAAATTATGAGATGTACACTTGTTTTTTCTACAATTATTTATCTCAAAATAACTCCTCATTTCAAGTCCCAATCCACGACGATGCACACAAACAAATATGCAATGGTCGAAATTATTCTATTTCTTCTCTCCGTGTATCACACGCTCTATTGGCCCTACAATATTTAGTCAAATTAATGTTAAACTAATAACTGCCATTCCCCCGAAAATACTCCAATGTCTTGCGACTCTCAACTACTCATCGAATGTAAGCATCTTCTTCCGTGTTAATTTATAAGGACCCTTGCATTACTTTTGATGAGCAAACAGAAAGGTTTTTTTTTTAATTAAAGAAACCATCTTTAAATGTGGTCATTATATAGAAGTCTTATTTTATTTTTAATTTATGCCTAAATCATCTTTAAATTGAGTTTTTTTCCAATCAATTACCTCCCAGTCAAAATTTCACCAGAAGCACTACATCTAAATCTCTATAATTCAACAGTCATGACGTGGTCCCATGAAAATAAAAATTACTATCATCTCAGCTAAGGTGGGCCTGCAGAATTCGGCGTGTATTGGATCGTCACAGCCCGATCCCATATAATAGCCTTTTCTCTGTCACAGTAGTTTGGGCTGTAAACCTCTGGGCTCCTTCGTAATTGTACGGTTTACGCTGCGTTTTCTTTTGGCTAAGTTTTACGATAGACCACCCTGAACCTGCCGTGCCTTCCAAAATATCAGAGATCTGCCACAAAAGTTTAGGGGTATTAGAAAGCCCTCTTTAGTTTTAAGATTTCATGAGAAAAAAATGTGCACCACAATTTTCAATTAAAAAAAATCCTCTTAGGTAATTTTACATATCTATGTAAAAAACTGCAGTTAATATTGTTATCTTTTTTTTTAAATCTTCAAGTTAAAGGGGACTTTCTCATAACCCCAAAAACTTGAGCCAGATACAGTGGATTTAGATCCCCTCTACTACAAAATATGTAGCGGAGAGACCACTGCAATATCACAACCATTGATTTATCTAATAGGTAGTTGTGATTTGCTTTTGAGTGTAAATTAGAAAATTAATGCAATTCATGGGAGTATGGTGAGTGTTAGATATAGAATGAAATCACAATCACCCACTAAACAATCAACAGTTGTTATGTTGCATTGATTTCTCCAATACATTTTTAATAGCAAAGAGGATCCAAATATAATTTGGGGAAAAAAAAAGTCTAGAAATCATACCGAGGCATCTACACTTGTATCTTACTATAATGGAAAATTACTAAAATAGGATAATTATACTTAAAAATAAATCAGAGTTAAATCAAATCTAATAACTAATTTTCCGTGATCCTGACCGATTTGTGGTAAGAATAAATTTTACTATTTTTTAAGAGGATATATGTAAATAGACATTAGTTTGAAAAGCAAATAGTTAAGCTAAGTCCTGCCAATTATCAAACCAGGAGAGACTAAAAAAAATGACCAAAAAACATTTTAAAGCGTTAAAAGGACACAGCGAATATTAAATTGGCTAAATGGCACTTAAATACCCTATTGTTTCATCGCATTTATATTTAAATACTATAAGTTGTAAAAGTAACACTTCCATGCTCTAAGTTGTAGAAAAATAACATTTTAATACTCTAAGTTATAAAAAATGAGGCTTAAATACCTTATTGTTTCACTATATTTACACTTAAATATTCTAAGTTGTAAAAAGTATCACTTTAATATCCTAAGTTGTAAAAAAGTAGTAATTTAATATATTCTGTTAGTTGTCAAGATAATTTCCTAAGAATATTCCCATTAAAACAAACAAAAGGTACTAATGTGCTAATCTTTTATAACTTAAGGTATTAATATGCTATTTTTTACAACTTTAGATATTGAAGTATAAATATGGTGAAATAATAGGATATTTAAGTGCCATTTAGCGTATTAAATTCCAAAAAATGGAAATCTAAAGGGAAATGTTTTGTCTACGGTTAATTAATTATTTATTACATACGATTAAAAAAAAAGAACAGGAAAAGAATTATTAAAAGAACAGACATCACAAAAGGGACTCGATAGCTATTTTCCATCACCCTCCGATCCACCATACCCTGCACCAAAAGGGAAACGTGGGTCCCGGACTACTTTTGCCCCTCATGCTTTGAACCCATGCGGGGCCCATTTAGAAGTAAGGCGAGTGGTTCCAAATGGCTGAAAGAACCGGAAATATTCACTTTACCTTCCTATTATTTAACTTTTTTGCTTTACCTTTTTGCGTATTTCGTACTCCCCAAACCTTCACTATACCTCTAAGGTCCCTTTTTGTCTAACACTTCTATTGAAGATGGTGATTTTGTGTGATGATATTTGTAAATTAAGATTAACTTTTGGTTCTATGTTTCATAATTAGCTCTTAATGCGGCAAGTTGACCGTTCACTTAGTAAGTAGTTAAAGGGAAGGGTTAATTTGGGTATCTTCGATATTACTCACCAAATCTTTTATATTTTGAAATTAGTTCCTCGAATCTTGACATTTTGAAGTTAGTCCCTCAAAACTTTAAGAGTTTTGAACTTAGTACCTCAAATCTTTACATTTTGCATTAACCCCACAAAGCTTTTAAATATTTTAAAATCAGTCTTTCTTATTAATTAGCAGTTCTTTGAAAGATTTGGGGGACTAAATTCAAAACAATTAGGGACTAATTTCAAAATATGAAGATTTAGGGACTAATTTGAAAAAACTTTAAAACGTTGGGGGTTAATGTTTCAAAATAGGAAAGATTTGAGGGACTAATATGAAAAAACCCATGCAAGAAACCATTCAACGTTGGGGGTTTTGCATATAACCGCCCTTAACCATTTTAATTCCACAGACTCCCTATAACTTTGGGGGTTTTGCAGATAACCCCCCTTAACTATTTTGATTTTACCAAATCCTTTAAATATTTTTTTATTTTCACCTTCAAAGTAATAACATCAAGTCTAACATGTCACATGCTAAAGGCATAACCAGAAAAGGCAAAAATTCCTCCCGACATTCAAAACTTCAATAGAAATTACAAAAAAAAAATGAAGATTTAATGTTGAGGGCATGTGCTTATCTGATCCTCAATAGCATCCAAAAAATGTTAATAAAGACAAATATATTTCTGATACTATACTACTTCTAAACTTTAAAAAAAAACGTACGGGCGTCTATTTTCTTTAACTTTTTCAAAATGACGACTCATCAATTGAGACCACACTTCTCTCCATTATAGTGTAGTAGTGTAGGAGAGCGTAATACATGCCGTTATCATTATTCTACTGGTAAATATATACAAATATGATATTACATAAGATTTGATAAGACAAATCCATAACCCATACTCGCCAAAATTGAATGCGGGTAAAAAGTCGGATTAGCGATAAACCTATCCATGTATGACTCAGATGCCGCAGAAACAATTTAGAATGAAAAGTGTACATACCATATGATACAAAAACTATTTAAGTAAACCAAAAGTTTTCAAAACAAAGCCACCTTACGTGTATTCTTTAAAAAAAAGTACATTTTTGGATCATCAATTGTGTATTATATACGTACACATGTATGTTATATTTGTATTGAACGTGTCTATAAATATGCACATACCTTGCATCCACACGCGCAAGATGATTCAGTATATAGTAAGTGGTTCACTGGTGAGGAGCAACACTATTCACATAAGTACTGATATAAGATAGTTGTATTTGTGATCGTGTAGAACACAGAGTCAATTTTGCTACGTTCGTACTTACTTGCAAGGTGGAGCCTCATTCGGGGCCAATAAAATATCCTCATGCTGCTTCGCTCAGCAGCTGCTTCGGTACCGAGGGAAAAATTCACACAAAATTTATGGAAAGAAGACAAAGGACTGCAAACTGTAGTAAACTAAAAAAGATAGGGAAGAAAAAAGGAGCTTCTGCGATGCTTTACTACCAAACAAATTCCACACCCATTCCCTCGCACCCAGTGCACTACCCTCTCGGGCAATGTGGGCTCCACGGGGGAGTGGGACCCAGATGAAAGGGGAGCGGGCGTGGGTGAACGTCAATAGAGTTGGTACAAGATAGAATAGCTCTCTGAAGACCCCCCCATTCATTTCATTTCTCTCTCTCTCTCTCTCTGTCCTCTTTGTTTTCCTCCCTGTAGTGAGTGTAGCTGTTTAGGATGCAAAGATCTTTTTGGTGGCGGAGGGAACCTGATGCCTTTGGATGGGAGAGTAAGTGGGTGCGGTTTTCTTGTCTGTAGCTCTTCATCTCTTTTTACTTCTTTCATCAATAGAAATTCCTCATCTCTTATTCCCTCTGTACTGAAAATCCATGGAAGGGTAAGACTCTATATGGGGTTTTTTTTTTTACCCTCCCTTCTCTCATCGTGTTTGATCTCTGTTTATTTTCAAGATCTCCTCTTGGGTGATTCTGTTTTTTCGAATTTTAATCATGGGTTCATGTAAGTTTTTCACTATTCTCATGGATTTGCTAGCTTGTGATCAAAGCCCTCTGTATTTTGGACTCTCTGATGGCTAGATTTGGAGGGGTTTCTCGTTGTTGTTGTTGAAAACACGGCGTGAAATTGGTTTGAGCTTCTAATCTCTTTTCACCCGCGTGTTGGCTTTGGGTTTTTATCACATAAACTTGGTATTTCATGTGATGGATCTCCTCCAGCTGCCCGTGGGAATTTCTTGCTAATTTCTTTGACTTGTTGCGCACATAAAATGACACATATGTCAGAGTTCGCCCCACCTTATTAAGATCTTTTCTTGCTTTCATGGTTGCAAGTTCTCATCTCATGGGTTACTGATTTGACCCATGAAATAATACTAGTTGACAATTTTCTTTAATAACCCCATTTAAAATTTCTCCCTTGATCTGTGACTTGTCTTTTTTTTTTATTTTTATCAGGTGAAGGGAGCAAAAGGAGTGGCCTTAATTGGTGATATCCTTGGTTACTGCTGGTGATTAATTAGGCTAAGCTTAAAATCTTTGGTTATGCTGGATTTTAAACGTCAGAAGATCAGTAGGCAAAGTTGCAGCAAGAGCGTGAAGGGTTTCTTCAGATGTTATCCAGTGAAAACCCTTCATGTTCCTCTAAGGATTCAGATCTAGCAAGTGGGCATGGAGATCATCAGGCCAAGCCTCCTAATTTCTCTATAAGGTAATTATATATAAAAAAAATATGATAATATGGTAATTTTCTTTTATTTTGGTTGATTTTATTACAGATCTCCTTTAAATCTTTTATGGGTCTATGTGCTCTCTTGGATTTTATTGACCACTGTTTCACTAATACGGATGCATATGTATTTTTTTAAAACTTAATACTGTTTGTTCAGGCCTTTGCTTCTTGATCTCTCCTTCTGGTGCCTGATTTTTGTAGGTTATTTTTCTAATTAATCATGGATATTTGGTTAATTTGTTTATGATATGCTTGCTTGTTCTTCGTCTAGCTACATGTTCTAGCTAATGGGTTTTCCATTTTTAAAACTTTTATCATGTGATATGATTTTTGTATGATCTTGGACATAATCTCGCTATGTAAACTTCATATTGGGCTTTACAAAACTCAAACGATTCAATGTTTTCTTTTTGCAGAGATTATGTTTTCAAATCTAGAAGCAAAGATATAAGTACCAACTGGCCATTCCATGAACAGCTCTTACAACTTTGCTTGAATAATGGCATCAATGATCTATTGCCTCCTCTTCAACCTCCTAATTTAGTGAGAGATCATTGTCTCAGAAAAGAAGTGCAACCTGAGCAGCTGCCCGAGTGTGTCGAAAACAAATCAGTTTTTGAAAATGAAGAGTCTGAAGAGGGTGTTGAGCTTGAACATCTAATTCGATTACCCAAGGAAAGAATAGATTTTAAACTGAATCAAAGTGATCAATCTGATATCAATGCGTCTTCAGTGACCAGCCATGATCTGAGTGAAAGAATCTCCGGTGAACATTTGAAAATGAAGTGTAAAATGAGTAGCGGCAAGGAGATCAGCAGGCTCGAGGATTCGGTTGTAGTTTCTGATCCAATGGCTTCAAAGGTTTGCCCTGTTTGCAAGTTGTTTACATCCAGTTCAAATACCACTTTGAATGCACATATCGATCAATGCCTTTCTTCTGATCAGTCCAACGCAACAAGAGAAGTGACCGAGTTCACAAAACCTAAAGTTAAGACAAGGAAGAAAAGGCTCATGGTGGATATTTATACAACTGCTCCTCACTGTACTCTTGAAGATCTTGATAGAAGGAATGGGACTAATTGGGCTGCTACTTTGGCTCCAGTGTCACCAGCAAATGATATTGGTTTAGAAACCGAAAGATCAAAGATTGCAACTTTGCACCCAGAAAATGATATTAATTCAGAATCCAAAAGGGTGAAATTTGCTTCTTTGGATGTTGTTAGCGAGGGGAAAGTAGGGGACATCTACGTGGATTCAAATGGCACAAAGCTTTTGATTTTGTCCCAGTCTAACGATTCTTCTCCGTTGGTTCCGAGGAAGAATTTTAAGCCAAAGAAGTACGGGAAAGGGTTGAAAGCAGGCCAGAGTTGTTCAAATATTACCAAGAAAAAGTTCTTGAAACCAAAGTCTTCAGAGTTTATGATTGATAATCCACAGAGAAGAAAATTAAGAATGCGCAAAGGGTTCCAAGGCGAGGTATGTCTCTTTTCTTTAACCTAAAAATTTAGCCTATATTGTGTTAACATAATATCTCATGAATCAAATTGTTGTTCAAAGCTGAGGCAAGTTGTTTATAACCAGTAGACTATAAAAACATTACATGGTTTTTCCCTTTAATATTACAGTATGGTTTCTCATGTCTTAACTTTGAACGTCTCATTTAAACTTTCTGAGCGCCTTTACTTTGTCATCAGCTGCCATACATCATACTATAATATATGCGTTTTCGATTTTATAATCATGGAATTGAATATCTTGCAGTCTTATAGGCATAACTAACTTCATATTTCTGTCATTAATTTTTTCATATGCCTTTTAAGTTATAATTACATGCAGCAAAAATATCAATTTATATTGCATTTCTTCAGACATGGCATAACACTATCAACTTTTTAGCTACCTTTGGCATTTGTTCTGTAAGTTCGAATTTGTTTTTAATGCATGCACAAATGAATAAAATGACATAGAGTGCGACAGAATGTGTTTTTTCATTGGTTTTATTTTTTATTTACAGAATAAGGCAACAACCGATGAGTATCACATTGAGGTTAATCAGGAGAAAGAAGAATCCACGTCGCAACCGTTAAATGCTCATGATCTGGTGAAGAATAGCGAGGCTTCAACATTAGGGCATTGGGTATGCTCCAAAAGATCTGATCTGTCAAAAAAACTTGATAACAAAGGCATTACAAAAGGATCAGAAAAGATTACTGTTGGCTCCAGGAAACTCTCATTCGAGTGCCTTAAAC
The DNA here is from genome assembly GCA_037177215.1 of Asparagus racemosus. Lineage (NCBI taxonomy): Eukaryota > Viridiplantae > Streptophyta > Magnoliopsida > Asparagales > Asparagaceae > Asparagus > Asparagus racemosus. The sequence goes on from JBAKGM010000233.1 coordinate 26,852,788, forward strand.
CTAACTCGGGTCACTCTTATTTGGCTTCCAATCAGACCGAGATACTAAGTCCTCATGAGAGTCTTCAAGAAAAGAGCGATCTTCCGAGACAATGTATCTCGCTCAAAGGAATGGAAGTTGATAAGTTCAACACCCCCAAAAAGTTCAAGAAGCAAAGATCTGTATTAGGGTGTAGTAAATGGAGAGGAGAAAAGACCTCTGTCAATGAAGGAATTAATGGTTCTTCTGAAGGTTCGGGTCTCATTTCTTCAAGAGATAATGAAACAAGTAAGACCCATCAGTCCAATTACTACGAGAATCAAGAGATTGAAAACATGAATATCAGATATTCAATGAGTAATGCAGTCGTCACACCAGCTTTGGATCCAAGTTCAGAAGAAGATGAGGAATCCATATCTAGAGGTCAAACTGAGGAAGAAGATGAGGAATCCATATCTAGAGGTCAAACTGAGGAAGAAGATGAGGAATCCATATCTAGGGATCAAAACAAGGAAGAAGATGAGGAATCCATTTCTAGAGATCAAAACGAGGAAGAGGATGAAGAATCCATCTCTAGAGATCAAGCACAGGAGGAAGCTCAAACATCAACCTATAATCAAGAAGTGAAATGTGGGGGTGCAACCGACAATGAGCTCATCAACCAAGAAGCATGTTATCAAGATGAGCAAATATTGCAGCAAGGTGAACTTGATCAAGCTGAAGCTTCCTCCTTTGAAGATCCTAAACCTTGTTTCCCTAATGATGGAGAAATAGCTGTTGAGAATATTCAAGATGACTCATCAAAATATATCAGAGTTGAATCTTTTCAAGATCATAACATGATCATTGATATGGAATCATCTGGCTCAGCAGTTTCCACTACCTCAACCATCTCTCCTCGATCTCCTGTGGATGATAAAATCAACTCACAAGCAGACCAAGTGGCTGAATTTATTCCAGTGCAAGACAATTTAAGCTTGCCAACAATGAGAAAAGATAACAAAGTGCTACTGTCGCCACAAGCAAGGGAACATTCTTGCTCATGCAGTGAAAGCCTTACCCGAGCGTCTCAGTTCTCAAAGAAGGCAGCTTCCAATTTGTTCATAAAACCACCATCCGTTTCGACTTTTGAAGTTCGCCCTAGTTTGGATTTGCACACTGAATCAGTCTTAACAACGGATTCTCCAAAGTCTGCTATGAACATTTCAACTCCACATTCTGGGGTTCAATCTGCATCGAGTCCAATCCTGAGGTTGATGGGCAAAGATCTCGTGGTGAGCAAAGAAGAATCTGTTGCAGTTCCTAGAATTCTTCCTTGTACTTCAAGCTGCAATCCAGAAACAAAGTTTATCTCCTTCGGGTATCCTTTCAATGGTGGCTTCATCGACTACAATAACCTATACCATTATCCTATGCAATCTACGGGTAACTACCAAATTATGCCAAGACCTCTACAGAGATCATATGCACTCAATTCATATCCAATGCCAACCATTCCTTCTAATCGACCTCAAGAAGTAATTGTTATCGACGATGATTCTCATGAACGTGAGCCCGATACAAGGGCGAGTTTCACTAATTTGCCTCAGACTATTCAAAATCCAAATCATATGGCTACTCAGAGGCTATTTGCTTGTTTTCCTTCACAAAATCCTTATGCATCAAGGGCATTCATTTCTCATAGCCAAAGGGAAGCTTCACAAGGACAAGGTTCTTTCATATTCCCCTCCCCTTCATCTTTGTATTTTTCTCCATCTTTGAGGTGAACTTTACTATACTTTTTGTAGGCTTTGAAACTGATATAAGTTATATTGTACTAATGGGTACTGAAGCTTTTTGCATATATGAACCTTTTGTTTACAAAGGAAAAAAAAAAAAAAAAGAGGAATCTTGAAAGGAAACTAGAAAATGACACTGTTGGCATTTTGCAATTGGTTTTGCACTATGAAATTTGCTGAGGTTGGCTTCATGGAAACTGTTCACTTAACTTTTTGGAGTCTTGACATGTTCCTGTCTAAAATGAAAGAAAGTCTTCATACTATCGCAAAGATCCAAAGAACATGTCATCACAGTGTCTTTTGTGGCTCTTACATCTGTATTCCCTTGTCTTTAAGCCCTAGGGATGAAATACTAGCTACCCTTGATGCTAATAAATGAATTTGATGTAATAATTCATGGGTCTGACTATGTAAACTAATTAATGAGCACATGGATTGAGCTATTCTAACTTATTAGCTCATTCTGATGACCCTTCCCCCCC
>JBAKGM010000233.1:26855126-26868774 GCA_037177215.1 Asparagus racemosus
CCCCCCCCCCCCCCCCCCCCCCCCCCCTAAAGCGATGATGTGGGACTAGTATTATGGATTGTCCTTTTTTTAAAACCCTTCGTCTCCAATTCAAGGGCCCTTGTGATAAATATTTGAATTTAAGTATTGGAACCAACAAACTAACAACTGTTGATTTCACCAAATTGGTACTATATGTATCTGCGAAATAATGCATGCAATGAGCTAAGAATGATAAGGACCATCCTTATTATTTCGCTAAACAAGGTCCTAAATCACCAGCGCATGAAATATCATAACATGACAGGAAAGACTTCACATATAATTTTCTGAATTTTTTGTTTTCTCACGAGATATTTGAGTGACTTCTCTTATTGTTTGTGTCATTATTATTTTTTAAATTCTGAATTTTTTGTATATGAGAATTAAATTCGGGCCTTTCACGGATAAAATAGGAGGCAATTTAGGAAATTTCACTGCCCCGCTCAGTGGTCTGAACTCCCCAGTTGCATGCGGAGAGCTCTGATAGGATAGGTATTCCCCCTATCTATTTGAAGGAAAATAATAGATTCATTCTTCACTCTCAGTTGTTTGCCATGTTTTTTGAACTATTAACTGCCTTCTGAATCTCTGATCTTTATATATAACAAGCTAGTCTCTCCTTATTCATCACAACTCCCCACGATATAATATATGTGGTTGCCTTTAAGGAAGCAGGCTATGAAAAGTCTTTAAAACTCCATGAGCACTACCACACAAGTATGAGTACATTATCATGCGCATATGTTCTGTTTGGATGCGTCGTGGTCGTGATTGTTTTCTTGAAATATCAGGAAACATGAGCAAATTAACTACACTTGTGTCCATCTCTTCGCTATGTATATATTGCTCATAAAATCTCATACAAGATTATAGTTTTCTTAATTTAAGACTGGAAACGTGTTCATCTGTATATGGTAGCTCTAATTAACCAGCTGTAGCAAGTTATGAAAGACACTAATTTTCTTCTGCGCAAAGAACAATGATGTGATGTAGGTTTTCGTTTAGACTACCAGAACATTTTGCTAATCAAGTTTGTCCCATGTATCGTTTTGAAACATCTTCAAGACGTTAAATAACATCTATACTTGCATGAATATGGTCCCACAAATTTCTTTAAGTATGATGTAATTACACGGGAACATAATTTTCTTTATATTTTGTGATGCAATGCCCTCTTTTAAATTTAAGGATTAAGTACAACCTGGTACCTTGATGTATGATGTAATTACGTGAGTGACTCTTTGAGTTTGTGCATTTGCACGAGCAATCCTGATATTACTAGTTGTAGCTACAAGGGTGACCTTGTAGCCCATACAAAAAACAACTCTCAGGGTTACCTTGTAATTACAATCAATAACCTCCGAGTTATCCATGTACATACACAGATTACCGAGTGATTCGTTTAATTACATCATGCATCAAGGTACCGGATTGTAAGTAATCCTAAATTTAAAGCATTTAGCAATTTTTTTTTTTTTTCCAAATGCAATAATAGACCAAACTCTATGCATAAACAGAGTGCTAGGTAGCCACCCCTGCTGGCCCCCGACAAGGAAACATTTCACGAACATAAAAGTGTACAAAAGCATACGATCAACGTCACCAACATTTCACATGAAATATAGCCGTTATCATCGTACGTGCACATACATTGCATATTGTTGAGAGAGAGGTGCGTATGAACAATTATGAAGAGCACATGAACAGTCTTTCGATAGAGATGAAGAGAGAGAAGAGATAGGGGTGAGTTTGACATGGGTGAAGGTTATCTTATCTTGTTCCCTATCACTAGGCTCTCCATCTCCAATTAACCTTTTTTGCGAAGGCCAACAAGGCTACAGTCCACATATGAGTGCACGAGATTACTACACCTCATTTAGTTCCTAGCATTAGGCTTCCCGTGAGTCCATGACTACTTTAAGTTTATCCAGTTTCCATGTTAATCATTCAAAATTAGTATATACTCGTCATGTGCATTGTCTCTCTCAGATCTTTACTTCAGAATTATTATTCCCATTCCTTTTAAAAACTATTGAAATAAATAAAAAAGTATTACTTTTGGTACTTTCTACTTTATTATTTTGGAACTAATTACCTTTTGATTTATTTTCTATTTCTAATACTTCTCTCAATCGAGCGAGCTCTTAGTTAAAGCTAGTTTTATCTTGTTTAAAAACTCACACTGTGGGTTGTTTGGTTTACTGCAAAAATGAATTGTAGCATGTGTTACCAACAATAAAATATTACATTCTAACATTCGTTGCAGGAAATAAACTCTAAGCATTTTTTGGGTGGGAAACACACGTCCAATGCAAATTAATTGCTTTCTTGAAAATAATTTGTGTAAAGTGTAAGCAATTTTATATAAGGAAACACAGGAGTAGATGTTTTTCCTATTTGCATTTGAAAAGAATTTTTTTGATGAGGTGATTTTTTTTCAATGAGGTGAATTTTTTAATGTTTTATTCCTTTTCTAGAGTCTACATTTTTTTCATCTCACCAAATCGTTTGCAACATTTCATGCAGCTTTTTCTCTACAGCTTATAAGTTTATTTGCATTTCCCAAGTAAAATACTGCAAAATAGGTACTTAAAATATATAAATCTGATTGCAGTATTTACATATTTAGCTCCATTTTCCCACCACCAAACAACCCCATATAAATATTTTATCAACGTTAAAATTATTTCCTTGCTCTTAATTGGAATGTAAGCAAAATTTCCAGGTGACATTTGTTTTGAAAAATTGGAATTCAAATGTTTTATTTTATTTGTTGCATTATTCATTTACCAATATTGACAACTAAACTTAGTAGTTTGGTAACATAATATAGCATGCATAAATATGAAATGATATATAGTGGAAAAGCAAAGAAACAAATCTGGCGAGTTAGCATTTATTTAGTACTTTAACTTACAATATTCTTTTAGACGTATAGACATATGGATGCTGATTGCCATCCACCGGGAAATGTTCCACATGCTTATGTACTGTGGTATCAAAATAATATAACATTTGTAGTATGTTAGCATTTATATATTGCAAGTATATCAGAGTTGATTGCAACCAAAGGATCTGCTGCAATTATATAAAATAATTTTCAATTATTATTTCGAACTATTATCTTGCAAGGCAAATAAAAATGGCTAAATAGCACTTATATACCCGATTGTTTCACATACTTCTTACTTATATGCTCCGACTTGTATTTGGTAGCTAAAAGATGCCCTAAAATTTTTTAAACTCGCACTTATATACCCTCATTTTTTATGGCACGTAAATACCCTAAAGTTTTTAAATGTAGCACTTAAATATGCTAAAGTTTTTAAAACTTGCACTTAAATGCCCTCAAGTTTGCATAACTGAGGGTATTTATGTGCAAGTTTAAAAAATTTTCGGGTATTTAAGAGTCAGATTTAAAAATTTTAAGGTATGTAAGTGCCAAATTTAAAAACTTTAAGATATATAATTGCTATAAAAAACAAGTGAGAGTATATAGGTCCAAGTATAAAAATTTTTAGGGTATTTTCTTGCTACTAAATACAATTGGGGGTATAGAAGTGAAAAGTAGATGAAGCAATTAATAAGGTAAATAAGTGCTATTTAGTTAATAAAAATTGAAATTATGGAAAAACAATTTTGTCACTTAAATATGAATTCGGCCTATAGAAATTAAAAGGCTAAATGACACTTAAATACTCTATTGTTGCATCATCTTTGTACGTAAATACCCTAAGTTGTAAAAGTAGCACTTTGATACCTTAAGTTGTAAAAACAATAGCACTTTAATATCCTAAGTTGTAAAAAACTAACACTTAAATACCCTATTGGTTCACCACTTTTACACCTAAATATTTAAAATTATAAAAAGTAGCAAAATTTTAAGAAAGTAATACTTCAATGTCCTAAGTTTGCAAGAAAGTAACACCTTAATCCATTCTATTAGTTGTTAAGACAAATTCTTAAGAATATTTCCATAAAAACTAATAAAAACGTAGTAACATGCTAATTTTTTAATAATTTAATATATTAAAAAATTATTTTTTATAACTTAGTATTTAAATATAAAGATGGTGGTAGTTAAGCGCCATTTAGCCACATTAAAAAAAACCAAAGAAATGTTTAGAGTCGGTACGAAGCGCGCGTTATCGTGGTATGGGCCGGCGTTGGAGAGCGTGCAATGCACTGAGAAAGCGAGACAAGCCCATCAACTTCTAGTTACATCTAGTGGGAGCTTAGAGCTGCACGTGCACCAATTGCCTCCTCCCACGTGCAGAGCTCACACCGCCTCTCATAAGGTAATCCCTCGGGATCCGAAGAAGGGGATAATATAAAAAATCCGTAGAGTGCCATAGGCCCATTGCGCACTCTGCTACTGTAGCCCATATATAAAATACATATTGATTGCTCACCCTAAACTTGCCACTAATAGCCCATTCAGGGCTCGAATTTGCCCTTTTAATCATTCGCTACGTGACTAGAATTGAGGTGGGACCAAGCTCTCGGGCGTTTTATTAGCTGTCCTCCGCTGAATGAGCTCCTCTGATTAAGGTTTCTCCGAGCGACAAAAGGTACATGGGAGCGTTACACGAATACAAAATCTATGTACAATACCACCATAGTCAGTAAATATCAGAATAAATAATTAAATATCAGCGCAATCCAAGAGAATTTTGCGATCCTCAATTTGAACACTTGATTAAGACTACGTCTTGCAACCAGTACAGAAAACAAAACTAGTATGCTCGATAAAAAATAGTACAAGTAGTTAAATATCGGCGTAAGCTAATTATTGAATTTGAATTCTAATAATCATTGGCTTCAAAGTTTGTAAAAGAATATGTCCCTCGCATTGAAACTCTAAAGTTGTGATAAAAACTGATGATGTTTATAATCTCCAACATCACGTTGCGTTCAAACTCTAAAGAATATGTCCTCCCACTCGTTCATATTCAAAACTATTTATGCACTTTAAACGGTTACTTAGTAAGGTGAGGTACGATTGGTGAATATCGAAAAGTAATAGAGATGGCATCACAAATGGGGGCTTCCACTCTATTGAAAATGAGAGGAACATGTCTCCCACTCGCACCATAAAAGAAGAGACCCACCATTTCTCTAATGTCAAGAATAAACTCGAGAATATCTCATTGTTGATATGAATTTAACAACGTTCGCTTTCATTTCGAAGTTTTTAGTGTAGACAAAAGTCTTGTTAAATGACAGTTGGACTTTGATAGCTTACATTGGGATCAACATAGATAGAAGTAGGTTATATCAGACTTTGGCTCGGTTCAATAAAAAGGTATATGTTGGTATATGTTGGGCGTTAGAATATCAAAATATAATTCTTTAACTCTCACCATAACGTTAGAATTTTAGTGTAATGTTAGAGATTTCAATATGGCATAAGAGCAAACCTTTGAATCCCACTAGCCATGATTTAACACAGATTTAAATGAAAAAAAAAAAGAATGGATATGGCTAAGTGAGTCTAGGTTTCAGCTCATAAATAGGACGCTCAATCTACGGAGACATATTAAATATAAAATAATAACTTTCCAACATCTATCACAACTTTAGAGTTTTGATATAATAGTTAGAGAGTTCAACATTGTGAAATATATGCCTGAGCATGTAATATCGAAGAATTAATCATAACATTGGAATAAATACTTGATACTTTGAAGCTTTTGGCTGAGTATATATACTTTCAGATTGTTAAACTTTGTCATACCCATCTACATTTGATTTCTCCCCAACTCTAAAGGAGAAAATTATTGCGAACTCATAATGTAAGTATGGTCTCACGTGGGAGATTATCAGATTTTGCTTTTAAGGTGATACTTTGAGTTCTAGATATATACAAAATTTGGTTTATATAACTAAAGAATCATTTAGTTATAATAGTTTTCTTTTTTCCCTTTTCCGTAATTGATTTAACTATGTGATTACTTGAACCTTATACATACAAAATAGCTAATCACGAATTCATAAATTCTGAACGTACAACAGCTAATCCACCAATTACTCCACAATACAAGAATAATTTCACAACATAAACCTTCAGGCATGACAATTACAAGTCCCCAAATAATACAACTATTTTACAAGTAGATTACTCAACACTTAGTGGAACTTAAGGCTGGTCAAAAGATTGTTATTAACCGGGTCAGCCAAATGATCCAATAAGTTCTGGAACGGCCCAACTCCAGTCACCCAGCCCTGAATAAAATAGCCCACAATTGCAAGCATAGCCAGTCTCCCATTCTTCACTTCTTTCAACTTCAACTCCTTCATGGACTTCTCATCTTTTCCGAAGCCCAACGGGTTGAAAAGAGGCCCACCAGGATAAGCCGGGTCTCCCGATCCACCCAAATACTTCTCAAGCCCCAAAAAGTATTGCTTTCCCATGGACCCTGGATTGGCCCAATCTTGGAACCGTCTATGTTCGGCAAAGCCCATCAGCGCCATTTCGAATACAAAAAGTGTGTATGAGTCGGCCCAATAGTTGTAAGTCCCGGCCGGCGGGATGACTCCGGTCTTGAACCAGGGGAGAGCCGTCTCGGGGGGGATCAGACCGAGTTTTCCAAGGATCTCCGGTGCAATTGCGCCAACTGCGCCGAGCATGGCGTATCGTCCGTTGATGACTTCTCCGTAGGCGAGCCATTTGGGCTCGATGAAGCCTCCGGTGCCTTCTGGGTCCGATAGGCCCAGCGGGTCGAATCCGTAGTCACCCGGGAGGCTGTAAAAGAGGATGCACTGAGGTTATGGATTGTAGGGGATATAGAGGGTTATCATGTAAAGAGAATGTCATGCATTTTTGCGTTACCTTCCGTCTAAGTAGGAGAGGGATTGTTTGGATGCGAACCAGAGTTGTCTGTTTGCATCTTGCTGAAAAAGAGAGGAAATTGTATGCGCTAGGCAGGATTAGCAAATAACAAAATTAGACAGTGGGGAGATTTTTCTTCTTCTTTGTTATCATTATTTATCACTTTAAACAAGCGTCATGATATCTGTACTGCTATATAAAAAACCAACTAAGATTAGGGGCTGTTTGGTTACTTTCCTTCACTTTCCAAAATTTACTTTCCTTCACTTTTTAATGTTTCGCTCAATTTATTGAAAGAGTATTTTTTTTGTTTGTTTCGTAAAGAAACATGAGACATAATTACTTTCCATTGCTTTCTTTAGTTTGGTTCAAATTAAAAAGACAAGAAAATAGTTGATGTGTGACTCGATTCTCATTTTCTCCCGTAATCGGCTTTAAAAGGGCGGAAATTTTTCTAAGGAAAATGTCTAGTTGTCGCCTCATTTTCCCTCACTTTCTTATTTTTAGTTTTTAAACCAAACGCTTGATTGTGAAGAAAAATAACAAAAAAAATTCCTTGTCAGTTTTCTTTCCTTCACTTTCTGTGTTTCTTGGACCAAACAAACAGCCCCCATGTAAAGTTGAATGAACGGTGGACATGTCCTTCTTTCCAATGGTATTTGAAATAATAAAATTGTTATTTTACAATGAATGATGTTTTCTCTTTTCTTTTCTGTCGTCTTCTTTGATTTTAGAACATTCCATGCCATGCAATATCGTGTAAATAAAATTGAACCTCACCTATGTTAAGCCGTAGAAAGCCCAAGTTCTATGCACGCACCTCTTTCACAATATTTATACTAATATAAAAAGAAAATAGCCAGGATAAGAAAATTAATGGAGGATTTCACATTCAAATATTGAACTTAATCTTATCTTTTAGAAAATTTATTTGATCTATTCTCTTTCCCTATCTATTAAATGCACACTCTCCATAAATAAAAGAAAACTGAAGATTGTTCAGAGTTTTTCTTGAAGAAGCAGAAGAGGACTCAAATCACTGACCTTCACGGGGGGCGTTGAAGCTGCTTTCACAGCAAATGAGGAGGCTTTTCTTGAAGAAGCAAGAGGAGGGGAAGCAAACTGAAGGGGCCTCCCAAGAAATTGCCTTCCTGCCTCCATTGAAGATAGAAGAGCTTGAGTTGCCATTCTCTCTTTTTCTTTGCCTCTCCGATGCTGAACCCTGCAAGCTGTGAAATCTCTCTTATGGTTTGTAGAGTATTTTTTAAGCGTGACCAAAGATCAAATAGGACAACTAGCTGCATCTATAGAAGATCTCCGCGCCCAATCGCCTTGTGACGCGTGAGGTAGAGCTCAGATAAGGGTGGTTGCTTTGTGGTTAGAGCTCAATTGGGTTGGGTCCAGGTGGAGTTGTGTGACCCATGAGCTCAGATTTTCATCCCAGGGGCTGATATTTTCTCCCCATCGTGTGGCCCCTATTTTATGCTGCAAAATATGTTGAAAAAAAGAAAATAGAATTTTGGGAAGAAATTGATTTAGTAGCTAAAAAAATTATCTTTCATCAACTGCCAAGGAAATTTGGACGTCATGTAATTGCAGATTGGTGTCTGACATTTTAATTTAGAAGAATAGGGTGGGGATTCTATCAGAATATTCTCATAGAACTCTATATTGTTTACGGGAGGTAAAAATGTTAGCTTGAGAATTATAGTTATTCCATCTATAGCCTCAAAAACTAAAATCCGTCTTAAATTATGGTCATATATTGTCACTGACTTGGGTCTGAGTGAACCGGACTAGAAATAAGCATCTTTCTTCCGTTGGAGAATCAGAGCGCAACCGGACTGTGGCTCACTTAAACGCAATTCATGGCTTTAAAAAAATAATAAAATCAACACTGATTGTGGTTTCAATCGGAAATTTATTGATTGTGTTCTACTCTCAACAGAAGTCGGTTTGAGATCTCAATTTGTAACTAAATTTTATTGATTGGATTTTCAATGACCTGTGTGCACAAATACCTGACTGTAACTGCGCAATCCAATACTTAACGGAGAGCATGCACATGAAAGTTTCAATACCTAATTCAGCTTAGACCACAACGGGCAATTGCAAACATATCATCAGGTACATCAACAACTTATTGGGACTTGGACATCGATTATAGTAGCTACCTTTTTGAAATGGCAAATTTTCATTTTCAACAATTTTTAAAACTTAATTATCAAATTCGACCTACTTTGCACTTATTTATTATTTTCGACGTAGTTTCAGCCACTTGACAGAAACTGAAACGAAATTGATAAATAAGTGCAAAAAACTACACAGGATTGAGAACCCAGTATAGGTTAGTAGAAAATTTAACTACACGGGAGTTAGGCTAAACTTCACGGGATTGTGAATCCCGTGAAGTTTGTAATGAATAAACTACACATGAGTGATAATCCTTTGTAGTTGGCTACATGGTTAGCCCATTGCCCTATAAATTATATGTTGTTGAAAGAGCATGGGTTTTAGGGGTGACAATTTATGATCCGACCCGCTAATCGGACCCGACCCGACCCGACCCGTTATAAATGGGTATAAATCACTTTATATGGGCTGGGTTATAAACGAGTTGATCCAAAGAACCCATTTATTAATCGGATCGTAAACAGGTCAACCCGCTGACCTGTTTAACTTTAACTCATTTATCATTCAACCCTTAACATTCAAAATTTGTAAAAATACACTCATAAAACATGAATACTTATGAAAACTACAAAATTCATAAATTACATACAACACTATGAAAATTTTACAATTTGCAAAAAAAACCCTTAGAGGTTAGAAAAACATCATAAAAGTTTTAAAAGTTGTAAAATACACCCTCAAACAGTTAAATTTATGAAATCACAGCCTAGAAATACCAAAACCTTAGGGTGCACCCTGATAGCTTCAAAAGTTGCAAAAAACACTCTAAATAAGTCATATTTTACAAAAACACACCCCTGAAAAATCAAAATCTACAAATAACTACACAATCTATAACTTTTAAATAACACCATGAAAATTTTAAAATTTGCAAGAAACAGCCTAATAGTTTCAAAAGTTGCAAAAACGCCCTAAATAAGTCAAAATTTTAAAAAACTGAAAAGCTGACACTTATGAACAATGAAAGTTTATAATTTGTAAATTACAAAAACCCCCATTGAAAGTTTAGAGTTTTGCAAAAAACACCCTAAATGTTGGAAAATTGCAAAATAAACGCTCAAAAGTTAAACTTTTATAGAAACATGGCCCGAAAATATCAGAACTTACAAAAAGTACAAAATTTATAAGTTATAATCAGCACCATGAAATTTTTGAAATTTCTAAAACACCCTAAAAAGTAGAAAATTGTAAAATACACCCTCAAAGTCAAACTATTATAGAAACACACACTGAAAACAATAAAATTTACAAACAATACAAAATCTATAAGTTATATTGGGTGAAAATTTTAAAATTTGCAAAAAACACCCTAAAAGTTTCAAAAGTGCAAAATACCCCTTCAAAAAAGTTAAAATTTTCAGAAACACAACACATAAATATCAAAAATTATAAATAGTACAAAACCTATAACTTACAAATAGCAAAGTGAAAATTTTAAAATTTGCATCAAACACCCTAAACGTTTTAAAATTACAAAATACACCCTAGAAAGTCAAATATTACAGAAAATACACACCAAAAATATGAAAACTAACCAACAGTATAAAATCTATATAAAAAGGAACGTGAGAATTTTAGTATTTGCAAAAAACACCTAAAAGCTTCAAAAATTACAAACAACACCCTAAAAATTCAAAATTAAAAAATAACTGCAAAGTCAAAACTTACAAAGGGTATAAAGTTTATAATTTAGAAAAGTCCAATGAGAAAATGATATTTATAGAAAACACCCTAAAACTTTTAAAGTTTACATAAAGCCCTCAAAATTCAAATTTTATAAAAAACACCTTGAAAATATCTACTTCTAAATAGTAACAAAACCTATGAATGATAAATAGGACCATACAAATTTTGACCATGGACTCTATGTTAGTTATATGAAAATTATAAACCAGTAAAATGGGTCACTTAGGTCGGTGGGTAACCAGTTTAATAAACGGGTTGACCTAATTATTTGATGGGTCGAGTCATGTCAAAATTTATATGGGTCAGGTTAGGTCGGCCCATTTGCCACCCCTAATGGGTTTGAATCCTAGCCATGTAATATATTTTTTTAATGTTTGGAAAAAAAAAGTTTATGTTAGCTATCATGAGATTTGAATTCAAGACTACTTGAACAATTGAAATTTATCTTTTTTGGGGTTAACCACTTGGCCAACTATTGTAGTCACACTAGATTTGAACTTGGAAATATATATAGATTCCCTAAACATTTAAAAAAAATATTATATCGCTTGGATTAGAACCGATGCCCTTTCAACAACATATATCTTACATAGCAACTACACGCGATTGTCAATCCCGTGTAGTTTATTCATTATAAACTGAATAAAAACTTCATGGGATTCACAATCCCGTGAAGTTTAGCCTAGTTCTTACCTACACGAGATTGAGAATCCCATGTAGTTTAATTTTCTACTAAACTATACGGAATTCTCAATCCTGTGAAGTTTTTGCACTTATTTATTACTTTCGACCCATTTTCTGCCAGGTGGCTGAAACTGGATCAGAAATAATAATTAAGTGCAAAGTAGGTCGAAAATACTAAATAAATTTCAAAATGGTCAAAAATGAAAATTTATCCTTTTTGAAATGCAAATAAAATTTAAACTATAAATCCAAGTGCAACCAATCCCAACAAAAATCTACAAAACCTAATATCTCAAAAACAAACATTTACAAAAAATTGAAGTATATTTGCAAATTACAAATTCTAAAACTTAAAAAGTAGCTGAACTACAATTGCATGTAACATTAACACAAGTTACGATGCATGTTGTTGGGGGATCAACGATCTCCGATTGAGATCTCCGCAATCCGGGGATCAAACCACAATTTCACAAGATAGAAAGCAACACAAGGGAGAAGAAGAACAATGAGATTTACGTGGTTAGGTCGACCAAGTTCGACCTACATCCATGAGGCAACAATAAGAGAAATTACTATATATAAGGGAGAACATTACAAGAGAGAACACTTATCTCAAAACTTTTGATTTCCTTCTTTACCCTCTTAATTTTTTATAACTCACAATTGTGCCATTATTTATAAAGCTAATGATCCATAATCTCTCATTAACTATGCGCCTCTTCATTTTCTCAAATTATTTGGTCATTTACTAGAATATATTAATAATTTATAATGATAACAAAATTCATAAGTATATGATAATTTATTATAAAGAATTATTAATTATACAAAATAGTAAAAATTATTTTTTAATAAGTTATAGTACATAATTATAATTATTAATAATATTAAAAATAGGGGTTATTTCCTTATGTTGTAAAGAAGATCACCTTGTTTGATATTTAACATCGTCTTAGTAATAAAAATTTGGACGTTATAAATTAAAAATATTTTTACTTTAGAAAATTAATTTATATAAAAATATTTAGATCCTTGAAATTTATGAGACATATACTTTTCTCTTCTTTTTCCCAAATTATTTGGTCATTCACTAGAATGTATTAATAATTTATAACGATAATGAAATTAATAAATATATTATAATTCATTGTAAAGAATTATTAATTGTAATAAAATAGTAAAATTATTTATTTAATAAATTATCATACATAATTATAATTATTAATAATAGTATAAATAGGGATTAATTCTTTATATTGTAAGAAATATTACCTTTTTCGATATTATATCATCTTAGTAATAAAAATTGAACGTTTAAAAATACTATTATTTAGGAAAATTACTTTATATAAAAATATTGGATCCTTGAAATTTATGAGACATGCACTTTTTGTTGGAATGTAAATGTCTCATAAATTTCAAGGATCTAATATTTTTATATAAAGTATTTTTCCTAAATAATAGTATTTTTAATTTATAACGTCCAATTTTTTATTACTAAGACGATATTAATTATCGAATAAGGTAACATTCTTTTCAACATAAAGTCATATAATAGTAGACGTCTCGTTCTGCCTTGGGGTGGACGCGACTCCCTCAGGAACTATTCCTGTTCGGGGTCGTTTAGCCGGCCTGATTGCCGACCCCCCTTGAGACTCCTCAGAAGATTCTTCAGAGGCAGTCAGCTCAGCCGCTGCCTCCAGGCCTGCAGCCCCTCCTAATGTCAGGTTGTGAGCCCTCGTCTCGTCTCGCTCAGTGGGAGGGATGGACCAGATCTCGTGTAGCCGTAGGACCGACTTGTCGAGAAGGACCCCATCGTACGTGGTCTCGTGTAAGAAATAATGTGCTCTAATTCCTGCCTCTTAGCAGCAGACAGAGCCTGTTCGCGGAGAAAAAAGTTGCTGATTTTTCCATTGAGTCGAATCTGTTTACAAACTTCAGACGCCTGAAAATAAAATTCAAATAAAAAGATCGCCTTTTTATAAGGCTTTTACAATGAAAGAATCAAATCAAAATTACAACTTTTAATTCCAATTTGAACAAACGTGGGATCCGTTTATCGGATCCTCGCTTGTGTGGGTATCTTAGCCTATGATGGGGACTTGTTTTGTTCGTGGACCACCGCGCAATCCTGATCTAATTAGGGATCCAGATGTTGGATCTGCAGATCTGAGGGGTTTATTTCACGAAGGAAATAAAAGCCTGACGGGGATCGATCTCACGAAGGAGATG
>JBAKGM010000233.1:26868874-26888526 GCA_037177215.1 Asparagus racemosus
GAGCCTAAGACGCAGCTTAGACTTGAGGGTAGATCTACAAACCTGACCTGGATCGTCGCAGATCTGAGCTCGAACAACATAGATCTGACGTAGACTATTTGTTCTTCGCCGGCAGCAAAACTCCCTCTGCATCCAAGCAGCAAAAGTCCAACCCCTGAACTGAGAACACCCCCCTCCTATTTATAGCAAACAAGGAGGGGGGGTCATCTGGCCTGGCCAAATGGTCGAGCACTTTGGCCAAGGCCGAAGTGCCTCGGCCTTGGCCGAAGCGTTTCGACCAGGGTCGAAGTTTTTCGGCCCGATCTCGCTTCTTTCGGCATTTTTTTTGACTTTTCATCCGTTCCGTCCCGTTTTCCGGTGTTTCCGAACTTGGTTTGATTGTTCTGCTGATTCCAGAATTCGGTTGACGTGGCGTCGTCGCCTAAGTTCGGTTAATTCTGTCACGTTGACGCTCGAGTCCGATCGACACACGCCTCATTGAATCTCGCTGAACCGAAACTTTATTGCCGGGTTTATTCCACGGTACGTCGCTCCGTTGACTTGTACGCCTCGCCGACTCACTTTACGTGTCCGTCGACTCGCTTTATGCGTTTCACGGCGTGATTACGTCGTCAGCGGTTCTTGATCTCATCACTTGATGGTTCGGCGGTTGCGAACCCACCGTCACGAGTCTGGTTCGGGCACTGATAAGCGACTTTTAACGCCTACAGAGGCTTCGGGTCCAGAGCCCCTTTCCTGATCTCAGGCCAACTCGAATAGTCAAGGTTGGAGCCGTCTCCCTCCACCCAGACGAACCTCTCCTTCCATCCTTTGTTCGATGTGGGAGCATCGAGAATCACCTTGAATTCTCCAGTCACCTAAAGATAGTAGTGAGGTGCCTTCTGCACCATCACGCTTACCAAATGACTCAACACATTTATCGACGGGGTGATCCCCAGCCACAAGCAGATAACAACGAAGCCCACCAGCACTGCGACAGAGTTGGGCTTTATCTGCATCGGGGACACCCCCAATGCTTCAAATACTCTCCGAAGGAATGGATGTAGCGGCAACCACAAACCGCACTCCAAATGTTTGATGTACAAGGGGGCTTTCCCCTCGCTATGATGATATATCGCCGCAGATCTCACCGGCACTGTTAGCTTGAACCCATTCGGGATGTCAAACTTTGAATGCAATGCCTACATTTGCGCTGCAGTCACCTTGGAACGAAAGGTATCCAGATGGTTCAGGCATTCGGAGTCCATGAGAGACAGTTTGAGAAGGCGCTGGAAAATCGTCGGGGATCAGATTCTATGAAATGTCAAGTAAAACTTATTATTCCTCCGTTTTCGTTCATATAAAGAGGCCCACGAAGAATTGGCCAGCCTCCCATTCGCCCTCTGTCTCTCATTCAACTGTCAGGATCAATTCTCAGAACGTGAAGCGTCAGCCTCGAGGAAAGAAGCATCAACAGCTTAAAGCTGTCCGCTGACGTCAGTCACGTCCTATCCTAGGAACCTTCACGGCCTTCTGTATGAGCGCCTCTTCTTGGCTAGGACCCTAGACTCTATTTTCGCTCGGACTCGATTCAAAGCCAACTCCAAGTGAAATGGGCCAACTGTTATGGCCCTGGACATTTTTTCACTGTTAACTCTCGAACTTCGGGAGGAAACTCCACGCATAAGATAAGAAAATGTGTTCAGTCCGCTGATTATGAGTCACCCACGTCTCCCTCCACCAAACCGGGAGGGAGACCCGATTCCTGCTCTTAGGTCGCATTGACCGAAACCCCGCAGACGACTTGAAAGTCGATATCAGTCATCCCCTCAGTCGACTAACTTCATAGAGCGACTCAGACAACGGAGCCGGTCTTCAACTCAGTCGACTGCCTTCATGAACGACACGAATGGCGGTGTTAGTCTATCTCTTGCGTGATCGACACCGTCTCCCACTCGATCGACTCGAGCTCTTATCCCCAGATGATGTTGTACGAAGTTTAGGACCGACAATGCGTCGATATCACATTAATTGCGTGATCAGTGCCTTGATTCTCCCATCTCACACGGTAATTAAGACACATCGAACTATTCTGACTACGGGTATTACCGAACCCATCCCATTAATGCCGAGAGGACATCGCTGACTCCCGCACCAATCTCCAACCGACACCTGTTAAGGCTGTCCGGCGCAGGCACCTCTACATGTTCCTGTCTAATCATCGAGTCAGCACACGTGGGGACAGGGCTGACTCACACTTTTGCTTGTTGCCAGCCAAAATGACGCAAATGCCCTTCGACTCCTATATAAATAGAGAACTGGACAACAGATAAGGTAAGCAACCCAACCTAGAGAATTTCTCCGCATAATATCTTTACCTTCATTTTCTATTTTGAAAGAGAACCCAATACTAACTTGATCGTCGGAGGGACCACCGGATATCCCAACTCCACCTTTCATAGGATTTCCTCTCAAACTGAATAGACTACTGAGCAACTGAACCACCAGGCATTAGAAGAGGAAGCAGACACCGCTCACCAAAACCCTAATCTGACAAAGATTATTAACTATGTGATCCGAGCATCAACAGTACTAATAATAGTATAACTTAAATTTTTTAATCATAGTGTAATAAACTAACTTTGTAAAATGTTTATATATAATTTACTAAATAATATAATATTAAATACAAAAAATATCCACGTGCAAAGTAAGTGCAATATACCTCTCTTAAAATCTCATATACATACACAGCCTCCACTCATATTCTCTCCAAAGTCCCAGATCTCAACTCAGGCTCTCTCACATAAGAGGCACTTATATATAGCGCTAACAAGAGAACCCAAAGGCTCATCGGGCTCATAACCCACTGGAAACTAAAACAGGTACAAGACATATCCTAACACATATAACTATTACTTACATTTCAATTATAGGCAACCCAATAGCCCTTTGATGACCTCTTCAATTCTTTTATGAGGTGAACAGGATTTTGCTTGATAATTAGTAATGGCTAAAGCCCTAAGTAAGTATAGGACGTAAGTCAACCATTATCCCATCAAAATTTCAGACATGCACAAAAGAACACTTCTTGCAAGCATGCAACTCCTCAGGCCTTTAAAAAAAAAAGGAAAAAAAGAAACTATACATCCACATAAAAGGAGATAACTAGCTACATCCCAACACAAAATTTCTTCTAATTTAACTCGACACAAGATCCCCTCCTCCCAAGTTACACACGACACTTTAACGGGTAAAACCCCACCTCAAATCTTACTCCTCTGCCTAACTAACTTCCCCAACGTCTCCTGCGCAGCCAAAGTCTGCGCATGCCCATGCCCGAGCATCACAGTCCGAATACTAATACAAGTCCTGCACAACTCCTCTCCGCTATCAAAATGCCCTCCTCTCAACAGCAGCTTCGCCCTCGTCTCCAGCAGCGTCGCCTTCAACAGCGTTACGTCCTGCCACAGATACTCGTCGACCCTCTGCCTCCCCTGCATCTTCTTCTTCCAGCACAGCGACCCGTTCCCCCAATCCTGAATCTGCGACACGAACGACTTCTCCACCTCCTCGAGCACGTTCGTGCAGACTTTCAGTAGCTCCAGCGCAGAGTTGCACCGAGAAAACAGCATGAACGATCGAATGGCTAATGGGATTGCGGTTCTTTTAATGAAGAGTACCATATCTATTGGCTTTAGTTGGACTACAGGAGGTTCGGATTTGAACCCGAAGACTAGGAATGCCGATGCCCAGAGGTGGTCGGAGTTTAGACTGGCATTTCCGATCTTTCGAACAGCTTGGACGGTGGCTTTGGCTGGTGGGAGACTGCCGCGACGCTTGGCGAAGGATTGTGTTATAGGGTGGAACTGGATCCAGCAACCGGGTTGTTTCGTTGACCGCCGTGCTAGACCAAGCTTTACTATCATGAGGGCGGAGTCGGTTTCGTTCTTTCGGGTTTGGGGTGATAAGCAGCAGAATTTGCCCCATTCAGAGAAATTATTACCTTTTGTTGGTAATTTGTCGGCGGCGGTTGATAACAGTGTCGATGAAATTGGCGCTGGAGCGAACCAAGCGCCGGCAAGAAGCATTCTTGAAGCAAGATTTTGACTGGATTTTGCTCGATCAAGAACCGCGAAGGAAAATACTAAGACTTTCATCAAGAAAGGATTGTTTCGGCTGAATGTATCTTCTGAAATCGAGCATTCATTTAACGAAATCCTTTCGATTGCTTCGAATAAGGCTGAGGGCAGTATAAACAACTCAGAGAGCAATGAGCCGATCACCCATAAGCCAAAACTCAATCTCCCTAATCTCTCATCGAATATTCTCAAGATTTCGAGTTCATCAGATGGGTAATCCTTCTTCTTCTTTCCTTTGAGGAGAATGAGTGAATCAGCTAAAGATAGCGGCGGGAGCTGGATTGGTTCGAAGTTCATCACCTTTGGTAGACGAGTAGTTATAATGACATGAGTTGCTCCAGTGTTTTTGGGGATCAAATCATGGAGGTCTTTACCTTCCCACCATTCTTTCTCTGTTTCAAGATTGTCGATGACTAGTAAATAAGGAACATCTCTGAAGAGCTCTCTCTTCACTCTCTGAAACGCATCTAATTCTTGCTCTTCGAAGCTTCGAATCTGCCCTCTTTCTTTCTCAGCCTCGGCGCTGACATCCAATCCCAAAACCATCGATAAATTCAGTAGGTTTTGTCGAAAGTATCTTGCTTCTCCTCCTACCCATAAGACTTTCTTGTACCTCTGAGAGTATCGGTATGCAAACTCCATTGCTAGTTCAGTCTTTCCAATTCCTGCGATGCCATTGATACATACTACATTGCTGTTTCCATAGCCTTTGTTGCCTGCACCCCGAGATTTCTTATGCTTTGATCTCTGCCTCTGCAAGCTTCTCCCTTTGAAATCCATCACTGGTTCAATCCAAGCTTCTAGCGTTGGCTCCTTGCATTTCCTCACATCTAAACTGATGTATTTCCCACTGGTTCTGATTGTATCACTCTCTTCATCGGCGAAACCATCTGAAGATCCATTCGATCCCCCATTTGCAAGAACGGGTTTCGGGTATTCAATCTCTGGACCTTCATTGCTGCATCCAAAGAAAGAAGCTTCTATTTCTGTCAGCTCTTTCTCTCGACCAACAAAGTACTTGTTCCTACGGAATGGGAACTCTTCGAATTCTTGGATTTCCCTTTCTGCAACGCTCTTCCTCCCAAGCTTCAACTGCAAAATCCTTACAATTTTCGTAACACAACTTCTCCAATTGCTATCGTTAGCTTCAAGCTTAAACTCACTCCCCAACTTTGTCAGCCCTTCAAAAGCTTCTCTGCTCTCTTTATCATCCAACCTCTCTTCAATCAGCCTGCCAATCTCAGAAATCTCGGTATCGAACAGAACAGGCACAAGATTCTTCTTCTGAGCAAAGAATCTGATCTCTTCAACACTTGCAGGATTCAGAAACGCCGACGGAGTAACCACGACAACCCCAACGGTCGTCGAGCAAATGATCCGGTCAGCAATCTCATGGCTCTGAGTATTCGAGTACTTAGCTCGATCGGCGGCAAAAGAAGCCATACCTTGTAGCTCAAGCTCTGATTTCAGCCACTTACAGAATCTAACAAGGTTGGGATTCTGGCCATGGTAGCCAATGTAAACATCACAGCTCCTGAACTTCGCATTGGAGGAAGGAGATATTGGGGGTTTTGTGAAGGAGACTCTGGGTATTGGAAAAGAGAAGGAGATTCTAGGCTTTTGGTCACCTGGGTCAGTGGAGAAATCATAAGGGGGAGTATGAGAAGAGCTTGGGATGTCATCAGAGAATGAGACTGGAGATGGGATTGTGGTTGTAGTAGCTGTAGTAGAAGTAGATGTGGTTGTGTTTGTTCCTGTTGTTGGCAATGGAGGCTCTAAAGCTCTTGGAGAAATGTATGGAGATTGTAATGCAGAGACAAAGGCAGAGGAAGGAGGAGATGGGGAGTTGAGATTGGGGGAGATTGAGATTGAAGGAGAGATTGGGGCTGAGATTTCTCCGTTGGCGATGGGGTTTGGAGTTATTTTGATGGTTAATGGCTTTGTGTTGTTGAGAGTTTCTTCAGGTGCATCCATGAGAGCAAAAATGGGAATTTTGACGGAGAGATTTTATACTAGCAAAAATAAAATGGAAGAAGAAAGAAAACTCACAGTGTGAAGCTCGAATGCTTTCTCAATCCATGCAATGGTCTCAGCTTCTTTTTTTTTTCTTTTTCTTTTTCTTTTTTTCTTCAGACTCTAATGGAATGAGCTCAAGTACGGAGCTCAATAACAAATCTTTGGCTCAGTGAAGAAGAAAAAGGAAAGGCAATAGCAGAGAGAGGATTCATCAAAAGTGAAGGCCATGGTATCAAAAGGAGCAACCCAGAGACTCAAAGCCTGAGACCATGAAGAACCCATTAGAGCGAAAAAGTCCAAAAAGGCAGAAAAACCCAAGCAAAGATTTCTCTCACCATGGGAAGAAGAGAAGAGAGCAGAGAGAGAGAGAGAGAGAGAGAGAGAGAGAGAGAGAGAGAGAGAGAGGGAATCTTAATGCATGGGTTTGATCTGTAAATGAATTGGCTTATTATATATAGTTACACGCATAACCAACATTTAATAGAGAACTTTGAATGAGGTAATGAATAATGGTATCTCCCTGTCTTAGCCTTTGTTTATATGTGAGAGGGGGTGGGCTTAGTTTACTATATCCTAAGCTTGGGTTCATTTTACAATCTTGAAGCAAATAAAGGGGGTAAAAGGGCGGCATTGGGAGGGTAACTTTAGGGTAAAAAGTTCGAACTTCAAAGATGTTAAAATAAGACAAGCTAAAATATTGCTCGAGAGGATGATCCTCTAGCGTGTATTGTGCTTACATGGTAGTGGGCTCTGCATTACAAGGATAAAATAAAATTATTACTTTGAATCTTGATTTTAACTTTAGAATTATGAGGTAGTAAAAAAAAAAAGTTACAAGATGCCATCAGAAAAATTCAAATTCAAATGTAGGTATATATAAAAAGTTGGGGGAAAAAACCAGCAAAAAATAACAAAAAAAGGTATATATAAAAAGTCCAAATCTTGATCCAGAAATATGCGCAAGCTAATAGAGGAGACACTCATTGTTATCATAGCTTAGAAGTTTTAGTACAATAAAATTTGCTTTAAAATTTTGGTTATTTGTTATATTTGACCCCCACATTTTTGTTAATTTTACATTGACTCTCAAACCTTCATATTTCTGGATTAGACCCCCCAAATCTTCGTATTTGCTTGAAATCAGAGTATTATTTAAAACAAGTTAATGGAAAAACAACTAACTTAATGAAGTTGAGGATCTAATTTGAAAATGTTAAAATTGGAAGTCTAATATAGAATTAACAGAGACTTGGAGTTTAATATGATAAAAACCCTACAACTTTTTTTTGTGTGAGGAATTACCCTAGAACTTCACAGTGGTACTTTGTGGTTGGAGGAAAGACTAGTCCACAAGGCATTCAAAATTCACAGCAACTCCGTTGCCTGTTTTAAGCATGGCAGTCTGTGAACTGTGCAAACCTGCCAACTATTTTGGACTTTGTGCCTCTCTCTCTCTCTCTCTCTCTCTCTCTATTCATGTGGTGGCTGACTCTAATATTGACCAAGCAAAAACCCATGTGGACTCCAAGTCAGGTTAGCCAGTGGAAAACCCACAATTTCTGTTGGAAGCTAGAGAATTGTATTCAGAATTGAGCTTCAGAGGGAATCAATACAAAGTTGCAAGTTGCAACCAAAAGAGTCCTTTTTTTTAAAGCTCTGAAAGTGTATACTAATTTAAGAGATAAGGCCCAAAATACTTCACATAGATTGGTTGATTAGGCTTCAATAGAGACAATCAAAGCAACGGTCAGGGTTGCAGGGCCTCCACTTCTACGCTTTATTTAAGTCCAAATACTTC
Organism: Asparagus racemosus; assembly: GCA_037177215.1. Taxonomy (NCBI): domain Eukaryota; kingdom Viridiplantae; phylum Streptophyta; class Magnoliopsida; order Asparagales; family Asparagaceae; genus Asparagus; species Asparagus racemosus. The sequence goes on from JBAKGM010000233.1 coordinate 26,876,810, forward strand.
TAAAATGGTTTGCAAACTTTAATATTTATCTTCTGCAGGCAAAAGTTATTGCCTAGAAGAAAGCATTTTAATGTGGCCCTTCAATTTCTGAAGTTGCAAGAGGTTACTGTCAACTTTAATAAGTGAGGTCAAAGAAAATGGAATAGATCAATTTTTTTTTATTTCTTTATGTGTGTGCTTCAATTTCTTATGTTATTAACTTTATAAATGAAGTCAAAGAAGATAGATTGTACACTGTACCTGCTAGGCTCATTCACTTGGCTTTGTCCTTTGAAACAAGATACCCCTCACTTTTTTCACATTAGGTACAAACATAACTTATCCGTACTTTGAGCATAGTCAAAAATTATTTACCAACAAGTTGGTCCAGTCGTAAGCAAGCTGGTCTTTAGGGGGCGGCTGTCTATTGGCAAGAGGGCTGCTGTCTATTGGCAAGAGTTCGAAACCTGTAAGTGGCACTTGTTTGGAGGGGTAGTCATCAGCTCCGAGCAAGATTAATCTCATCTCCAATGTGGGGTGGGAACACCTGTGGTTAAAGACCAAAAAATTAGTCAAAATTTATTTTCTATCAAAAAACCACTTTTTATTAAAATGATCATATAATTTGAAATTTTTTTGAGTAACGATAATATTTAGATGATCGTCACATTACGTATCCAGGGACCGCATTTATTTTTAGCTTTTATTAAACAAATTAAACATATACTAAATTGCAATAAAAAGGACTCATAATGCAGACTTATAAGTATGAATACATTATTTAATAAGTGTTACTTTATTAGAACATCAAGGTGAGAAACTTTATTAAAAAAAAGTTTATGGGGTTTAAATATGCTGCCAACGAGTTACAGTGTAGACCCCACATACGCATCTGTATTGCTCATTGCAGACTTATAAGTATGAATACATATTTAATAAGTGTTACTTTATTAGAACATCAAGGTGAGAAACTTTATTTAAAAAAAGATTATGGGGTTTAAATATGTGGTCAACTAGTTACAGTGTAGACCCCACATACTTATCTATATTGCTCATCTTTTTGTCATCAACATGAAGCACCATCAACTTTCTAATGAAGCCAATGAAAGGTTCATTCAGCCTCCACACATGACATGACTCTTTATTAAAAGGTTTCCACTTCACAACAATCTCAACCACAAAGATGCCAAGGAACAAAGGTGGCATAAATCATAAGGTATGAGGATGAGTACATAGATGGAGTTCCAAATAGGTCCTTCACAGATTTTTGCAGGGGAACTCCTTAACATTGTAACTTCTATAGGTGAATGAAACAATTGATCCTAAATATTTAGCAACGAATCCTTAGTTATTAATTAGTTCAGGCTAGTCGTGTCTAGTGAATTCAACATTAGTAATGAAATGGCTATATGTTGGAGAGTAATAGCCATTTTGGGAGTTATATGTGTCTTAAGTATGTGCTAGATATATATTAATCATTTTTTTCTTTCTAATTTTCTATTTGAATTCATTATTTTCTTTGATATTTTCACTGTTTGACTTCATTCATACATGACCCCCCAAAAATCTTTTCATTCTTTTATGAGTATAACTCAATCATTCACAAGTAAACCTGACTTGTTTTAAATGGACAACCATAAAAACATGTTGTCTAGCTACCAATACCTCAGGATATTCAGTCTATAAACTTATAAGGGTAAATTACACTAAACTCCAAGAACTTCTAACATTTTAGAGTAAACCCCCAATAACTTTTAATATCCCACTAAACCCCAGTGACTTTTTCAAAAACGCCCAATATCTTCTGGGTAAATTACACTATCCCAAATACCTTTCAATCTCCCTTTTTATGTTATTTTTTGGTTCTAATTTATAGGGGTTGTCTGCAAAATGTGAAAACTTATAGGGTTTTTTTTAGCAATTCCAGAAACATATTGGGTGTTTAATGCGATTTTGAAAACTATCGTGGTTTTACTGCAAAATGGAAAAAATTGATGGTGGGTTTAGCCTAATTTACCCGAAATGGGCTCAAATGAAACAGTAGAGGGACCAGTAGAAGATGATAAGTTTATTGCATTTCAATATCCAAAGCTGCTGATACCCGTAACCCTGGGGCAACTGGTGCCCCAAGAAACAGACATCACCCAAAACTTGAGGCAAATACTATACTTACATACGTCACATCCTCACTAAATTATTGATCAATACAGCAACAGGGAGGGGGAAAAAAAAGGAGTACAGCTCCACAACATGCTGTTGAACACCAATAGCATGATGCCAGGTGTCCTAAAAGAAAAGCTAGTGGTGCATTGTGCAAGTCTCACTTACTTGTTTGATTGAGATTATCTCTTCACTTTTATTACTGGAAACAGCTGAAGCGCAATTAAGCACCGAATGCTAGAAAGACCTTAAAAAGGCCCTATAGACATAACACGAGGTTGCGACTTGCGAGGGTCAGTAATGTGCAAAAAGACTCAGCATGAAAATGGTTGGCAGGATGAGAGAATGATTGTATATTTGCATAGTATTTTTTTATTATTGGGTCTGAAGTTAGTGTTTGGGTTTCATAAATTTTTTTGGCTGTGTGTTGCAGGTATCTCTCATGTGATCTCGGTCTATCGCACCGGAGTGAATGCCTGTGTACAGGTCTCAGCTAATGGTGGGCACCACTGCAGATAAAGAATTATTGGAGACAGAGAGACTGAAAATTTACCCAACAGCCTCAATAGAAGCAAACTTATTAGGCACAAGGATGGACTTTTATGCTTTCAAATAGTTATATATGCGAGAAAAAAAAAAAAAGAAGAGGAGGAAAAGATTCATACGTCATTGGTGTAAGGCTTTATATATAGTTGAAGCAAAAATCATATCATCACCGATCACCTTACGAATATGCTTAACTATTTCATGGCATGTAAAAATTTGTTTTTTCCCTTCTGCATCATAAACATTTATGCACATCACACGCATTCAGAAACAAATTAAACAGTAAATAAATATATAAAACATATATTAAAAGGTTTTCTGACTATGAAACCATGATGAATTGTTTTCATACGAGTTATATCTTCTCATTGGGATCCTTTCTGCCATATTATCCTTTTTGCACAGAAAATTATATAAATGAAAAGAAGAAAGTAAATGTTGATTTGTATAATGCAAAAAAAGTTAAGTATCTAATTATTATTTTATATACCTTCCATTTTGTTAGTAGTTCATACAATTTTATGTACTCAAGTAGGAAGTATAGGTTGCCCTTTTTTTTACTCAAAATTTTAACTACTACAAAAAGTTAGTTAACTAGTAGCTCTAACATTATTTCATAGTTGAGTAAAAAAATTCAACCAAAACCAAGAGTGCCTGATCAAGCAGACCAAAAAAGTGTATAAGTTCAAGCTAAAATGTTGATATCTACTTCTCGTGTTATATCCTCTTTTGAATGACTTGCAGGTGATAACAAAAAAGTGTACAAGTTGATATTTATAATATGAAGGGAAGAATAGTCAAAGATACAAAATTACACCTTAAGCTCCAAGAACCAAACTATCAAAAGATTCATTATTAATGTTCATGTAATCAATATAATTCTTTGAATTTTGATCCACAAGTAACTCTATGACAAAGAATTTAAACTTGTCCTTCAATATCAAAGTAGTTCTTCTGTGTTATTGGTACATTCTCTCGGTGACATTATATTTGGTATTTGGTGTGAATCACATTCCATCCTTTACCACTTGCTTTTCAAGAAGTACCAAGACAAAGAATTTAGACAAATCATCCAAAAGATCGCTACATGGTCATAAGAATGCTTGATGTGCAAAGTTAATATCAACATTGGAGAAGATCCAATGTGTAATCTCTGTAATTGGCCAAAAAGAAGAGAGAAAAATAAATAATCACAAACTTTTGACAAATATTGGAGCTATATAAAGTGGTAAGGAGTATAGGTATACAATTAAGTTTGTAAAAGAATTATTAAAATGAAAAATTTCCATTTGAAATTTATGGAGAAGTCCCTCTTCTATGACAAGAGAAACAAAAACAGCTCTTTTGGCCTTAATTGATTCATTTTATCCAAAATGAACAATTAGACCAAATATTATGGTCACTTACTAATATTGGGGTCTTTTCTGTTAAAATCTCTCTTTACCTTTTTGAATTCCAGATGGGTTCTCTCTGTCCTATTTAAAATTGTGTGGAACTCCCTCCTTCCTAGTAAAGTTACATTCTTCATATGGCTGTTATCCAAAAACAAGCTTCATACTAAAGACAAATACTTGAATCTAGAGGACATCTCTTCTTCTCTTGTCCAATGTCACGACAGGTCTGGGGCCACTTTTCAAATATGCATCTTCCTTTTCAATGACCAGAATCTATTGATAAACTTTTGGATATTTTGGAGAATCTGCAGCTACCAGGGTCAAGGGGTCTTTTGTAGAGAACTATTTTCTCATCAGTTTGTTGGAATATTTGGAAATTGAGAAATAGTTGCATTTTTAAAATTTCTTATATATCTATTATCAATTCTGCTATCAATATCATTACTGAATGGCCAGGTTTGGCAAGTGGAGTTGTGACCAGAAGAATTTCAACAGATCTTTCAGCTAATCTTTTTCCTATAGCAGTTGATGACAAGCGACATGAAAATCAGAGGACATGAAGTCACATATCGCAGCATAGGAAGGGGACAATCACGGTTCGTGCAATATCTATTGTTTGATTAATAACAAACGCTCATTTGATAATAATAGGTTTGTGAGATAATATACTTCAGGAATAAATATGAACGAAAATGTTTCGGCTCAGAACAATGCAAAAATCAACACAAACAATTGATTTCATCCATTAACTATCGATGGTCACGAGGCAACCATCGATAGACTATAGTCAAGAATCTTTATTTTCCAGAAATGAGAAATCAAACCATCGATGGACTACAATCAACTATCAGTGATCGCTTTAACCATCGATGGACTACAGTAAATAATCTGTGAATTTCAGAAACCAGAATTTGAACAATCACTAGACTACAGTGAACCATCGACGATCGGCGTCAACCATCGATGATCGAGTTTAACCATCAATGGTTTAGATTCGTTTTGGTAGATTTTTAGATTCAATCTCAGCCGTTTGATCACAAATTTGATCTCCTAGTTTAACACTGATTAGCGAACTTCTTTCCAGTACAATCAAGATCTATTTAAGGAGGGATTGGAGAAGAGATGAAGAACAAAAAAGATAGAGGATATTTGCACAAGTTTGTGAGATCGAATTCTAGGGTTTGTGAGATCTTGTAAGTTAGAATTTGATTCCCTGATCCTCGTTCATTTTTTTCCCATCGCGCTCAACATCGAGAGATCGTTTTAGCAAGTAGGAGTGCCCTTTGCGTTCAATCTCAACATCGCTTCTTCTCATATCATCGTCAACATCGATTTGAAGAAGGATTTATTTTAAAAGGGCTGTAAGATATTTTTAATTGTACTTTAGCTATTTTAGGGTTAGTTTTGTATTTCAAACTTGCGAGTTTGATGGCTTACTCAAGCTAGGGTAATTGAGGGTTGGCATACTCAAGCTAGGGTAATTGAGTGTGGCTAGCTAATGCTAGGTTTCTTCTGGTTATTTTGAGGAGTTGGTTATCTTGATTAGTTTCGGATAGATTACAGTGTGCTATTTGTAAAGCCTACTAAATCAGGTTGTGATTCAGGGATAACTCCGGTCATAGTGAAGAAGACCCTTCGCAAGAAGGAAGAGTGGACGTAGAATTTTGATCTGAACTACTATAAAAGTCCCGTGTGTTCCTATGTTGGTTACTCTTAGTTTTTAATTTTTTATTTTCTGCTGCATATATTTTGTTTATCTGAAAAATTTATAGCAATCCTATTAAACTCTCCTCTAGGCTTGCATTCCATTTCTAACAAGTGATATCAGAGACTCATACCCATCTTTAGGTATCGCAACCTGTGGTAGAAATGTCAAGCCTTACTACCGCTTCAGCTTTTCCTAAAGGACACGTTGTCAACCGACCCCCACTTTTTGATGACACCAATTACACATATTGTAAAACACATATGAAAGTTTTTCTATCGTCCAATAGTTTAGATGTTTGGGAGAGTGTATAACATGAGTATAAGAACCTACTACTGCGGTAGATGGTATTGCATTTGTTCTAACCAAGGATAAGTTGACTTCAGAGCATTAACAAATTTTCTCTTATAACATAAAAGCCATGAATATTTTATATTACTTTCTTGCTGCTGAAGGATGTAACCATGTTTCTAATTGTTCTACTATGCAGGTAATTTGGAAAATACTAGAAGTTACACACGAAGGAACTTCGCAGGTTAAAGAGGCTAAGCTTGGTATGCTGGTGAGCAACTAGGAGAATTTCAAGATGAATGCCTCTGAGAGCATACATGAGATGTTCACAAATAACAACGAGCTTTGCATAAAAATACTCCATTTTTATCTCGAGATTGGGAACTAAAGGTAACGACAATAGAAGAACTTTAGAGTTTTTCTAAACTTACTCTTGTTTTTAGGTATAAATTGCATGAATGGATGATAGATGAGTCGTAGAGTAGTTTAGAAGCAAGAATTTTGATTTTGTACATGAGTTTTGATCGATTTAGGGCAAAAACATTTGTCGGGTTCAGTTCTTAGATCAACGGTGGTCGAAGAACACCATCGATAGTTGTCAGTCATCCATCGATGGTCAGAGGCTAAAGCTGCACGTTTTTTTTTCCTCTTTTTCATTTTACACTCAATTTTCTTTGTTTCTAAGCTATTCTTGGAATATTCTCTATGCTAATACATGATTGTTTGATTTTGTAGAGAATATCAGGCGGGAAGAGAGTTCGATCCTCACAATCTACTTCTCAATATCTGATTGAGAAGTATCAAAAACTAAACATCATCTACGAGCGAGGATTGGACGTACCACATTTATAGGAGTACATGAATGTGGTAGAATTGTTGGATACTATTGGCTTGGGGTTGATGAAGAAGAAGGGTGGGGAGAAGGCCAATATTACATGGGTTCGAGAGTTCTACATGAACTTTAGTTAATCTATAGAGGTGAGGACTATAGTTAGAGAGCGAGAGATTAGGATCAGTGCTGACTATATCCGTAGGCTTCTTCATTTTCCTCCTCCATAGCCAAATTGTCCTCGCGTTTTTTTAGTTTTCTAAAAACGTCACTGTAGGTTCTCCCGAGTATGCCTTCATGGCTGAGTATCTTTCTGAGCACGTCATTAAAGGGGTATTCAACTCATGTTACTTAAAATCTGAGTGTATTCTTCCTAACCTCTTTCATAAATTTGATTTACATCCTAGTGTTGCTCATACTACATTCACAGTTAGAGATGTCATCCTACTCTATTGGTTAGCCAAGGGTCAGTCTTTTGATCTAGCTCAAATTATATTTATCTAGATGTCATCTGTAGTTGCTACAGCTAGGGAGATAGTGGAGAAGAGGAAGAAGCAGAATACTCGGTTAGTTTACCCCTTTCTGATCACTGTATTTGCAGAGACCAAATGGTCTCATCTTTACCTTCGGATTATATGGAGAAGGGGAGAGCTACCCTACGTGATGGCATGGTCTGGAAGAGTCTTGGGGCCAGAGACAAGATAGAGCCTGCACCTGGTCAACCTTCAGGGTACTAGCCTATAGATGATGATGTACCTAGCCCTTCTGGAGGTGGTGATGCCCAGTGGACACTAGATTCATTGGGTGCGAGAATTGAGGAGCTATAGTTAGAGACAACAGCTCAGCATCAACATTTGCAGATGGAGATGTGATCACAGCACCAGTACAATGACGCGTCTCTTCAGTATGTTATGAGAGCTCTTCGTCGATCAGATCTGACTCTTAGTGCACGACTAGTCTACGAAGACTTCATGCCAGAGGCAGCTCATGCACATGAGTATGAGGAGATGCAAAGAGATGATGACATCAGTGATTGATGAGTTTTCTTTTTCTTTTCTAGGTCTAGGTTTATTTTTTTTATCTTTCTTTATTTTTTAAGTTAATTTTGTTTTAGTTTTTATTCAGGACCGATATATTTTGATGCTTGATCAAATATATTGCCATGTACTAACTACTTACACTCATTTTATATTTGTGTAGTTAGTAATCATTTTCATGATCATCCATCATGTTGTATGTATATAGATTAGATTTGATAGATTTCTTGTTTTTTATGTTTTTATTTGATTTTTCTTGATTTTTGGTTCTTCTCATATATTTAAAAAAACAAAATAAAAATTTCTTTTTCTTTCTTTTTATTTTTCTTATAAAAAATTGAAAACAAAATAAAAAATTTTCCTTCTTTATTTTTTTGTTTTCTTGTGAAAAATCTAAAAGAAAATTAAAATTTCTCTTTATTTATTTTTCTTTTCTTATGAAAAATAAAAAACAAAACAAAAATTTCTTTTTCTTTATTTTTCATTTGAAAGAAATTTTAGAACGTGCCCATGTATATGCTTTTACATGAAATATTTAGATAGAATTATCTGTTAGTATATAGGCATGAGTATCATATTGGTTCACATATCCTTTTCACAATCTATCTATATTATATGTGCACACAAAGTTTTACATATTTGATTGAAAAAATCTGATGATTTATGATATTCTTCATATTATTTTTCACATCTTAGTATAATCTTATCATGTTTAGTTTTGTAAAAGTAGGAATGAAGGTTTTTATATGATGATCATAAGGTCTTTTGGGATATATCAAATAGGTTTGAGCTCAAGTTTTATACTCGAATACAATACCAATATTACTTTTCATGTACAAAAGTACATATATGCTGTAAAACATCAAGTAAACAAAGTGTGTTCATGAAAAAGATGGTCAAAGACCCACACTCTATAAATCCACGGTAAATTTTGAATGTATTCGTTAAAAGATGGTCAAGGACCCACACTCTATAAATCCACGGTAAAATTTGAGTGCATTCGTTAAAAGATGGTCAATGACCCACACTTGTGGATATAAATGTGCAATATCTCAAGGGTATCTATCCTATGCTAAATATTTTCTATATTTCTAGATGGTGTACATCGCTCTCCAAACAATATCGTTCTCCCACTTAAAAATTTCTATATGGTTAAGGTGATAGATCAAGATTTTGGACCTTTTCTAAAGGTTGAGATAATTCAAGTTCTGTAAGGAAAAAAAGCTCAAACTAGAAGATATATATGAATTTATTTTATGATCTAATATAATTAATTTTATTGTTAATTTTACAAAATTTTCATTGATATCTTCATAGTTTGAATGTGACTTTTAATATGACTTGTTATCATATTTCATGTGTTTTGAAGTTCTATATGTATATCTTGTACTATTTTCTATAAATTTTTTTGTGAACCGGTATGTATTTCTCTTTCTTATACCTTTGATAATCTTTATTTAGATTTTCAGGTATATTGTATATCCTAGGTGTGTGTTTCTTTTGATAACAATAAAAAGGGGGAGAAAATGGGAAATTTGACAACTATTTGAAAACTTTCTGAGTTTGATTGTGGTTAATTGTGAGATTTTTTACAAGTTTTCATATTTGGTTTACAAGTGGTTTTAACATGATAAGTCTTTCAATCTTGCTTGGTTTTAGGGGGAGTTTTCATGTTTTGGTTTCAAACAAGGAGTTTCTGGATTACCTGTTTTTTTTCATATATGCATATTTGTAGGGGGAGCTTACATTGCATGTCATAAATGTCATGTTTATCTTGAATTGAATATATATCTCACCATGTGTTTTTCACTTTTCGGATTTTAAATTTTGAGTTTTGTTATTATTAAAAGGGGGAGATTGTTAGAACTTTATTCGGGCAAAATGTTGTTCGTGCAATATCTCTTGTTTGATTAATAACAAACTCTAATTTGATACTAGTAAGTTTGTGAGATGATATATTTGAGGAATAAATAGGTACGAGAAAGGTTCAGCTCAAAACGATGTAAAAATCAACACGAACAGTTGATTTCAGCTATTAACCATCGATGGTCATGAGGCAACTGTAGGCATTGAAAATTGTCCGTAAGTTCCTGGATATAACTCGTGACAGTGAGTTGACGATTGGCAAGCTATCCAATGATGTAACGGCGAACCATTGATGCCCCACCCAGAGTTTTCGGCAATCCCGCTAGTCGGTTAGCGGGTGGAAGGTCAAGGGGGCAGCGGCCCCCTTGCGGGTCCAGGGCAGCGCCCCGAAAAATTTTTTAAATATAAAAACCCCACATATCCGCTGCCTTTTGAAAAAAGCCCTTGAGATTCCAGATTTGAGGGCCAGCGGATCTTCCTTAAGGCGGGCATCTTCCTGGATTTGCCAGGGGCCATTGACGACGTAATCGCGACGTAAACGCATAAAGCGAGTCGACGAAATGCGTGAAGCGAGTCGGCGAGGTATGCAAGTTAGCGAAGCGACGGATCATAGCTATGAAGTTCAGATCAGCAGACATCGACGAGACTGAACCAGATCAGACTCGATGAAACGACCGAAAAAAGCCAACTGGGCGGCTCGGCCAAGATTTAGTGGCACGGCACGGATCCGACCCCTACCCGCATTCAAAACCTATAAATATAAGGAGGGGAGCTCATTTTCTCAAATCTAGACTTTTGGCTAGAAGGGGAGACTCTGTCGAATTCTAAAGCGATCTACACTTAGATCTGAGAATTCTAGATCCGAGATCTCGGCGAGTCCGTCAACGCATAAAGCGAGGAAGTTCGAGAAGATCATCAGATCAGATCTACACGTAATTCCTCCGGATCAAACTTAGCTTTGATCCCGAGAAGAGTAGTGACTTCACTTGGTCGATGTCACTTATGCGATTATTTCCTTCGTGAAATAATCCCCTCGATCGTGTAGATCTTAGATCTGAGACCAGGATCCGATCACGCGGCGGTTCACGAATAAACCCCGGCACTGGTAAAGATCCCACGCAAGTAGGAGAACGATAAACAGGGTCCTGCGTTTGTTTAAAGGAAAAAGTTGTAACGTTTATTCTTTCGATTTTCATTGTAATCGAGTCTTATAAAAAGACAAACTTTTTGAATTCATTGTAAACGCATAAAGCTGTAATGAGTTCATCATCAATGAAGATCGATCCGACTTTTCCCGCGAACAGCAACCATTGATGATCCATAGGTCATCGATGGACTCCAATCAATAATATGTATTTTCCAAAAATGAGAAATCGAACCATCGATGGACTACAGTTAACCACCAAAAATCACTTCAACCATCGATGGATTACAGTAAACAATCTGTGAATTCTAGAAACCAGAATTTGAATAATTGATGGACTACAAGGAACCATCGATGATCGAGTTTAACCATCGATGGTTTAGATGTGTTTTGGCAGATTTTCAGATTCAATCTCAGCCATTTGATAAAAAATTTGATATCCTATTTCTTCACTAGTTAAAGGATTTCTTTCCAATGCAATCAAGGTCTATTTAAGGAGGGATTGGAGAAGAGATGAAGAACAAGAAATATAGAGGATATTTGCACAAGTTTGTGAGATGAAATTCTAGGGTTTGTGAGAGATTGTAAGATAGAATTTGACTCACTGAGCCTCGTTCAATTTCTTCTCGTCGCGCTCAACCTCGAGAGATCGTTTTAGCAAGTAGGAGTGCCCTTTGCGTTCAATCTCGACATCGCTTCTTCTCATATCATCGTCAACATCGATTTGAAGAAGGATTTATTTTAAAAGGGCTGTAAGATATTTTTA
>JBAKGM010000233.1:26926871-26944362 GCA_037177215.1 Asparagus racemosus
CCCCCCCCCCCCCCCCCCCCCCCCCCCCCCCCCCCCCCCCCCCCCCCCCCCCCCCCCCCCCCCCTCCCCTCCTCCCCCCCCCCCCCCCCCCCCCCCCCCCCCCCCCCCCCCCCCCCCCCCCCCCCCCCCCCCCCCCCCCAAAAATCCAAAATACATGCATAAGTTGTTACTTATTTATTTCATAAAAAGAGTTTTCACAAAATTACTCTCCTCAATCTTTAATATTTTGAAATTGATTTCTCAAATCATTCAAATTGCTTGCAGCTTCCTTAATTGTTAAGTTGTTTAGACATTAGTCCCTTAAATAAACAAAAATGCAACTAGGTCTTTCAATCATCATGATTAATTTGAAACAACAACCCATGAAAATTGAAGGACTTAATAGCAATTTCAATCATTTGAGTGGCTAATTTTAAATAAATAACTTAAGAATACAAGGGGACCTTATAGCAAAATCAATGATTGAGGGATTAATATTAAAATATGAAAGGTTTTAGGCACTAAGAGACTAAGAACCAAATATAAAATATAAAAAAATGTTAGGGGGGCCAAGGCACCCCCACCCATCTATGTGGCTCCGCCAGTCTGCATGAATGGATTCGTATGTTTGTGGGAGAAAAAATGTATGTATTAGAGTCAGAAATGTATCACGAGGCAGATGCATGTAACTGCTTATATCCTTTCCAAATGTTTTGAAAGAGTGAATGAATTAGATATGCAGACTGTTATTGCAGCAATCAATGCATAAACTTGGTTTCGTTAGTGTTTATATATGTAGCTAGCTGGTTGTCTTAGTAGTTCTTAACATGAATACGAGAAATTTGAATTAATTTTGTATTAGTATTTTGACGGATGGGGATGCATGCCCCCACCTCCATACGTGATGAATTTGGCATGCCCAGGCTTTCAATTTATATACATTGAACAAATATTAATGCAATAATTTCTAGAATATTCTTGAATGAACTAATGATGTGCATTGATAGGGATATTCGCTAAAACTCGATACATGAACCAATTCTTACGCTGGTAATAGAGCCAGAAACGTATCACAGGGTAGATGCATGTAAGTGCTTATATCCTTTCCAAATGATTTAAAAGAGTGAATGAATTAGATATACAGACTGCTATTGTAGCAATCAAGGCATAAATTTGGTTTAGTTGGTGTTTATACGTAGCTAGCTGGTTGTCTTAGTGGTTCTTAGTGGTTCTTAATATGAATACAAGAAATTTGAATTAATTTTGTATTAGTATTTTGACAAATGGAGATACATGCATCACATAAGTTTGAAGTTTAAGAATCTTAAAATGAAGTGATCAAAACAGTAAGCAAATAGATCAAGTTATGAAATCTCATTTAACGATGGACAATGATCGCATTATATCTGCATAACTAAGTGAGCTTACTTCTGTAAATTCCTTGCGTTAAGTTTATACTTTGCACCTTGAAGCCTCATGGCTATGCAAGTGCACCTTCACCCAACACATCGCATTTGCATTGGTTGCGGTCAGATATCAGACACAGATGACAGAACCATGCACCAAATGATGGATTAAACTGCATACTAGACCCGTAACGCACAGGCTTTTATGCGCGAGCAAGCGATAGATCATACAGCACATCATTTTGTCATTTATGTAATAGAAAATAATGTGTTGTAGAGGTAGTGTGATCAGCTTATTGTATATCTCCGTGCCAAAAGTTTCATGAGACAAGTATTATCCAATTCCTTGCAAACAAATTTTAGATGAGAAGGATATAGAAAAATGCAACCCAAGTTAACTTCGAATATTCACAAAAGGAACTGTAACAGGTATATGAAGGCTTTCTCACTAGTTAACAGAAACATTCACCAAAAGATCGACGATGAACAATAACTTTTATATATACCAACAGAATTTTCCCTTTCTGTTTATCCTTTTCTTTCTTTACCCTTTTTACCACTCCAGTAACCCTTACAGCCTTCTGATCTAAAGCCGCGTAAGATCTGCTGGCAACAGTGTCATCATGGACCAAAAAAAGAGGGGAAAAAAAGGAAAATTATATAGCAAGAGAAATAAAGTATTCCTTTGTGCCCTGACCTCAGCGCCTCATCCATGTACATCTACTTCCTCTCGAGTATTAACAAAAGTTCCTTTTCTGCACCGAGAAAACAATTATTTGTTCATCACTTTCATTTGTAAGAGTCAACTGTGAGCTACAAATACGATGTAGCCAACTAGTGCGTTTTGTTACTCAATATTTGATTTTTAGATTAAGATGCAACAAAATGACAGCAGATAACCATTGGTATTTTTGACAAGGTTGGCTTACCCTGATACTGGACTCCTGTACAGTTTCTAATGTCTCTTGAATCTCCATTTGCTTCACTACCGTGGCCTGCAAAACCTATTACACAATACAAACACCAAGTAAATGAGAAGGGATGCTTAACGAGATGCACAACATCAACCTGCATAAAAAAGATAAGGGTTAATTGCAGATACACCATGCCGCATCACCCAGTTGTGGACAGAGCCCATGTAGTTAATTTTCATGGATAGAACCCCTTACTATCTCCTAATTGCAGATACACACCGATTGAAATTTTTCGACTCTTTTACCCCCAGGAGGTCTATCTGTCAAAAAAAATCTTTCTGAAAGTAAAAGAGTAAAAAAAAGTTCACTCAGAGGGTCTATCCGCAACAATAGAACTGTAGGGAGTCTATCTGCTGTTGGGTGGTAGTAGAGGGGTCTATCTGCAATTAACCCCTAGATCCATACAAGAAGTTGCTTTGCATTTGTTGTCATGTGCATGCCCACTTATTATGAGTCACTATAAAAACAGATAGTAAAGCTTACTTTCTTTGTCTTTTCGAGATCAAACTCGATGGACTTTATCCTGTCCCAAGATTCCTGGAGCACCTGCTCTTTCTCCACTGGAATCACAGCGGGCTTGCTGCTGAGCTCGCTAAACATAACTTCGAGCCTTTGAAGCCGCTCTAAACAAGGAGCAACATGGTCTTCCTCAACAGTCTCCTCGGCTAGGTGTTCATTATCAGGAGCAGGAACCACTGTAACTGAGGGATGACTGTTGTGTAACCTCTCTTGCCTATAGCTTAGAACACGAAAGAAGGATAAAACTTTTATAAAAAATGCCATCAATGCCCTTGTTAGTTGTCTTAGTCGTCCTTCTTCTGGATGATCTTTGGTGGCATTGCACCTATTAGTGGCGAAACTACCTGAAATCATCCCAAGGTTTCAAGGTAAATTTGGTTGCAGAAAAGTGTAACAGTAATCAGAGACAAATAAACAGTTCGATTGTGATAAAAGACACCATTATTAAACTGTTTATGGAAACCTAAGTCCCAAGTTCAGCAATCTAAGAAAAACAAAAACAAATGAACAGTGAAAATGTTGGAAAACTCCGAACTATTTAAACGACTAACAAGAAAATGGGCAGTTAATTTTGAAATTCAGTTGATACAATTCTGCACTAGCATCCAAAAGAAAAATGTACAGGGAAGATTTTACATAGGCAAGATCAATATATAATTAAATACTAATGCAAAGATATGAACAAAACTGGCTTCACATAATCAACATTCTACATTCTCTAATGCCTTTCTCAATGAAACAATTCAAGCTGAAAATGGTTCTGTCACCACCTTTCTATGGCAGATACATACCGTTGTGTATATTGATGTTACTGAATATGCAAAGATATCATCAAATTATGATACAACACTGGAATTATCTGGAAAACTGAGTTACCAACAGAGAGCAGCTTAGCCAGAATAAGATGTGGCCTGTGCTCCGCAATTGAGTAACAAAATTTAGAGACCAGCATTTCACAAGATATGGGGCTAGGATTAACTCAGTAACCAATACCTAGTGAATGTGATGACCAATGGGAACGTCGGTGCAGCTGATCTCTAAATCGTACAGACGTCTTTAGAGAAGATGCAGCACGTCTTTGACCACAGTCTACAACTTTGTCAACAACAAAATTGTCATGGCAACTGTTGTAAGATGAGGAATCTGATGACTTTACCTGTAAAATAATCAGAACAGTTGTTTCAGGAAGCAGACAAAGAAAGCATAACACGTTTACTTCACAAGAAATAACATTTTTGTAGTAATGCACGTAGATCAGTGGTATGGCATATGCATGAAAATAATATCAGATTGCTAGAACTCTTCACTGTTCGACAGTTATTTCCAAAGTCTAATTCAATCTAAATTGCTTCAGGGGACAAGTCATTGTCAAAATGTTCAACTATAACGAAAAAGCACTGTAACATTGTTAATGATATGGAATATCAGAGAACTTTTAAGATCTCGGATAACAAAAATGATTTTACCTTTTCTTCTACATATACAGCGTTGTTCATTAATCGTGATTAAGCGATGATTGATTTATAAAGAAATATTTAGATCTTTGGAATAGTTTCAACGGATGTGTTAACTTTGCAGGGCTTCGAGAAACAAATAGTTTTTAATGCTTCAAAGGAGAATAAAACAGTGAATTATGAAATAAATAAAATAAAAAGGAATAAAGTTGATAGGCAAATTCCTTCAAAAGGAAATAAGCAGATCCCATGTCAAGGACAAAACTTGTGTATGATGGCTGCTGAAATGCAGTGAAGCAAACAGCATCTTCAGAAGTTCAACAAAGAACAGGATCCTTATCACACGTTTCTTAAACAAACCAAATCAGGTCATGAACCAACTTTTACGACTAACGTAAACTAGACATACAGAATTAGCAAGTCCTTGAATGGTTCTACGTTTATTGTTTAGTTGACATAAACCACTGAATGTAATAGACCTTGACAATGATTCGAACAGAGCAGTTGTCATGATTAAAACTGATACCTTCCCCAATAAACCACAAGTGAATAACCCTGTATATTAGCATTTGCAGATAAACTGCTGATATTCTTATAGTGCCGTCTGCTCCTATGGCAAATAAATGAAATCTTATAGAAGCAGATTATGCGCAATCGTTGAAGTCCAAGATATTGCATAGAACAGAATCCTTATCACATTTTTCCAACAGTTTCTTAAACCAACCAAATCAGGTCATGAACCAACCAAATACAGGAAAATAAGCCTTCGGATAGCAAGTCGTAGAGTTTAGGAGACATTAATAGCTGAATATAGCAGAACCTGACAAGGATTCAAAGAGACCAGTAGTCATGATTAAAACTGATCATCTTCCCAAAAAAATCCACAAGTGAATAACCCCGCACATCAGCATGTGAAGATAAACCGATGATATTCTTATAATGTTATTTTCTCCTATTTGCAAACAAATGTAATCTTACAGAAGCATATTATGTACGATAGTTGAGGTTCAACATATTGCATACATTTCTTATCATGTTCATTTCCGTTTCCACTAAGACACAGGTGTACTTTATGCTCTCTTCTGAGGTTCAAGCCTTTATGTGTCCATTTAATCACAAGTTGCCCAAAACAAGTGGGCTGTTAGTTCATATCTTTATTTGACCATTCAAAGATAGACAAGAAGATACGCATGCTTGCCTATAGTAGAAAATGCTGAGGATACATAAAATGAAGATTTCTAGAACAAATTACAAGAGCGAGGTCCAAGCAAGGCCAATAAGAAGGCAAACACAAAAAACATAAGCTCCCTTTTGCTACTCACGAGTCACTTCAACTCCCATATGTCATCCGATGTAATAAATTCTTATTGTTGTAGTTCATATTAGGATGCCTTGTTGTATCACTTTGAGTTTTTGGATAATCTTCTTCTTGCTTCAGAAAAACTCCAATGTCTAAAAGAATTAAGAAAAGCTATGTCATATCTAAACTACAGAATGACCTGTTTCTGAAACATATCTATATAGGGATGCACACATTTGACGTTCTGAAAAAGAGGGGAATAACAAATCGTATTTGCGTAGAGTTGAATTTCATACACCATATTGCAACAGAACTCAGAAATACTTTAGCTGCACATATCCCAGAGCTAAATACATTACTATACAGAAAATTTCTCATCCCCTTCCATCCAGAGGCTTTTTGTCATCTAGGAGAATCTCGAATTGATGTACCTAACAGCACAAACATTTACCTTTGCAAATAAGCTTTCTCCAGTCACCAACTAGACAGCTAGAATTTACAGAGCCCCTCCCACAACTTTCTTGGATAAGAAATTCGAATGGACTTACAGGATTAAAATCAGTTGATAGTCTTTAGTAAATCTTAGTCTTTTTTCCAAACCAAAACTTCTGGCACAAAATAAATAGCCTATAACGAAGAGAAAAGACTATCCATAGTCATGACATCTATATATAATTTAGAAGCTGAATTTTATATACTATTTTTACATTACTAACAACTCACAAAGGAACTCCTCATGGATGCTACCATATTTTATTTATTTCAAAAGGTGGACAACTCACACAATTCCAGTTGTTTGACAGTGTGGAAAAAGACATACCAGAACAACCTGGCCCATTACCATAATAAATACCCATCTTTAACATTTTAATGCAGACTCATTCCTGAAGTGAACTTAATTAACATAATTGATGACTAGAAGTATGGAAATTGGTGTAAGCATTTCACAGATGTAAGATGATGACATCTTTTTTTTAATTTTTGTCTCAATATTATCCTCCTTCAATCTCACATTTTAACATCCTTTAATCTCCAATAACTTCCAATAAAACTTAAGTTATCTCACTTGACTGGATAAAATCTTACAAAAATTAATGAAATTCCTGATATTGTGGATCTCACCCGTTATTCATCCATTTCAGCTCAATGATTTGTAAGAATCTAAGTTGCATGGGTGCGGGTACTGGTACGAGTGTCATGTATGGGACATGGCAAATGTGTAAACCATACAGTATGGGGACACAGCTATAGATATGTATGTTATGCATATTTACATGTATTAAAATTAATAATTTACATAAGCTCAATATTGTTTTTCATTTACATAACATCACTATATAAGAATAGATGTGAAGTGTAGGATATATGTCCAAGAAGTGTATAAGTGTTTTAAATTAAAACATATTTATACAATAGAGTATACTATATTCTTGAATAAACGTATGCATATATGATGTATTCAAGAAGTTACGGTATGGGTACGGGTACGAGTACGTGGGGGTACAGCTTCCGATAGAAGCCCCCATGTAACATAGGTAAGAACCATTGTTTCTAAATGAATGAATGCTTATGGTAGCATTGAAAATCACAGGAAAGTTACTGACTCAATAACCAGAGAAAATTGCATACAGTGTCTGAGCATTGATGTGATTGTTCCCCTGTTTTCTTCAACTATTTGTGTGTATTTTGTTTTGGGGTGGGGATGTCTGGAAGTTTGGATGACATAAAGAGCAAAGAATAATCCACACTAAATACATAGAATCATGCAAGCGTAGCTTACTTCTTCATGGACAGGAGTCAAAGAAGTATATCTAGTATCCCCAGATGCAGTGGGAGAACTAAGATCATCAATATCTGTCCCTAATTCAGTTGCAGAAATATCACTGATTCTTCCCTGTGCAGAGAAAAGATAGAGAAAATTATAGCCATATAAAATGTGCAATGACATCCAAGAAAACCAGCTGAGTATTTAGAATCTTGCCTTAAGTGGTCGTAGCCTACTGTAAGAGTTACTTTTCTGTTCCCCTTCTGACATAGGCCTAACTTGCCTCACAAATGTTGCTTCAATGTTGCGCGCCAGCTACAAGAAAAATACCCAGGAAGGACTCATTCTGATTTTTCAAGTTTCATTGATCAAGATGCTCAATTGCCAACCAATTACATGATTTGATTAAAATTATTAATATTGTGAACAAATTTAATAAAAATATTAAAGACAATAGATCAGACACACGCCTTACCTTCATGACAATAGGGTCATTCCATGGTCCTCGATTGGACCTAAGGCAACCACCCTCATCAAGGCATGTGCATGAACCTCCAAGGAAATCTGGTAGTTGACTGAAAGAGAATAAACAGAAGTAACAATTTATTTAAATACCACGAGCACAGTGAAGTAAGGAGGGAAGTTTTTCAGATCAGCTTATCTAGTCAAGAAAAAGCATACCTAGCATCTATAACTTCGAGTAGTCTACTTTGGTATTTGTTTCCAAGAACCTGAGCTTAGAGGAACTAGGTGTTATCATCTGGAACAAGGGCAATTAAAACATAGAAACTCATGTAATACCCTTACATGTATCTTTGCAGTCGTTTTTGGATCAAGCCAACCCTTTACAGTGCCCCAAAGAATTTTGAAACCGTGCCCAGCATTTACAATGAACATTTGATGAAGTGTCTGCATCAATAAAAATTGAAATAGTTGTTGAATGTATTCGAGTAATTGCCTTGAAGAGAATACATCAGTCCAGTATATTAGGTACCTCAGGGTAGTAATCACCATCTATTTTCTGCATATGATGCAAGAGGTCCCGTGCTGTTTTGCTGAGATTTTTTAAACCCTGAATCCAAGTATTCCACAAGATTAACCCAATAAAAGAAAGAAATATTGGAAAACAAAGTTCTCTAAAAAACATTCTTTGCAAAACCATGTGCATCAATAAGAAAGATTAGGCTGAGTTAACAGGGTAACATACCACACCATGCACATCCAAAACTGTTGTTGTTGTACCAATGTGTCTTTTGGCTGCAATGGAACATGCAGGAAATTTTTCATGAAAAGCCCTCTCAAACTCCTGTACATGATACCTAATATAGCGTTCCACTGTAGTTACATGCATTAGTTTGTTTGGTTCAACTTTCCCAAGCTGCTCAATGTATACTGGTCTTCCCTCCTTATCAACTCCATGGTACCCTTGAGGATAATAACGCAGAACTTCTTCCAGCTCTTCGAACTCAAAGTCCTTGAATCCAAAAATATTAAATTTTCTTATAATACGAAACAATATGAAAAAATATCTATACAAAGCATCTGACAAAGAATGTCATTCACTACTAACTATTAAGAGTAATAATGTGTTACGTAGTCTTTTGTCTATAGAAAATGTCAAACCAAATGAAGATGGAAGCAAAATACGCAATGAAGAAAGACACAATGCATGGCTACTAGAGGACTGAAGCATACAACAGCTGGCCTAGAAAATATGAAAAACAATATGTATGTCCACAAATTATTCCAATAATGAACATTATCTAGCTCATAGAGTTTACAGGCTTCCCAGGTGATTCAAGTACATAAATTTTTTCTAGTAGTATATACTACTCATATATAATGTATTATTGATTCAACCACTACCTAACAACACTGATTAAACATATTTATACTAAATGATTTTACTAAAATGTTGATGCATGACATGTAATTTGGCCTCACCTCCAATATAGAATCAGTTCCAAACTCTTTTCTCCATCGAAGCATTTCTATCCACATCTGACTCGCTTTCTCAAAATCAAACTTCCTAGCCTTCAGAAATCTGTAACAAATATCCTCATCATTAGCTACCATCAAAAAACAAAGAGAAAAATCTAGCAATTCATTTCAAATTTTCAGAAGACTGTAAAAAACAACCTGAGCAACATGTGATAATCATCATGCTTTTCAGGCAAAGCATCCTTGGCAATGAGTTCTTGCCGAAATGCATAGACTTTCCTCTCCTCCTCAGCATCTCTTACATCTTCAATAGAAACGGCCGTCGCCCTAAAATCTACTTTTCTCTTCCCCCTCTTCTTCTTAAGAGAATGGGTAAACTTGTTAGAGGCATTCAATGCCTTCTTTTTGAGAGACCCAATCTTTGTTCTCCTCCTCTCATCTTCAGAGTTCTCTACATCAGATTTCCCTTTTCTTTCATCATTACTGTTAAATTCTTCAAGACCTTCTGCATGACAAACTGAGGTCAAGCAAATGAACCCATAAGACAACACTGAGAGTTATTCAAAGCAAAATTGTAATTAACAGGGGAGAAGAAGCTGAATCATTTTACCTGACATTTTCTCTGCGTTCAGGCAATTGTTTTCCAAAGCTCGGGCTTTAAAAAAGTTGAACTGCAGATGAAAGCTAATTTTTATAGGTAAGAAATTTCCTTTTAGGACAAGCAAAGAATTCAGAAAAAGGAATGCAGATAGCGACCTAAATTCATCAATTTAGCTTAAATTATATGAAGAAAAAAAAAACAGAACTGCTCTGCACTTGGGATCGAGCAACCAAAAACACATTTTGAGTACAAAAATTACGAGAGAATTTTAAGAAAACAAGGGAAATTTCAATAATTTTGCATGAAAAAGTTCAAGATCTGAAACAAACCAGCGGTAAATACTGAGAGGCCAAAATACACGGATCCCACATTTGTAGGACCGTTAGTCAAAAGACCCAGTATAATAACACACATTCAATAACTCCATTAAAAAAACTGCAAAAAGAATATCTACATCAATCCAAAGAATCCTTTTTTAAATCTCATGATCAAAACTAGAAACTGACATTCAAATCTACAGCTTTCAGGATCCGATTCTAAAGAACCGATCTCAACCTCAAAATATCCAAAAAGAAAATTATTAAAAAGAGGGGGAAAATATCAGATAATTGAAATAGTCTAAAGGCCAAGATTGGTGATCAGCTCAAGATGAAGAAGAAAAGAAACCTGCAATCACGGAAGAATTCGATCCGTCATTCTCAGCTCGGATGAATCCTTGAAGATCAAGAGATCGGTGGCTAAATCACGAGAAAAATTGCTATTTTCGGAAAAGAGACTGGACTTTTAGCAATGGAGATTAGAGGAAAAGACAGAAGTCAATTGGATCTATTTTATTTTTTGACGCATTCACCTACAGTACAAACTCCAGCGATCGGTGAGTGAATCACGAGATAGAAATTGAGCACAAAAGATTCGAATCCTTTCTTCTTCCTCCTTTTCGATGATTTCGATGAGAAAATTGGAAGAATTTGATTGGAGGACTTTTCCTTTTTTTCCCCCTGTGAAATATAAATTTTAGGTTTTTTGGAATTTTGACAGATCTATCAAAGGCTTGAGCGTGTGTAAATATGCGTTGCTGTGATATGTAAATACGTGTCGGTGTCTTTTTAATGGGATATTTTTTTTTAATTATTATATTTGTTTTCAGAGGAAGGAGGGGAGGTCGCTCTCAGCTGGATCGGGTGGACCAGAATGTGGGTCGCCGATTATTTCAAAGACTACGGCGCGGGTATATTGGATGAAAGAAATCTCGTACGTTTAAGCCTACGTACGTGATGCGATTACGGATACGGATGGAAGTATCTCTGGTTTGCTGAAAGATTTTTTTATTCGACCCGTTAACATTTTAGAGTTCGCTTAGCTTTCTTCAATGAAAGAAGGAAGCTTCCTCCAGTCCCCTTTTGCTTTAAATCTTCTGGACTTTAAGTAAACGAGCTAGATAAAATTGCATGGGGTGTTTTAAATAAGGTAATATCAAAATTCTCAATAATTTTTAATGCAGTGCGGAAGTAAAAATCTCGATATCCACCAATGGCTGTTCTCTGAATCCACAAAAAACGTTCTCCGATTCCACGTAGAGCTTTAGATCCACGAAGAAAATATAATAAGAGAAATTTATTAATAAAAGTAATATGTCTCTAGGGCTTACAAAACTCTACTTAAATAGAAAATAAACAAGACTCCTACTATAACCCGAATTTACTAAAAATAGAAATAACAAAACTTTCCTTAAAAGACTCCCTATGATTAGGGAAACCAAACAATAGTAGGTTTAATTGACAAAAACTCTGATATCTCTCAATCCGAAGAGAATTTAATGAAACGGACAACGGAAAACCAAACAATAGTAGGTTTGATTGACTCCGTCTCGAAAAAAATACTCGATTTACATATATAATTCGTCCAATTCCGATGTACGGTTTGAGAGATATGACCAGCTCTTCGTTGCAAGTTATTTCCATCAGCTAGACCCGCGTTTGGACTTGTGACGGTCCCGTTTCTCCATAAATATGTTCATAGTACGTTCTACATCAAATTTTCAATATGTTTGAAACAACTTCTCACTTAAAGACTAAAATTGTTAACTAGAAGGGGTAGAAAAAAATTATGTGAGAGAATTGGGGTGTAATTTTGCAAATACAGGATATGGGGGGTAATTTTGAAAATATAGAAGATTTGGGGTATATATATGCAGAAATAACACTTTTAAAAAATAGTTTATCGCTACTTTTTATTTCCAAATCTTACTTGTGATGCATTCTCACTCACGAATCCCCAAATTATATTTTACCTCAAAAAATCCCAAAATTATTTTAATTTTTGGATTGTTTGAAATAATAGCAAAAAAAATCAGGAGTTTGGACACAGTCGAAGAGAACTTTAGACATGGTATCATAACAATACATATTCAGATTTCATCCACGTGATCATTGTTTGAGCTTAGATTTTACAGCATGAAAGTCATAACACTAAACCATCCATAAACTTCGTCATTTATTAGAATTTAAATTATTGTCCTCTAAAATAGCATTTAAACTTGAAATAATCTATCGGAAACTATATGTGACCTAGATGATTGACATGTTTCAATATAGCTTCCAAGCTTTTGAGTTTGATTCACGTATTCAAAAAAAATTGAAATATCTATCAATCATTGAAATATCTATCAATATAATGATTCACAATCATTATTATATCTAGAAAAGCATAAGTAAATATTGCTTGTGTATGTCTTACGTTGGATGTAGAAGATTAGAACCGTTCCTTGTACGCTGTGATGATGAACCGCTCCTTGATTTTGGCAATGTGAGAAGTTACACAATTCTTTTCCTCAGTGATCATGAAGCAGATCACCTTTCTTCAGTCGTCAACAAAGAGCAACTAAATATAGGAAAAATCACACGTATGATTGCAAAATCAATATAATCCTATTTAAACGCTGACGCCTATTTCTTTTCCAGTTCGTATTAGGAATAAATAATATGCATTTGATGTGATCGAGCCGTTCATAAGAAAAGGAAAAGTTTCACGAAACATCATATACAATCCTAATCCAACTTGGTGTATGTTAGGCCATCAGGTGGAGGGATTCGATAATGACAATGGGACTTAAAAACATAGTTTTGTTTTGGATTAGTTTCACATAACCCCCCAAACATTAGAAGTATTGCACATAACTTCTTTAAACTTTGTTTTTCTCACATAACCCTCTAAATTTTGGATTGTCTCGCAAAACCTCCATTAACTTTCACCTTATCTCACCTGACCTCCTACACACGATTCACAAATAACTAAAATGTCATTTAGATGAAAGTTCGAAGTTCAGGGAGATTTTGTGAGACAGTTCAAGGGAATTGTGTGAGATAAACAAAGTTTATGGGGTTTTGTGAAACACCCTCAAAGTTTAGTGTTTTTTGTGAAATTAAGCCGCTTTGTTTTCTTGCATAATTGTGTTGTGGTTTAATTTTTTTTAAAAAAAAGCAATCTCCCAATCATGCAAGCTGCCGATAGAAGCGTGACAAATACCAACAATGGAAGGAGAAAAGAAATACAAGCGTGATTGATGGAATGTGGTACTGTAGTGGACTGATCGTTGTACGTATCCACGAACAGTGAATAGATTCGCAGGGTGGTGATTTGAGTCAGAAAGGGAATCGCTCGCTGCCCAAAACGACAACTACACTGTTCAAATTACGAGCTTTTATCGTGACTTTTTCTATTCTCATATCGAGGTGCTCATCAACCTAATGTTTATATGCTTCGCAGTCTACAGACTCCAGTGAACGGCGAGGAGATAAAAACCACGGTTGGCCTTTTGGAGTGTAGGTCCCTTATTGGGTTAGTTAATCAACAAAGAAAAGAAAAACATTCCACTGTAGTAATTGATTTAATATTTAAGGATGATAATATAATAAACGAAGGATACAGTTATTCTCGTGCCACATTTTTAGGGTTCTAAGGACGGTAATAAAAAAAAATTTACAGAGCCCAAGGCAGAACCACTTTCAGCTTCTTCCCTTTCTTCGGTGCATGTGTGAGAGCGAGAGAAAACCATCAGTCAGTGGTTAGTAACTTTGTACTTTTTCGCAAATTATTATAGGTGCATTTAATGGCTTCAAGATCCAAGGGGTGTAGTCGTTCCCGTTGGATTTTTAATCACATCATTAAATGCATTCACTAGTTTTCATAAGGTACTATGAGCTTTTTTGTTTCAATTAATTTGCGAGAGTGAGCTC
The DNA here is from genome assembly GCA_037177215.1 of Asparagus racemosus. NCBI lineage: Eukaryota > Viridiplantae > Streptophyta > Magnoliopsida > Asparagales > Asparagaceae > Asparagus > Asparagus racemosus. Next base: position 26,941,046 of record JBAKGM010000233.1, read on the forward strand.
CTTGCAGTGAATCATCATCCTTATTTTTTTGTGAGCTCAGTGTTAGATTCATGTAACCTTAATTTTTAATACATAAGAGCATGTGAGGTAAATGATCAAATTGGATTAGAAGTCACGTTAAGATGTTTAACTAGCGGATTATAATCTATGAGATTTAATCAATTAAAAGACAATTATATTCCTCACAATTTCACAAATCTCATGCCTTATTTAATATCTCGTCATTAATTCTATGTTATTTTTTGTTATTTTTGGCAATAGTGATATATTATAATTGATCAATTTGTCAAACTCTTTACTAGTGAAAACATATTATAATCCACCAAATTTAATAAACACTCTAGATTATAGCCCGCTTGCACTTGGATCATAATCTACAAATAGATTATAGACGGAATGAATTATAGTCCAATGTTCCTAAACATGCTCTAAGATTATTCCCAATCATTTTTTACGTTTCCCCCTACATCACTTTTACATAGAAAAACATTAGTCTATTAATATTTTATGAAAAAGGCCAGGAGGTCTTTTTAAATTTAAATTTAGTTAATCACTATCTCTATTTTTGCCTTTTTTGTCTCAATGCTTTTCAATTGAATTCCTACAAAAGGGATAAAAATTACATCCTTTACAAATTAACTATATATATCCACTTTTCTCAAAGCTCACCTTTACATTTTAATTATATTATATTATTGTAGAATATTTGTTATTAAACCAGATGGTCCAAATCGTTGCTCCATACGTGAGCAAAAATAAAGTCCGAGCTGATTAACTATATGATTATGCATAACTGCATTTTAAAAAAAACACTGTGCGCTAGATAAATTTATAGTAATTGGCCTGACACTATATACTTTTTTTTTTCCTGACAAAACCAAAATAAGCATAATTTCAAAATTATACTCCCCCGTGCCTTCACAAGTGACAACCAAATACAATATTTCACCCACTAGCTCTTGTATTGTACACAGCTACACACGCTCACGACAAAAGGAAAGACTTAACCTTTGCATGACAATTCGTAAATATTGTCAATAAATTTCCATTATAAGAAAATATTCTAATTTAATATTTAGATATTTCTTGGACTTTTCTTGTAAAACACAGAATATGGCTGAAAGGGGATTTCGTGACAGGAGCGGCAAAGTGTAGCGGTCGCTGTCCCATCTACTCGCCGTAATCCTCACAAAATTGTTCCGTCAAAGTGATAGTTTTGCAAATAAATCCCTCTACTATTCTACATCTCCAAGTAAGTCATCGAGTTGTAATTATCTACAACGCGGAGGCTCATGCCGGAAAATTAAGACCGTGGAATAAAGCCGCCGTTTCCACGCCGGGTATTTGGGGTGATGACTCGGTCAATTCCAAAGAGCTTCCCGGCTTTTGAGGCGACGAATGTTGAGACCAGACGAGGGGCTTACCTTGATGAAGCTTTTGTGAGCTTGTGAGCTCTGTATGTGACTAGCATTATTGCACTTTGTAAATGCACGTGCAGGGGACATTAAAATTTAATTAATCTAAAATTTATATAAAAATGATCCATTTTAATATATTAACACACCATGGATATTTCTAAGATTTTTTAATGATATATGTTCATTTAATGTATTATATTTTATCTTACCTTATTAAGATTGATTATGGCATATATTCAATTTTAGCGATGACGTAATTTTTCTAGATATGTTATTAAGAAGAGCCTTTTATCATGTTTCACCTTCAGATTATTCTATTTAATTGTTTTTAAGCTAGGTATTTTGATATACACTTCCTTCAATATTTGTATTTGAATACATTGAAATGTTAATTGTTGTTTTTATTATTTATTTATATGGAAGGAAGACTTTCTTGTGTAAATTTATATCTTTTTATAATATACAATATAATTAATATTTAATTACAAAATCTCTATGATAAACTTTAGAAAAATTTAGAAGTAAAGAAAGAGAAAAGATAAGAAAAAGTTGTGTGAAATGACCAAATTATTCTCATGTCCTTAGTGAGCTGAAGGACAAATTTCAAACTTTTTTATTTAGTAATACCTAGCATTATTGCAAGTACAAATGCACGTGCAATTGCCATTAAAACTTAATTATTCTAATTTCTAGAGTCATTTCAATAACTTAAAGTATAATAGATATTTCTAAGATCTTTTTATGATATTTGTTTATTTAATATGTGATATTTATCTTATCTTATTCGAAATTGGCAATAACATATGTTTTAATTTGTGTAATAACATGATTTTCCTAGATATGTCACAAAGAAGAGTCTTTTCCATATTTCATATTCGGATTATTTTATTTAATTATTTTCAAGCTAAGTATTAAGATATACACTTTTCATAATTTTCATATTGAGATATGTTGAAATTCTTTTTTTTCCTTTTTTCTTTTGTTTTGTTTTGTTTTTTGTTTGTTTGTTTGTTTGTTTGTTTGCGTTTTTTTTAAGGCTTTTCTTTTATTTATGTACATGGAAAAGAACTTTATCACTTCATGTTTATATCTTCTCCTAATGTACAATATAATAGATATTTAATTAGTAAGCTCTATTATATAATTTAGAAAATTCTAGAAATAATGAAAGAGAAAAGAAAATAGAAGAAAATTTGTGTGAAATGGCCAAATTGTCCTCATGCCTTTAGTGAGGAGAAGGACAACTTTTTCACGTCCTTCAAATTTTTTCTTACCCCCTCTAAATTTTTAATATAATAGTGTAGACAGATATAAATATTTTTGTATTTATACATATATATTTGGTTCAAAGGTTTATTTAGCTAACTCGATAAATTTTTGAAAAAGGTTGCCATGATCCAGAAATTTTTAATTTTAACTCTAGCTAGCATGAACTTTGTTGGACCTACAATAGTCGGAACATAAATTTTTTAAACTCAAACTAAGCCTTAGTTAATAACTGAAAATTTTGAACTATACCTTAATTTATATCATAGTTATTGTAGTAAGATGATATATCACATTTGATTACAAGTTTCGGGATGGTGATTGTGGATTCTTGGTCATGTGCTCATGTGTAAGAGGCTTGGCCTTTCCTTCACAACGAGTCCAGAATGATGACACCTGGACAAGAAATTAGGTATTTGACATTAAAGAAAATAAAATAAAATAAGTTGGTGACCTAAAAGAGTCACAATAAAATTTTGAGGATGGGAGAGCATGAATGCTATCGAGGCCCTACCTTTTGTTTTTACAAAATAATTTTGCTCTGTTCTATAAGCATGTTTAGTACTTTCAATGGGGTGGGGGGGGGGGGGGGGTTTTCATCGGATCACCAACCTCTCATGGTTTTTTTAACAA
>JBAKGM010000233.1:26968972-26986844 GCA_037177215.1 Asparagus racemosus
TATATTCTTTTTCCCCTTAAGTTCCGATCTTTGCAAACAAGCATTTTTGCTTCCCTGTCAAATTTGTACATTGTTTGAACCAGAAGTTTATTTTTCATGTTTTGTATTGTAGATATAGACATGACACTTTTTCTTTGCCTTTCCAATCCCATTTGCTGTTTTTTTAATTTATAATTATGAACAATTAGCACTAGAAAAAGAATCAACAACAAGAGTTAGGAAAGCAAACATAGGGAAAACAAACAAATGATTTATAAATAAAAAAAATGTTTCAAGAAGAGCCAATTTTGTCTGCATAGCTTTATTCCAGCTGACACCATACATTAGCCCACAACTTAAAACTTCTAGCAGCCTCAAGTTGTTTCTTCCTATGTGCGTGACATGTGTCCATCAATAAACCGTTAAATTTGTTTATATTGTTTTCTAAGCTAGCATTGTCACTCTGCTGCACAACTCTCTAGTCTATTGGTACACCGATTCAAGCACATGTATAAATTAATTTGCTACTAAAATAATATTGATTCGCATTATTTTAGAGACTAATAAAGGTTTTTTGGCTTCTTGCATGTGTACTTAATATTTTGAGAGCCGAGTAATAGCATCAGTATCCGTACATGCACTATTTTCTATGGTATGCAGGTTAATTTGACCATAGTCACCAAGTTTGATCTAAACCGAGAATCATGATACATAAGCATGGATATTCCTGAGATGCTCCATCCTGTGCGGACTACCTCGCCCGTGAACTAAAAAGACATTTTGTGGTACTGATCAGATCTCGGTCGCTCCCAACACAATTACCACTTATTTGGAAGAAATAAACTCTATGGTCCCGTTTAGCAAAAGGTTAAGAAAGAGGGAATCATAGTTAGTCCATTCGATAATTCAAAGAACTAAATTATTAACCCGCTATCTAAGTTTTATTTTAGCATTTGTGATTATTTTTAGTGTTTGGGAATAACAAGGATTTTTACTATTTTCTTTAGAATTAGAGGGGTTAATTTTTAATCCTTCTAAATAGGAGTATTAATAAACCTATCATTTTGAGGGGTTAAATCATTTTAATTCTTCTAGAGGGGTTAGCTTAACCCTTCTGCATTTTTTGCTTTTGGCAAATTATAGAGGGTTAACTCACTTTAACACTTACATAGATTTTCTGTGTTTAGCGGGTTAAAAAGGGGTTAAGTCTCCTTAACCCCTCAGTTAACCCTTTGCCAAAAGACACCAATGGCTGTGTTTAGCAACGGGTTAATTGAAGGGTTAAGAGGGTTTAATCTGTCATTAGCTTGCCAAACACAATTTTGTGGCCAACGGGTTTGCTAATCTCTATTTCACGGTTTAGGATGATTTAACTGTCATTTCCGAGGGTTAACAAGTCCGCCTCTCTAGGTGGTGTAACTTATAACTCGTCCCTTTACCAAGGGCATATACGTTATAATTTGGAAGAATTAACTAAAAAAAATCCTACCAGCTGAAATCTATAACCAAGTTCAATTTTCTCATAGAACTCATTGTAACTTGTCTTTTTTTCTTATCAAATATTTTAACTTGTGTTATTATCTACATTTTAGCAAGAGTTAATTTTTTGAACAGCAATAACGTAATTTTGAATCTCCTTCTCATATAATTAGTTACAATTAGCGTATGATGATTAACTCATTATCTCTAAATTAAGTCATGCACTCTTCATTAATATTATTTATTCTATAATGATAGTTCTATACTCAGGTTAGCCTAGTTACTTTTTGAACCTTTTTATTTAATTTTTTAACAAACAACTAATAGCTCACAATGAGAAGTTTGGTAATGATTGCATATATAATTTACAAACTTTTGTATTCAAGATAAGTGTAACTGACATTTTTTTTAAAAAAAAAGAAGGAAATAACCTACTTAACCTCTATTTATTTGCCAAACGCAAAGAAGCTAGTATGTCATTTTAACTACATAATCTAAAAGGTGTTGAATTATCTTAACCCTCACCTAATAGATTAACTAAGTTACCCCTCCTATTCTGGCTTGCTCCTTTAACCTTTGCCAAAGGACGCCTATTAAGAGAGTTAAATGCACCTGAATATGGAGGTAAGAATCAAATTAATTCAAAAGTTAAAAATTGGTAAGTACTAATTCAATTTTTACTCTCTTCTAATTATGAGACTATTCTCAACTGTATATGAATTCCCAATACCTATTGCATCAAAAGTTGTGTGGAACTCACGAGAGAGAAGTGCCTTTTATTATATACTAGTTAGAGAGCACGTGCATTGCACGTGCATGATCTATAGAGTCTTCACACGTCGAAGTCTATTATACATCAATTCTCATAAGTTGTTTCAAGCAAATCCCTCAAATTGTTAATTCCACTCTTAATTTGAAGGTCTAATTTTAAAATAACTTAAGAATAAAAAAAAGCTGATAGCAATCGCAATGATTTGAGGGACTAATTCCAAAATAACTTAAGAATTGAGGGGTCACATCACATAGCAATTTTAATAATTTGAAGGACTATTTTAAAATATTAAAGATTTAAGGTATTAATATATAGAAAAAGTTCGCTTGATTATTTGATGACTTATTTTCACTTTGGTAGCTCAATGGACGAGAAATGAGACTTGTTTATGTAAAGCGACATAGAGAGTTGTTAAGGTTGGAAGATAATGAATTATACCAGCTTTATCAAGTCCAAAATGCACTTGGTTGGTTTTTATAATTTATAGTTAAGTGTGTATCTAGTTTTTTTAGGGTTAATTTTGGAAAATTCCCCTCAACTATGGAGTTGTCCCAAAAACGCCCTCAACTTTTTTAACTCTAGGAAATCCCTCTCAATTTTGAGGGTACTATTAAAAAACCCTCATCAACTTTCAAGATACAACTAAACCCCCCCTTAACTATGGGATGACTCACAAAAGCCCCTTGTCTTTACAAAATTTTCAAATAACCCTCTTGATACCATTAATGCAAAATGTGCAATGACTAAAATACGCTTGGTTAAAAGAGGAACTCATGTGAGTTAAAAAAAATCAGTCTAATTAAAATATTAGACTTAAACTTGATGGATTTTTACAAGAAAACAAATCTATAGTATTTATAAGAGGATTGGGGTGTTAAAACTTTTGATTGCCTCTTTTACCCTTCTAAAATTTGATAATTTTTAATAATGCCTTGAAATTTATTCAATTCATTCTATTTATTACACTATAATTTATCATACAACAAACATAAGAATTAATATTAAAAACTAAATATATATTATAAAATTTAATCATATTCCTCAAATTTTATTCACTTCATTCTATTTATTACACTATAATTATTCTTGCAATAAACATAAGAACTAACACATATCCTAAATTTTAACCATGTTAGTCTTATGTTAAATATGATAAATATTTCACTTATACATATTAGGTATTATACAATAAATATACAATTTTAATATTTAAGATAATAATATTATATATTATATTTATAAATTTTATTGTAATTTAAGATAATTTAATATTTAATTAAAAATCTAATAATTAAAAATCTAATATCTAATCTAATACTATTATATATTATGTGTGTCTCATCTATAAAAAATTTGTGGAGAGGAATGCTATTACAAATGTTCACCTCTTAGTGTACGTAGTCTAGAAATAGCGTATAAAACTATCATAATATATATATATTACTAACTATTGCAATATACTTATTATGATATTTGGATATGAGGTAATTCTGAGTATGCGAAATTCCAAGCAGTGTGGGAAGCTATTACATTTGTTCTTGATACCGAATGTGGATAGGTAATTTTCAAAGAAGATGTGGAGGTGGTTGTTAGAGATATCTAAAATGGAGCGGAGCAACACTCGATTTTTAGACACTTTGCGGATGATATTCATCGATGTTGCACATGACTCGAGGAATAAGATTTTCAAGTAGTTCGTCAAACGAGGAATTTAACGGCTCGTGTGTTGGTCCGAAGAGCTAAGAAAATTGATGATTTTGTGGTATGGCTCGAAGATCCACCACTATTTTTACATAATATTCTGCAGTCTGATAAGGAGCAGCGTTAACCATATTCTATTGTTATGCTTCTGAGTTTTTAATTTAGTTTGGATGTGTCTTAATATTTTTTTCCTTAAAAAACAATGCAATATAATAATTAGATCCTATTAACAAAATAATTTATGACATCTGTCCTTCTGAACCTACTAATAATGCATTTAATATGAATAGTAGTGAGAAATAAACCCATAATTAAAGCATCCATGATCTTCTCCACTGACTAATCAAATTCTCTTAATTAATTATGCACTAATTATTTCACGACTAACTACATCCATAAACATTTCACTTAGATCTCAAGAGCTGCATAAAATTATATTATGTATGGATGCTCAAATGCACCCAAAAAAAACTAAAAGAATCAAAAGAGAAAAAAGGAGGAAGTGAGAATTTTGATAGTGGAGTCAGTCCCTCGATTATAGTAACCAGGATACCTCACAGTCAATAAGATTTTACAGATGATACTTGAGAGAGAAGATTATATTACTTTTTCTTTGGAGTAAACGAACAAATCTATGACTGAGTTCATCTAAAACATCAATCTATTGGTAATACAAGTATGCAAATTTGTGGAAAAAAACTAATATAAATGTCAATAAATTGCCTTTCAAATGTTTAATCTCATATCATTACTTAATATGCATTACGTGCAAAGCACGTGTTACATACTAGTCTTTTAAAAAATCAATTGTTCCAAACATTAGAAACATGAATAATTACAAAATAAAAGAACTATAGTGTTTCAAAAAAAAAAAAAAAAAAAAACACTTGGGTTCCCGCATGGACCTAGCAATGACTATGGAGGGAGAAGAAGAAGAGGGGGATAAAATGGAGGTATCATTAACCAAAAAAGTTAAAAAAAGAGCAACATGGTAAATTTTTTTAAGTCTCTTAGGGGTAGATGGCCATTTAAATCATGTACTTCTTTTGATTTAATTATGTTAGTGTAAGGGTTCAGTGAGTATTAATTTTAGAAAATCCCCTTGCCCTTACCCTTTGGACATAATCCCTCTAAACTTCTTCTGGCATACCCTACTCCAGCAATGCCAGCAAACCCGATATGTTAATGATCAAAGCACGCTACCAAAGAATGTGAACATACCCTCAGCCACCTTTTATTTTTTAATTTCCATTAATTTTTTACTACTTAATTTTTCACTTTGGTACCAAAAATTTACGATTTAAATTTTCACTTTAATACACTAAAATTTGCACACTTTTCACTTTGATGACTCAAAAGTATTTTTTTCAACACTTTGATACTCTATACAGTTTCTATCTTGTCTCCCTTTGATACCCCCAAAGTATTATTTAATATTGTATATCTTGAAGTTTCAATTGGAAGGAATAAATTGAAACACATTATGAGAATTGGGAAAGTTAATAGGCTAAAATACTCTAAAACAGTAGGATTTACTTGGTAATCCCTTCGATTGCTGCTTCTACTCTTGATTGGAGGGATAGCTCGAAAATAAGTGAAGAATCAGGGGACCTTATAGCAATTCGACGACTAAAGAACTATTTTGAGAATAACTAAGAAATGGGGACCTAATAACAATTTTGAAGTTTTGAGGGATAGATTTCAAAATACGAAAGCAGTCAGGGACTAAATGACAAATATTTGGGAAACGAAACTTAGGCTCTTAGGACCAGTCACTTGGGTGAGGGTTGGGCCCACCACTTCTTGTCCAAATTGTGTGAGTTTTTTACACGAATAAGTGGGGCATATGTGATTGTGGGACCCACAAATTATGGGTGAAACATGCAGCTCTGGCGAAAAAGAAATGATGTGTACAAAAGCGTGTTGGACTAAGTTTATTCAACCCTCACATAACACTAACCCTTGCCAAAGGACGCCTATTAAGGGAGCTAAACGCACCCGAATACGGAGGTAAGAATAAAATTAATTCAAAAGTTAAAAATTGTTATTAATTCAATTTTCACCCTACGTTTTTCTAATTATGAGACTATTCTCACCTGACCTATTACATCAAAAGTTGTGTAGAACTCACGAGAGCGGAGCGCTTTCTATTATATATATGTACAAAAGCGTGTAGGACTAAAATTATTATCCAAACTTCATGTGAAGTGAAGAAAGAAGTTCAGCCATGGGAAGAGAAGAAGCCATTCCTTTTCTCGGAGATTATCTCAAAGATTCAGATGAGCAGCACACCGAGAGAACCGGTAAGAACCCATTTTCTTTACTAATTCTAATCCAAAGTTTCCCATTTTATTATTATTGCCAGCAATTAAACCCACGAAAGTGTTTCTCTGATCATACAATTTATCAAGGATAAGGTGTTCTCTTATCTTCATTCAGTGATTCATGTCCACTGTTTGTCCATTAATTAAGGATCCCACGGGTGCTTTCTTTTGTTTTTTTCTCTTTATCGCCATCCAGGATTCCTAGTATTAGATTAAGCATGTATGCCCCTCTGAAGATCTTAATTTGCACAAAATGCACTTTTAGATTAAAAAAGCTACTGAATTTTTAAATTTTTTCCCCCTATCTAATTAATATTTCTCTCCTGTGAGGAACAGGATGGGGAAGAGGGGGTCAAGTAGCTTACGATGTTTTGAAGGTGTATTTAATTAGCAAATAATTAAAAGTTGTTGGGAAAAAATTTATTACACTAATTTTAATAAACTCGTCTTCATTGAGATCAAATATCCGTCTAAGGAATCGTCATTTCCCTATTTTACAAGGTTTATCCTTTTATCGAAGAAAGAATTGTTCATGCAATCAATTATGTCGCTTATTTCTCGTATGTTTTGGTAAATACAGGAACAGTTTGGACCGCAATTGCTCACATAATAACGGCGGTGATAGGGTCGGGTGTTCTGTCCCTAGCGTGGAGCGTGGCTCAGCTCGGTTGGATTGCTGGTCCCATTGCTCTGCTCTCGTTTGCAGCAATTACGGTCGTGCAAGCGACCCTGCTTGCTGATTGTTACAGATCTCCTGATCCCGAGCATGGCCACATCAGAAATCTATCCTACATTGGCGCTGTGAAACAAAACTTAAGTAAGCAAATTTGTGACCTTTTTTCCTTTTGCCTTCACGTTTTTAAAACTTAATTAATATGTATATTTCCACGAAAACTTCGTTCTAATTTAACGTACGATCAATAATATATACATTAGTGAGGAGATATACCGTTGCTATTTTTTTACTGCAGCATAGCTATTGCAGTTAATTTATTGTTTTTTTAAAAAAAAAACCTGTAGAGAGTATCCTCATGTCTTGCTTAGGACACGTGAAGCACATTCTTACAAGTTATTTGATGTAGATAAACCTAATATTTCTAGTCAAATTTACATGTAGGTTAGGAATAACTGGGTTTTAAAAAAAAAGTTCTTGGATTTTCTGCAAAATTAAAGATTGTTTTCTGTAGACCAAATATTTCGGAGACTTTAGATCACTGTATTTTTTTTTAAAGCTTTTGGATTTCCTCATCATAAATTATTAAAAAAGTACATTTCAAAAGAAAACTACATTACGCAATTTCGTGGTCATCCTATCCACCTGTTTTTTTTTTTTTGGTTTAATTAACTAATGACTTTGATAAGTACAGCTCTACAATCGCGTTCGGATGAACGATGAGACTAACTTTATATATTAATTTATTAACATCACAATTTTGACGTGGGCATTAAGCATAAAACTAAGTTAAGCATCGTTTCGGTCATTGTTGATTGAGATTATTGCGACCTAATTAATTGGAGACGTGTAACCACATGGAGAGAAGTCGCTCCACAAATTTGGTTTTGCTTGATTTGGATGGTCCCTATTAGATCCTTGCCTACTTTGACAATTGGCGTGTCACAGTCATTAGTCCCACTTATTTTGTTGTGCGTGAATTGTACTTATCCCATTTTTGTCATTTTTTAGGGTCAATTACGGATACACCCCTTTACTGTGCCTCTAGTTTTATTTTTGCAGATAATCCGCTAAAGTGATTTTTTTTTTACTCTTTTATCATCAGAGGATTTATTTGTCCAAAAAAAAAAAAAAAAAAAAAAACAATTATCTCTTTCTCTTATTAGGATAAAAGAGTTGAAAGAATTTTCTTTAGAAGATATATTTGCAAAAATTGAACTAGAAGGGTAATAAGTTCGAAGCATCAATACTGCGGGGGTGTCTATCCCCAATTAACCACTTTTTAGTTATTTCATTTTCATCAACGAATGTGTCTTTTCGAGCATCCATCTTAGCTTTTACATGCATAACATTCTTTTTCATTGCATATGTTAGTTAATTATGAGAGAAAACTCGTTTGGGATGTCTCGATTAAAAATGATTACAAAAGGAAAAAGCGGGAAACCATTTACTTAACGTGTTAATCATCTCATCTATCTGCTTTGGGTGTATGATAATGATCTTATGTTGCTTAGAAATAATGTAGTTCTTTCTTCACACCTTAATGACATTTTTCCTCTACATACCCTATCATTTCTCTCTTGCAATATTTCCCTTTATAAAGGAGATGGTGGATTTGGATGGTTGTAGGTGAGAAGAGCCTGTGGTTCTGTGGGTTTTTCCAGCAAACCAACTTGATTGGATTTGGCATAGCATATACTATCACGTCCGCCACGAGCATAAGGTATGATGTCTCAACATTAAACTCACCACCTCATTTGATTTCTCAAGCGATTACTTGTAGCTATGTTAATCACTATGTTACTGTTTTCTGTTTTCAACAATATCATGAGTGATAGTTTAAGAAAAGGGCCGGGTTAAGCGCACATACACCAGCTGTAGTATCTTTTTTGTATTTACTACTCGATCTGTAGTTTCATCGTTGCAGACAGACGCTTGGGTGAAATTGTTTTGACTCTTTTATACCGTTGTTGGAATTTTGGCAGATGCCGCTTCCGCATGAAAAGCGTTAAAATTTTTTTAAACTGGGGGTCTACCTACAACAACGAAACTACAGAGGTAGTAAGTTCAAAGAACGATAGTATGGCAGGTCTATGAGTGAAGCCCCAATGTTTGGTCCCACTCCGGGAAAACAAAGAGAAACTTGATGTTTTAAATGTTGGATGGAGACAGAGGGGTTGGATGGAGATAGAGGGAGCCGCAATCTTTGATCAAAAAGATTGCAGTGCACACCCAATTTATTCTACAGCACATTTTTTATAGGAAGGAGCCGACCTATCAAAGTTAGGCACCGAAGATCCGACATTGTTGATAATATGAGATCGAGTTAGCCTATAAACAGGATTAGAGTTGATCAGAGTTTCTCACAATAAAAAATTCAATTTAATCTTTAAACTTCATATAGAAAAGTGAGAGAAAAATAGTGAGAGTTTCTCATTGTATAAGAGAGATATTGTAACTCCTAAAATTTTTCTCATAGTGAATTCTTCTACTCTTAACCATAGTTTTTACCCCAATAAATTTAGGGGGTTTTCCACGTAAAAATCTATGTTTAATTTATTATTTCCGCACTAATATTAGCTGCGACTCTGCCCTATCTGGTTTCGATTTTCTAACAAGTGGTATCAGAGCCTGACTTAGGGTGCATGTGTCTGCTTATCGTATGCTCTGTGGTTGCCACCAAAGGTAAATTCTCCACATTAAAAAATAAGTTAGATTGTATCATTTACACTTTGAAGGCACTGAGCACTATTCACGAGTACAGTTATTATTCACAAATACGGTTACTGTTCATATAAAATAGTAGAAGCTATAGTTCATGATAGAAGCAATGGCGGTAAAATTCGAGATTGAAAAATTCAACGGGGTAATTTCTCACTATGAAAGTTAAAGATAAATGCTATCTTGAGAAAAGATAATTGTCTTGCGGCCATCAGTGAAATGCTAGAAGACATCACAGATGATAAGAAATGGAACGACATGGATGGGAATGCTATTGCAAATCACCATGTGGCAATAGCAGATGGGGTGCTGTCAAGCATAAAGGAGAAGAAAATAACAAAAGAGATATGGGATACTCTAACAAAGTTATATGAGGTCAAATCCTTGCATAATAAAATCTTCTTAAAAAGGAGACTTTACACTCTGAGGATGGCGAAATCTATATTGATGATTGACTACATCAACACACTAAATACACTATTTTCTCAACTTACAATGTTGGGGCATACAGTCAGTGTGAATGAACGTGTAAAATATTTACTTCAAAGTCTACCTGACTTGTATGATCAGCTCATCATCAATTTAACAAATAATGTCCTTACGGGCTATCTAGTCTTAGACGACATTGCAGTTGCCGTTCTGGAGGAAGAAAATCAGCTCAAGAGCAAGGAAGACATGCCTGCAAGTTCCCAATAAGTGGATGTCTTATTGGTGATGAGAGAAAGATCAACGAAACGTGGTTCCAGTAGGAGTCATACCCATGGTAGATCAAAATTAAGAAGTAAGAAGAATAACAATTGCTACAACTATGGTAAAAGGGGGCACGTGAAATCGGAGTGTTGGCACAATAAGAAGAGTGGTGATAAAAAGTCTTCAGAGCTATCAACATCTCAAGAATGCATTGTAAGCACATCAGACAATAGTGAAATTTTATACAGTGAGACAACAACTGTTGATGAAGACAGAAAGATGTTTGCTGATATCTGACTTCTAGATTTAGCAGCCACCTAGCACATGACCTCACGGAGAGAATGGTTCCATAAATATGAACCTATCTCAGGAAGATCCGTATTTATGGGTAATGATCATGCCTTGAAAAGTTTTGGTATTAGTATTATGAAAATCAAAATGTTTGATAGTACAATACGCACCACTCAAGATGTAAGACAGGTGAAAGGCTTGAAGAAAAATATATTGTCTTTAGGACAATTAGATGAGCTCGGATGCAAGACCCATATAGAAAATGAGATCATGAAAATTGTTAGAGGGGCACTTGTTATTATAAAGAGAGAAAAAATAGCTGCAAATCTATAAATACTTAAGGGAGAAACTTGGCAGGAAGCTGATTTATGTGTGATATCAACTAGCCATGAAGAAGAACAAACCATAATGTGGTACCGTAAACTAGGCCACATATCAGAACGAGACTTGAAGATTCTCTCTGATCAGAAGTTACTTTCCGTGCTCAAATCAGTAACTCTTCCCTTCTATGAGCATTGTATTATAAGTAAGCAGCATCAACTGAAGTTTAACACATAGAGTTCTAGAAGCAAGGCTATTCTAGAACTAGTTCATTCTGATATATGGCAAGCACCAGTTACATTCATGGGAGGAGTAAAGTACTTTGTGTTATTTATTGATGATTACTCTAGAAGATGTTGGGTGTACGCTATCAAGAGGAAGGCAGATGTGTTTTCATTCTTTTGAGCTTACAAAGCGCGAGTCAAGCTTAAATCTGGAAAGAAGATTAAGTGCTTGAGGGCAGATAATGGAGGAGAATACACAGACGGTAAATTTCTTACATTATACAAGTAAAAAGGCATTAAAAGACAATTCAGTACTGCATATACTCCTCAACAATATGTAGTGACAGAGCAATTGAACATAACTCTATTGGAAAGAACAAGAGCAATGTTGGTAACTACAGATCTGGATTAAGTTTTTTAGACAGAAACAGTAAAAATTTCATGCTATGTGGTTAATCGAGTTCCATCAATAACAATTGAGTTAAAGACACCGATGGAGATGTAGACTAGCAAACCAGCCGATTATTCAAATCTTCATATATTTAAAAGTCATGTGTATGTAATGTATAGTGTCTAAGAAATTACAAAGCTGGATTTAAAATTCAGAAAATGCATATTCTTGAGGTGTGCTGACGGAGTAAAGGGGTATCGCTTGTGAGATCCCACTACCTGCAAGGTCATAGTCAGTAGAGATGTTATCTTTGTAGATAATCAACTATAAAAAAGAGAAAGAAAACAGTTCAAGGAAGGACTCAAAAACTGTAGCTGTTTAGTTAGAAGATGATCTAAATTCTTCTGAAATAATACCGGAGTATGATGTACAAGAACCAGTCAAGTTTGAGGCTCTAGAAGTTCGAAGGTCAACTCGTGAGAAAATGCCACTGACTTGACACTTAGAGTCTGTTATGAAGAGTAATGTTGCATGCTATTTTCTAACAGAGGATGAAGAGCCATCAACTTTTAATAAAGCTATAAATGGCATAGATACATCTTTGTGGATGATTACAATACAAGAAGAAATTGAAGCTCTCCATAAAAATAAAACTTGGGTACTTGTGTCACTATCACAAGGAAGAAAGATTATTGAAAATAAATGGGTCTATAAGATTAATAAAATGGCGACGAACAAGTGGAGCGATATCGTGCGAGACTGGCGGTAAAAGGATATGCTCAGAAAGAAGATATTGACTTTAATAAAATATTTTTTTTTGTAGTTTAACTTACAACAGTCCAAGTAGTCCTGGCTATGAGTGCTATATTTGACTGACATCTAGAGCAGCTGGATGTGAAAATAGCATTTCTTCATGGAGATCCTGAAAAAGAAATTTATACGCTCGAACCAGAAAGTTTTGATGAAAAAGGTAAAAAGAACTTGGTTTTCATGTTAAATAAATCTCTGTACGGTCTAAAGCAGATGTTGAGGTGTTGGTACAAGAGATTTGATTCATTCATCATGAGACTTAAATACAACAGGCTTAATTCAGACCTTTGTGCATATTTCGAGAGGTTTGGTGAAAATAATTTTGTTATCATTTTATTGTATGTTGACGACATGTTGGTTGTAGGCCCCAACAAAAATCATATCAAAGAATCGAATGCACAATTGACTAGGGAATTTAAAATGAAGGATTTAAGATATGCAAACAAGATTCTAGGAATGCAAATTTACCGAGACAAAATTAATAGAAAGATTTAGCTTTCTCAGAAGAATTATTTAAAGAAAATTTTATGGCACTTCAACATGCAAGATTGTAAGTCAAATTCTACCATACTTCCTGTTAATTTCAAGTTATTCTCCACTATAAATCATCTCTGCTGACTATACCCTTGCGGGTAGTGGGATCCCACAAGCGATACTTCTTTACTCTGTCAGCATACTCCAAGAATATGTATTTCCTAAATTTTGAATCCAACTTTATAATTTCTTAGACACTGTACATTACATACACAGAACTTTCAGATATATGATGGTTTGAATAATCAGCTAGCTTGCCAGTCCATATCTCTATCGGCATCCTTAACTCAATTGCAGTGGATGGAGCTCAATTCACCACATAGTAGGCGGTTTTTACTGCTTTTGTCCAAAACATTTTACCCAAATCTGCACTTGTCAACAGTGCTCTTGTTCTTTCTAATAGAGTTTAGTTTATACCATTCTGCCACTCCATTTTATTGAGAAGTATATGCAGTACTGAATTGTTTTTTGATGTCTTCTTACTTGCAGAATGCAAGAAATTTAATGTCTGTATACTCTCCTCTATAATCTATCCTCAAGTACTTGATCTTCTTTCTAGATTCA
The DNA here is from genome assembly GCA_037177215.1 of Asparagus racemosus. NCBI lineage: Eukaryota > Viridiplantae > Streptophyta > Magnoliopsida > Asparagales > Asparagaceae > Asparagus > Asparagus racemosus. The sequence goes on from JBAKGM010000233.1 coordinate 26,982,447, forward strand.
AGCTCGACTCACGCTTTGTAAGTTTGAAAGACTAGAAACACATTTGCCTTCCACTTGATAGGGTATACCCAACATCTTCTGGAGTAATCATTAATAAGGGACATAAAATACTTTGTTCCTCCCATGAATATAACTGGTGCTTGCCATACATAAGAATGAACTAGTTCCAGAATAGCCTTGATTCTAGAACTCGATGGGTTAAACTTCAGCCGATGCTGCTTATTTGTAACACAATGCTCACAAATGGAAAGAGTTACCGATTTGAGCCTAGGAAGCAACTTTTAGTCTGAGAGAACTTTCAAGCCTCGTTCTAACATGTGGCCTAGTTTACGGTGTTACATCATGGCTTGTTCTTCTCCATGGCTAGTTGATGCACACATAAATCATCTTCCTGCACGGTTTCACCATTAAACATGTAAAGATTTGCAGGTACCATTTCTCCCTTTATTATAACAAGCGCCCCTCTGACAATTTTAATGATCCCATTTTCTATATGGGTCTTGCATCCGAGCTCATCCAATTGCCTTAAAGACAATAAATTATTCTTCAAGCTTTTCACATGTCATACATCTTAAATGGTGCGTATTGTACCATCAAACATTTTCATTTTGATAGTGCTAATACTAGAAATTTTCAAGACATGATCATTACCCATATATACTGATCCTCTTGAGATAGGTTCATATTTGTGAAACCATTCTCTCCGAGAGATCATGTGCCAGGTGGCTGCTGCATCGGAGCTAGATATCAGCAAATCTCTTTCTATCTTCATCAACAGTTGTTGCCTCGCTGTATAAAATTTCACCATCGTTTGATGTGCTTACAACGCATACTTGAGATGTTAATGGCTCTGGAGACTTTTTATCACCACTCTTCTTATTGTACCAACACTCCGATTTTACTTACTCCCTTTTATCATAGTTATAGCATTTGATATTCTTCTTACTTTTTAATTTTGATCTACCATGAGTATGACTCCTAATGGAGTCACGTTCCGTTGATCTTCATCTAGTCACCAATAAGACCTCCACTTGTTGCGAACTTGCATACATGTCTTTCTTATTCTTGCGTCGATTTTCTTCCTCCAGAATGGCAGTTACAATATCGCTAAAGACTAGATAGTCTGTAAGGACGTTATGTGTTAAATTGATGATGAGCTGATCATACAAGTCAGGTAGACTTTGAAGTAGAAGTTTTGCACGTTTATTCACACCGATTGTATACCCCACTATTGTAAGTTGAGAAAATAGTGTATTTAGGGTATTGATGTGGTCAGTCATCAATATAGATTCTGCCATCCTCAGAGTGTAAAGTCTTTTTTTAAGAACATTTTGTTATACAAGGATTTGACCTCATATAACTTTGTTAGAATAACCCAGATCTCCTTTGTTGTTTGCTTCTCCTCTATGCTTGATAGCACCCCATCTGCTATTGCTAAATGGAGATTTACAATAGCATTCCCGTCCATCTCATTCTATTTCTTGTTATCTGTGATGTCTTCCGACCTTTCACCGATGGTCGCTAGACAATTATCTTTTCTCAAGATAATATTTATCTTCAACTTTCACAGTGAGAAATTACTCCTGTTAAATTTTTCAATCTCGAACTTTGCCGTCATTGCTTCTATCATGAACTATAGCTTCTACTATTTTATATGAACTTATCATGAACTATAGCTTCTACTATTTTATATGAATAGTAACCATACTTGTGAATAATAACTGTACTTGTGAATAGTGTTAGTGCCTTCAAAGGGTAAATAATACAAGCTGTGGAGGATCCATCTCTGGTGGTAATCACAGAGCATATGATAAGCAGATACATGCATCCTAAGCCAGATTCTGATACCACTTGTTGAAAAATTGAGACTTGATAGAGCAGAGTCGCAGCTAATATTAGTGCGGAAGTAATAAATTAGACACATAGATTTTTACATGGAAAATTTTCTAAATTTATTGGGGATAAAAATCACGGGCAAGAGTAGAAAAATTTATTATGAGAAAAATTTTAGGAGTTACAATATCTCTCTTATATAAGGAGAAACTCTTACTATTTTTCTCTCACTTTTCTATATTAAGTTTGGAGATTGGATTGAATTTTTATTGTGAGATACTCTGATCCTATTTATAGGCTAACTCGATCCCATATTATCAACAATTTCGGCTCTTCGGTGCCTAACCTTGATAGGTCGGCTCCTTCCTATCAAAATGTGCTACAGAATAAATTAGGTGTGGGCAGCAATCTTTTTGGTCAAAAATTGCGGCACCCTCTATATCCATCCAACACCTCTGTCTCCATCCAACAATGGGAATTTGAAATGAAGAATTTAGGATCTTCAAATAAGATTTTAGGGATACAAATTTATCAAAACAGAATTAATAGGATATTTGACTTTCTCAGAAGGATTATTTGAAGAAAATCTTGTGGCGCTTTAACATGCAAGATTGTAAGTCAATTTGTACCACATTTCTTATTAATTTCAAGTTATCCTCCAGTATGAGTACTAGCAGTGAAGAAGAGAGGATGAAGATGTGAGAAGTTTAATGTTCGCTATGATTTGTATGAGATTAGACATTACACAAGCAGTGAGAGTAGTTAGTTGATACATGGTGAATCCTGGTAAAGAGCATTGAAATACTGTAAAGAGGATCCTAAAATATATTAAGGTATCTCAGATGTTGTATTATGTTATGGGGGATCAAGCTTTATTATCAGTGAATATGTTGATTATGATTATATCGGTGATCGTGATAAAAGCAAATCCATCACAAACTATGTGTTTGCACTTGTTGGCAGAGCTGTAAGTTGAGTTTCAAAACTATAGTTAGTTGTGGCTACATCAACAATAGAAGTAGAGTATGTAGCAGCTATACAAGCTACTAAAGAGACAGTATGGTTGAAAATGGTAGTGGAGGAACTTGGGCATGAACAAAAGAAGATTTCTCTATTTTGTGACAGTCAGAGTGCTTTGCATTTAACAAGAAATCTAGCTTTTCATTCAAAGACAAAATACATTGGAGTCCAGTACCACTTCGTTTGTAAGAAATTGGAAGAAAGAACAATGGATATGCAGAAAATTCACATCAAAGATATCCTAGCAGATTTTTTAATGAAGACAGTTAATACTGACAAATTTGTTTGGTGTCAATCCTCTTGTGGTCTGACGAAAATGTGAGCAACATGAAAATGACAAGATAGAAGAATAGTGTGAAGATATGATTGGCTCTCAATTATATATTTAAGTAGGAGATTGTTGGATGGAGGCAGAGGTGTTGGATGGAGACAGAGGGAGCCACAATCTTTAACCAAAAAGATTGCGGCCCACACCCAATTTATTCTGCAACACATTTTTGATAGGAAGGAGCCAGCATATTAAAATTAGGCACCAGCTATGAAAGTTAGGCACCGAAGAGCCTAAATTGTTGATAATATAGGATTGAGTTAGCCTATAAATAGGATCAGAGTTGATCAGAGTTTCTCACAACAAAAAATTCAATCCAATCTCCAAACTTTATATAGAAAAGTGAGAGAAAAATAGAGAGAGTTTCTCCTTGTATAAGAGAGATATTGTAACTCCTAAAATTATTCTCAAAGTGAATTTTTCTACTTTTGCTCATGATTTTTACCCCAATAAATTTAGGGGATTTTCTACGTAAAAATATGTGTCTAATTTATTATTTCTGATTTATTATTTCTGCACTAATGTTAGCCACGACTCTGCTTTATCTGGTCTGATTTTTAAACATTAAATAGTAAGTCGAAGGAGCCAAATATAGTATCGGCTAGGTGATTTTGGTAGTGGTTTGAGCCAAACAACACTACAATAAGTGGGTCCCACATCTTACATCACGCCAACGGGCTCGCGGACCCAGTGCGTGACAAATGGTATCAGAACAGTTAACCAACTAGAAGTATAGCTAAGTGCTATATGGAGCTAAGTGCTACATCGCGTGAGTGCGGTGGGAACCAACTCTAGAGCTCATAGGAGCCACCTATAGGATCCACCTAATTAAGGAGGGGTGATTGTGAAGCCCCCCAATGTTTAGTTCCACATTAGAAAAACAAAGACAAACTTGATGGTTTAAATAGTAAGTCTAAGGAGTCAATTATAGTATCGACTAGTTGATTTTGGAAGTGGTTTGAGCCAAATAATACACTAAGTGGGTCTCACAACTTACATTGCGCTAATGGGCTCGCGGGCCAGGGACGTGACACTATGTGCAATTAACCCAGAAATCTGCAGTGAATGACACGGCCAGCTGACAAAAGCATAGTTACTGAAGCAAGTGTTCATGAAGTACACCAAACAAAGAAAACCTATTGTTCGCGGGGAAAACTGGAGCTGTTGATTTTTCCATTAATATCTGAAACTGTTACACCTTTATGGAATTACAAACA
>JBAKGM010000233.1:27003913-27014676 GCA_037177215.1 Asparagus racemosus
CCCCCCCCCCCCCCCCCCCCCCCCCCCCCCTCCCCCCTCCACTCCACACTTAAACCTTTATCATATGATCACCTCACATTACATCTCATTCAATAAATTTATGGTTAAGAAAAACACAACTAAAAATTTGAATGCCATACACACATGAACTATCATTGCATCAATAGATTAGCAAGGTCTTTCCTAGAAAACATCCTCATACATTTTTCTTAAAACCAAATTCAGTTTCGAAATCAGGGTAACCAACAAGAAGAAACCTAGGGTATCACAATCGTAAATACATACGATGCCCCCCACCCCCCCACCCCCCCCCAAAAAAAAGCATCAACAGTGGGGGTAAAATTACCTTGGATATAGTAAGAGTAGGACTCCATTGCTCCTTAAGGATGTCAAGGCAAATGCTACCATTACTGTTGATATTAGGATGAAAAACTTTGGTGCGGAATGATACCTGAAATGCATAATACAAAGCAATCTTCATTCCAAAGGTACATGTGGAATTACCTGTAAATACAAAACCAACCACTAAATCCACAACCAACAAGAAGAAACGCGGGGGATCACAATCCTAATACCACTTCCATTGTTCCCAGTGGAACTAAGCATATTTGCTACAGTTGCAGTTGTAAATTGAGAGACTTGCACATTTATAAAACACTTGTCTGGTTTGCTTTCAGGTTTGTTGATTTTCACAAACTAACGAGTATAATCTCCCTCATTATCGACTATTTACTACTTCAGGAAAAACTTGATGGGTTGCTCCAGTTAATTGAATTTGATAAATAACTAACACGCACAAAGAGTTGTCTAGGTTTCAGATGCCTGTAAACAGGATAAACTCGCTTAGTTCCATAGATATACATACCACGATCTGCTCAAGTAAAATGGAGTTCAAGTCCAGCTAATTGCTGACATTTGAAAATTAAGTTCCATAGTGGAATCCATTGTTACTTGGTTTTCGGGTTGAATGCCGTTTGTAACTATTTATCAAATAGTTAAGTCTGCACCCCAGAGATTAATGGGGTTGCCTACAACAAATCATATAGCTGTCCTTCCTTCCTCTAGACTCTTCCATAGTCCAGGGAGATTTGGATAATCAACAAGTAGCTGCAGGGACGTCAAGCTGAATGACCCAAAAAGGTACCTTATCCACATCTTAAGTGGCACCGAGGTTCAATGGAAATCCCTTCTTCAGCATGAAAACCTAGTCCATTCTTTTATTACCTCACTCAATATTCATTCAGCAGGGAAAGGCCATATGAGAACATGCTAATTGCTCTACCTAACTTAAAATATTCACCCAACAAATTGACCAACTATCTGACATATAATGATCAAATTCCGTTAGTATTTTCACATGTACCTCCTGTTGTACAATCTGGCAGGTGTGTTGGTGGGAAGCAGGCTTGTTCTCATGGCACTGCTCAAAACAGAGAAATTTAGCTGAAAAGAAGACGTAGAAGCAGTATCAATGTCTTTTATGGAATATTCTAAGAATCACACCTGTTCTAACCCATGATCAAAAAAAATTTTCAAGAAAAAAGAGCTCATAACTTGAAGCAAGAACCCAAATTTCATAATACACAATTAGTAATCTGTAGAAGCCTCATAGAGCGGTAGAGTCGACTTTCCCACCATTCACATGATACAGAAGCTAAATGTGAATATGCACAGAGCTCAAATATATTATACAGAGATCTCAGATAAATAAGATCAGTTACCTTGGGCGGCTTATATGGGTAACCTGCGGGGAAGTGAATAGTCACAAGAAACACACCACCTGCAAAGGGACTGTCTGCAGGTCCCATAATCGTTGCTTGCCATTGGAACATGTCCTCTGCAACAGGGCCTAAAGATACAACGACAAGAAAGTTAAAATTACGGAAAGGACTGCACAGAAAATATAGCTTGCTAGTTATAGCATATTTTAGTATAAATATAACACTAGTTGTCCAACAAACTAGCGAAATCACAGCACAACATCTGAAACACAGGTTAACAGAATTTCATATGCAATAGATCAGAATTGCCTCCAACACCATGATCTGTAAAATAAAACTTCCGACCATTTTAGTAAGACTTAAAGTATGATGACTAGTAAAACCTGCAGCAGCTAAGGTGTGCAGATCCATGATTTTCATACTGCGCTAGTCCACATGGAAGATCCTATATTTCAGATTCAACATTAAGATTGTTTAAGGTCCAATGCATTGCATAGGAAATGCTCTCTTAAGTTACAAAAAAAGACAAGATTAACAGTACAAACGAGAACATAATAACCAAATAGTCATAACAATATGAGTGAGTAGATTATCCTCAAAGGGTATGTCCAAGATGAGACTAAACTGAGGGAAATAGTTCCAACCTACACGGCACAAAGCTTATCCAAGGTCAACTGATGCTAATGGCTCTCTAAAACTTAAGACACCAGCAGTTAAAAATCACATTAAATATATTGGCAACTCAGGACCAACCACTTTAAAGTAACACCAATTTGAACTTCTATGAAACAGCAACCACAGTCCCCATAAACAGCTAATGGCTCATAATAAATGACATGGATGGAAGCATAAATTACATGAATATGCTCCCAAATCTAAGGATACTTTTGGGGTTCAGCTAAGCACAAATATAGACTTTCAGAACAGAAAACAGAAGGAAATTGCAGAAAACAAGTGAACCAAGGTAACAATACAAACTGAGTCACTCATCTCTTTTAGATGTTTCCATCAATAAAGACAGCCCCTCACCCTCTCTCAATCAAAAAAAAAAAAAAAAAAAATTAGAGAACAATTCTAAAGTAATAATCTCGTCCCCTATCTTGTGTAAAATTTATCTTCTTAAACCAAGGTGACAATCAAAGAAATGAACTATGAAATGAGAACACGTTTGCAACTAATCACACAACCTTTAAAAGTAGAAAATTACTATAAAAATAATAAAAGTTTCAATAAATAAAAGTCCTAGTAAATCTAGCATGTATTTCAGATAACAAACAGACTTAGATGAAGCAAGTATCTAAATTCGGATCAGAGGAAATTCAGGTAATGCAGAGGTATGGTTTATTTCAAGTCATTAATCAAGAAATCTAGTTCGTCCCCTTTTAGAACCAAATTTCTAATAAACACCTTTTATAGACCAAGAGATTCTAGTGAAATTCAAAACAAGCACATAAATCTTTTTTAAAGTACCAAAAAGACATCATAATTCCCAATTGAGGGTCAAATTTCACCCTGACTGCCTAAATTTCAAACTCAAACTCCTTAACTCTAAGAAATTGCAAACAGGTTCCTTTCCTATAGAAAGTAAGAAGAAAGATGATAATTTACCTGCAAGCTCCAGCTCCGCAGCTCATTGAGAATTTTCCTTTCTCCCACTCCTTCTGTCATCCATTACTAATTACAGTAACTCATAAATCAAGAACAAGAATTCCATTCTTTAACCAAGCCCAAAAACCGATGAAGAAATAAAATCCCAAAGAAGTTAATAGATTGGGAAAGGTTTGAAGAAAATTCGATATCGGCAATTTCCTCCTCCTTAACACAAGAACAAAGAACCAATACCCCCAACTACTGCTTAGAAAAACAACAAAGCAACCCTCCATTAGCTATGCTATCTTAAATTTAGCATTGCACCTCGTAACAATGGTTCACTAGAAATCAAAAGAAAGATGGCCATTAATTGAGGCAGAGTGCAACTTAAGAGAAAACCATGGCTGCTCTTACTATTACAGGTTCAGTACTTCACAACTAAACAATATCCTCTTTACATCCATAAAATGTCCAGCTGCGATTGAGAACCTTTGGAAAAGGGACAAGACAGGATCATGAATTCTTACTCACCAACTGGTTCATGTTTTGTGTTTCAAACAAAGGCATCATAAGTTTTTAAAAACATTATTAATAATGCCCTCAATACAGATGGCTAATACGAAGATACAAGAAAATTCTGACAGATTGCATTTGCAATATAAGCAAGATTAGACCTGGGCCTAGACTCAAGCATCAATTTCAGCACTACAATGCATTAACCTCTGACAATGGCGAGGAAATAGAAGATTAAAAACCTAATTTAAGATGCTCAAGTTCATCTCCTTTCCATTCTCAGGTCACCAAATGTAAAGCTTGATCTCTGATTATCCTCCTGTGTTTTCATCCATTCTGTTATAGCTCCATGGATAAATTAGACTTTTGCTGTGTGCTTTGCAGTCTTCTGAGAGCCAGCTTATGTAATTTAGTGAGACCAACAAATTTCTCTTTACTTGAAAAAAGGCATATCTGCATCTACAAAAGACTTCAGTTAGTTTTATAAAATTTTATCGACATCTTCCCTATTGTATTTGCTAACCAAATGAATAAACTGATTAAAGAGTGAAAGTATACTCTTACAATTTAGCAGGCATTTATTTTATGAAAGGAAGACCTGAAGGAACACACCGTGCGTATTCAATATACTGGGGCCCAAAAAATTGCCTCAAGAAAAACTCTTCATATCTATTTCTAGGTGAAGGATTAACAATTCTAATGATGCGAATTGTTAAATAGTGCTAATAAGCTGAAGGAAAATAAAAAAACACATCGGTTGAACTCAACAATAGATATAGAAACAGTTAATTCAGAGTATTTCAAGAAAAGGATACGGTATGCGACTAGAGAAGAATCTCCAAGTGACCGCAGCAAATGCAATAGTGCAGAGAGGGTTGCAGAGCATAACCTGGGTTCCAATTGCCCAGATGAAAAAGCCACAATAACTTGGATGACGCATGTATCTGTTTGATTGCATAAATAAAACGTTACAAACGCCAGTCACCTTAATTAGCAGTTTATGATAATAATGAAGAGGAAAGAAAAATCTTATGCAACATCATAGCATATTAAAGAATATGTTTTCTTCTAGCCAAACTAGTAAGCATATTGTATGGTATGAATAAACAAGTTTCATGTTTGGACATAGAGTTGAAATACCGTGAATAAGCACATACGTTCTCATTTCAAGTACAATCAAAGCTATCGAAATTCCAACGCTAAATAGAGCTAAAGCAAGTCCTAGTAGCATCACCAGATTAAGGAACATAAACTTCCTTCATAGTAGTTTCCTCAAAGGTATCATTTTATTTATCTCTTGTGTTTCAAAGAAACAGACATTTATGGCCAAGATAGTTAACAAACCATTTCAAGAAGCTAGAGCTACAATCTTTTAACAGAAACCACTTCGTTGATATTTGAGTTCTTATAGCAGAACGTATCTAGATTCATGCCCCCAGCTTGCAGAAGATCAATAAATTACATAGATAGTAATTATGGTCACCCAGGAACATCAATTCCAAATATTAGTACAATTACAATCAGCTTGTAATTTTGAATCATGTCTCTACAATTTCCTATTAACTTAACAATGCATGATATGGACTAAAGTATACTTAACTAAATGACCAAAAAATTAAGGGTTTATCAAAATAATGGACATACAATTACCTATAAATTCCATGAGTAATCAACTGATGATCTTGATCATAGTATACTCTAATATTATGTGTGAAGGATCGACGAGCCGTCACAATAGCAGCTTTCCTAATGATCTCACCAAATAAAATCATCAAAACACCAACGCCACTGATCCACCAATGCTCCTTTAATTCTGGAAACAAAACCGCCTCTGACAAGTACTCCAACAAAGCGCAAGCCATTGCGATCACATACTGCTTACTGATCAAAAGCGCTGCAAAAAGCCCCAAAGTCAAAACATTTAATAAAAAGTTCCAAAATTTTACAAGATTCAAAGTGCTTACAGCTGAGGGCAACGTTGGATCGGCCATGAAAGAAAACAGCGAGGGCGTACTCGGATCCATGGAAGAAGAGGATCGCTGTGAGGAATTGGGAGAGACGAAAGATGGAGGTGGGTCTCATGGTCGTATCCGCCGCGATTAGCAAAGATCTGATTGCGTTTCCGGAGATATTGGCTGCGATTTTAGGGTTTTAGTATTTAGGGTGTAGTTGGGTCGATATCAATCTCCAAAAGGGAGAATTTTTTCGAGTGTTGCCCATTACAAAGCGGATCTAGGTTCACATCCACACCTGCATCCTTACCTTGTGCCTCTTTTGTTTTAAGGCAAAACTTCATTATAGATCCTTAAAGTTTTAGCCAAATTTCATTTGAATCCTTAAAGTTTGAGTGAAGATTCTATAAGAATACCCTATAGAAAGAGGTGAACTACACCATTGGGGGTGGTTAGAGGGTTGGCTTAGGAATTACGATTCTTTATATGGTGTATATCACACCACTCCTACAGGGGGTGTTCTAATAGGATCCCTGCTGTTAAACTTTGGAAGTCATCAAAGGAGGCCCCTACCGCTTATTCTGTTATCAACAAAAGCTCTTTTTAAATTTTTTTTTAGTAATTGTTGATGTAGCAAGATTTTTTTATCAATTTTCTTTTTCTTTAGTGACTGGACGCTGACTGGACCCCTGAAAGTTTTAAAATTATGAACAATTCCTTAAAGTCTTGAACATTACAAATACTCTCCGGAAATTTTCAAAAAATTATAAACAGTCCTCCCAAAAATTTTACAAATAGTTGATAAAAGTTTTGAAATTACAAATAATTCTCTAAAATATTACAAATAGCTCTCTAAAATTTTACAAAAAGCCCCAAAAAATTTACAAACACCTCCTAAAATTTAAAATTATAAATAACCCCTAAAATTTTACAAACAACCCCTCAGTGTTTCAAAGACTGCAAATAATCCCCTGAAAATTTTACATTAACCACCTAAAAGTTTTAAAAATTGCAAATAACCTCTTAAAATTTTACAAATGGTCCACAAATATTACAAACACTCCAAAGTTTTTGAAAATTATAAATAGCCCCCTGATTATTTTACAAACAATCTCCAGATAATTTTACAAATAGCACCCTAAGAGTTTCAAAAATTACAGATTACATACAACCCCCTAATATTTTTGAAAAATATAAATAACAACTAATTTTAGGAGATTATCTGTAATTTTTTATTATTTTTTGAGGGTGATTGTGTTTGTAATTTTTTGGGGCTTTTTATAAAATTTTAGGGAGTTATCCATCACTTTTAAAGTTTTTAGCAGCTGCTTGCAAGAGCTTTAAGGGACTTTTTGTAATTTTTGGAAATTTTCAAAGACTGTTTGTAACGTTGAAGACTTTCAAGGGGGCTTTCATAATTTTAAAAACTTTTAGAGGTCTAGTCAACATCTAGTAAGCAAATAAAAAGAAAAATAATTAAAAAATCTTGCCACGTTAGCAGCTACTAACGGAAAAATTCAAAAAGAACTCCCATTGATAACAAAATTAACGTTAGGGAACTCCTTTGATTTTTCAAAGTTTTAAGGACCCAAATTAAATTTGGCTTAAACATCAAGAACTTATATTGAAGTTTTGCCCTGTTATAATTACTTTTCTTAATTTTAATGAAAATATAAGCCATAAATATTGTTGACATTAAAGTTTAGGTGCATCTTCAACTTTAATGTAGATGTCAATTCTCTCATTATCTATTATGTAATTTACTCTGCAACACAAGTAAACCGTAGTATTGAGAAAAATTTTACTTTGGAAAAGGACATATGATCAATGAATTGACCATGTACCAGTTGTTAATTGTACTTTGAAGTTTGCATATGAAGCTGGATTTTGGAGGGTGATTGAGGAGGGAGATGCTGCCAAGCGATAGCTGACGTTAAAGAAAACGTAGAGAGTTTATCCCCTTCTGGTCATATTATAGATGATGCAAAGAGACAATGTGCTATGGTTGAGCTATGCAGTTTGATATACAAAAACAAGAAAGTTTAAATTGCTGAAAGGACTGCACAGAAAATATAGCCTGCTAGTTATAGCATATTTTAGTATAAATATATATAATACCAGTTGCCTAACAAACTAGCAAAATCACAACACAACATTTGAAACACAGGTTAACAGAATTTCATATGCAATAGATCAGAATTGCCTTCAACACCATGATCTGTAAAATAAAACTTCCAGCCATTTTAGTAAGACTTAAAGTATGATGACTAGCAAAACCTGCAGCAGCTAAGGTGTGCAGATCCATGATTTTCATACTGCGCTAGTCCACATGGAAGATCCTATATTTCAGATTCAACATTAAGATTGTTTAAGGTCCAATGCATTGCATAGGAAATGCTCTCTTAAGTTACAAAAAAAGACAAGATTAACAGTACAAACGAGAACATAATAACCAAATAGCCATAACAATAATGAGTGAGTAGATTAATCTCAAAGGGTATGTCTGAGATAAGACTAAACTGAGGGAAATAGTTCCGACCTACACGGCACAAAGCTTATCCAAGGTCAACTGATGCAAATGGCTCTCTAAAAATTAAGACACCAGCAGTTAAAAATCACATTAAATATATTGGCAACTCAGGACCAACCAATTTAAAGTAACACCAATTTGAGCTTCTATGAAACAGAAACCACAGCCCCCATAAACAGCAAATGGCTCATAATAAATGACATGCATGGAAGCACAAATTACATGAATATATTCACAAATCTAAGGATACTTTCGGGGTTCAGCTAAGCAGAAATATAGACTTTCAGAACAGAAAACAGAAGGAAATTGCACAAAACAAGTGAACCAAGGTAACAATACAAAATTAGTCACTCCTCTCTTTTAGCTGTTCATCAATAAAGACAGTCCATCGCCCTCTCTAAATTAAAAATAAAAAAACTAAAAATTAGAGAACCATTCTAAAGTAGTAATTTTGCCCCAATCTTGCGTAAAGCTTAAATGAGAACACTTTTTGCAACAAAGCACGCAACATTTCCATTCCAAAATAGAAAATTACGATAAAAAAGAATCCAACATTCAATAAATAAAATGCCTAAACATAGTAATGGGAAATTAATGCGAAATTAATAGATTAAAGAAGGAACCAAACCAGCGCTCCAAGATGTCGGGGGAGGATCCTCCTGCAAATCCTTCAGCTCCTTCAAAATCCTGTTCGACGCAATCGATCACTGCTCAAACCCTAACGAATAAAAGATTATACACAAAATTATCACCAAACCCCTAGAGATCGACGGGCTTCGGAGTTGCCCCCAAATCTTAGAGTAAAGCTAGATAATTAGGAAGTAATCAGGAGAAACAATAAGGATTGAAGAAAGATACGTACTGATCTTAGATGATCGAAGAGGAAAAGGGCTAGGGTTTTCCCCCTCGTCTCTCTCTTTCTCTCTCCCTCTCGAGTCTCGACCTCGTCTCAGTCTGTACGCGTTTGTATTATAAAGGGGCATATTCGTATTTCTCTAATGCGCGATTTTGCAAAACGAGGCCTAACATTCTTGAGAGGTTTCCGTATGGCCCTCAAGTTATGAGTTTACCCTCCTCCCATTTTTCATAATTGCTATTTTCCCTTCCGTATAATGGCTATTCCTTATTTTCCCTCCTGATCAAGCCTTTGAGGAATAAATTTTTAATACGTTCTTAAAGTGATTATTGTTCAGAAATAATTAAACTATTCATGAATAAGTTAATTAAATGAAAATAATCAATTTTAATATTGTTAAATTATATTACTGCATCATTAGATTGGAGATAAAAATGAAAGGTTTTTCTATCATTGTCATAATATTATTTTATTTGATTATTTCACATGAGAAAGACAATAACTTGGAGAATGCGAAATATAAGTTTTAACAAACATGAGAGAAGAAAAATATTAGAAGAGCCCCATAAAACAAATAGGACCATTTTTTTATTGACTTGAGCAATGAAATCTATCTTATATCCGACTTTTTTTTCATAACCAAGTTCGAAACTTTCTGTTTTATCGCTTGTCGTGCACTTTTTGGAACTAATAAACTAGAGTCCTCTGTTTCCAGTGTATAATACACATCAAACAAGTACGCATAACACTATCCTGTAAGAAATCATCACAGCTGTTCATTAAGAAGGAAGGGGAAAAAAACTCTTATGGACAATAAACCAATAAGCATCGTTTGGATATCATTGTGTTTTTTTTTGTTGTGTTTTTTTTATAAAAAAACACATTATAGTGTTGTGTTTTCTCACTAAAGTATTTTCAAAACACCGTGTTGAGTATTTTTTTATCAACAGTAGTCTGACCCCATTATAACATTAGTACTAAATATATTATTAATATATTATATAATAATTACAATAGAATATATTATAAATAAAATGCTATAATATTTACTTCATATTATTATAATATTATTAATATCAAATATAATTCAATATAATACTATATAGTGTATTATAATATAATATTATACTTTAATGTATTATATTATATTATAATTATTATATATTATTTTCAAATAATAATATATTTAATTATTTTGATATATCAATTTGTTATTGTTATATATTATATAATATTTGAAAATAGTTTTATTTTATTATTAATATAGTTAAATTATTATTAGTATAATATAATAATATTAATAATATTAATATTATGTTATTACTGGTATATTATTAATAAATTAATAAATTATAAATACTTTAACATTATATAATGTATTATAGATTATATTATAGTTTCTAATACGTTAGAGTTTATTAATAATACTTTAATAATATAAATAAATATTATTATATTATTAATAAATTAGGATATAAATTATTATTATTATATTAAGAATATATTATTATTACATTAACATTTGTCAGCAAAATATTATTTTAGTATTAATAAATTAATTTACTTTATAATATATTATATTATTTATTATAATATATATA
>JBAKGM010000233.1:27014776-27032800 GCA_037177215.1 Asparagus racemosus
TATAATACTTTATTTACTATGTATATGTGCTATATAATATATTTTTATCATATTATTATTCTATTATTGTTTATTATTAAATATTTTACTATTATATAAAATTTTATAACTATTAATTTATTACATATTATTTATTAGAAAATTAATAGTATTATAGTAATTATATAATATTGCATTATTTATTATCAATACTTATTTTATAGTATTTTTTATTAGTTATTTATTATTATTATTTTATAATTTATTTTTATATTACTTTAACTATATTATTATATAAGACATTATTAACATATTAATATTAGTATCTAATATGTAATTATGTTATGATATAAGATATTTTAATTATTAATATATTTTATATTATTTACAAAATATTACTAGATTAACTACAATATAACATAATATAATAAGTATGTAGATAATAACTATATATTAATTATAATTAATATATTATATTAGATATTATATTAACATCTCCTCAAACTAAAAACCAAAACACCAAAGTTAAAACACCTAAAAATTGTTTTGTAATAAGTGTTGTGTTTTTGGTTTGCGGATGATTTAGCTCAAAAACACCATAATTTCCAAACGCACGTGTGTTTTGTTTTTGACAAGAACACCATGGAAACAAGGAAAACATCCAAAT
The DNA here is from genome assembly GCA_037177215.1 of Asparagus racemosus. Lineage (NCBI taxonomy): Eukaryota > Viridiplantae > Streptophyta > Magnoliopsida > Asparagales > Asparagaceae > Asparagus > Asparagus racemosus. Next base: position 27,015,423 of record JBAKGM010000233.1, read on the forward strand.
TTCCTTGATACAGCACTTATCAACAATGAAAGAATGAACATCTTGCATCTTGCAAACACCCTAAATGCTCATAGGATATTATCTTAGCACACGTTACATAGCCTACATATAAGCAGTAATACCGGGAGAAGCTGCTACATTTTTTGCTGTTACAGAGTAAGAGAGTTCTTTCTCTACTTCGAGGTTAGTTTCAAGAGGTACAACGTTTCTCTTGCGATTAAAATTAATATTGAAATAATTCACTTCTCAATCAATTACCAAAGGGAGAATCAAAATGAGACCCCACAACAGGAAACATCAAGCCCGGCTGCTGAAAACCCGAGCCCGAACTAGATTCAAGAATCTGATGAGAGAGAACAAAATTCTCACTCCTCTGCTTTTTATTCGGGTGCTCATTCTTTGGACTCCTAAAGGGGGAATGATCGCGCCCACTAGAGTCTGGAGTTAATGGCTCATGTTGAGAGGCTACAGATTCATTGTGCAAACGGCCATTAAAGAGCCCATGGTCATCACGTGTAAAATTTTCTTCAGAAGTTGGAGCTGGGGTTGAAGGATAAGTCTTGTCTGAATCTTGGCATACATTGGTTGGATTTGGAGTTGGGATACTGCCACTACCATTGACCTTCTGTTGTTCTTCGATTATTTTCTTTAAGTATTTGCCTTGGGCTTCTATCCTTAGCTGCAGCTGTCTTTGGACCTATAGAAATTAGCAAAGAGAACTTAGTAATTCGAAAACGAGAACATATAAGAGATTATTTGGAGCAGTGTAGAGAGAAGCCAAGGCATGGATAAGCGATCAATGTAATAGCGGACCAGGAAGCTAGTGGGGAAATTTTGCAGTAACAAGAAAATTATAAGATTTCCTCCTATAGCAGATGATATCCTTTAAAGTTGTGACATTAATAGGAGAGGAAAACAATCGTCTTTTAATTGTTGGATATCGCTTTTGAACTCTAAGATAGCAGTTACAGAGTAAAATCCAAGTCATATATAGATTTCTTAGCAAAAAGTACTTTATTCCTAACCAGTTATTCTATTGTTTGGCATAAGTGAAATGGAGTTTGTTTATAAATAAGAATATCCAGGTTGAACAAAATAATTGGAGCAATGATTTCTAGTTTTGAGTCTATAGGTTATTAGCGTATTAGGTGTTTTTCTAAAGGTCAGGGCACTCATCATGTAACTCAAGTATAGGCTACTAAGTATGATAAGTGAATTTTTTTTCCCATGAATGTTCCATTCGTTCAACTATAATGAGTGGAATTCCCAGCTAATGCAAAATCAACTTATCAGGGTCACATACCAACTACATTTATGTCCAAGAATACAGCAGAATATGCAGAAGAATATAGATCATGTTAAGTTAATTCTTGCCTCTAATTGTTCGTGTAACCGCCTTTGCACCTCCATCTGCAACTTTAAAGCTTCTGTTATTTGCATCCCACTGACAAAAGATAAAGGATGTTACTAATCACATAGTCATCACTTAACTCAGATAAGAGTCAATGGTAACAAAGTACGGCGAAACAATAGGAGATAAGAATTAGAGATGCAAACCGATTTCAATATAGACAGAACTGAAAGTATTTCTCCCTCATCCGATGGAATCTTATACATCTTTTATTATTTAAAAATTTTGTGATCGCTGTATACATATGTCTCACTTTGTACTTATATCTAATGAACACGACCTCTTATTTCCTAACTGTGCTTGCTATCAGCTAACTAGTGGCAGCCAGAAGTTGCGCATTAAACCTACACAAGTTACTTGAGTTGTGAAAAATTTAGACATTAAAAGGGGAAAAAAAAGAAAACAGAATAGGCAGTTCATGAAAGCATTAAATTACAAAATATGTGCAAGAAAATAGTTTTTTAAAAAACTTACGAAGAGTTGTCAATGTTTGACAACTGGTCCTCTTGCTCTTCCTTCTCAACGTTACTACCTGCATACAAAAAATTTATGCTCCATGAATGAGATTAACATTATACTCAAGTTGTTGTTAAATTAAGGTATCCTTCTGCTAACTATAAGTCTCCATAATTCTTCAACAAAAGTGAATTTACCATCAGATGTAGAGTTTGGGAGACACTTTGCAAGCCGGTATTTCTAAACGAAACAAAACATGGGATCAGGTAAAAGCATAAATAAGTTGGAAAGAGAGAAAACATGATAGAAAGAACATTCATATACTTTGGCCAGAATACCTGTAAGTGGCTTTTGACATGGTATATTGTTAACCCAGGCACACCCATGACCTTGAGAACACCTTTAGGAGTGGCTCCTATCAAAGAGAAAACACAATTCATAGATTAACACGTCATCATAGTCCTTAGACACTTGTTTCTCTCCAGAATTCTAATGTATCTACACCTATCAAAGTTTCTCACGCACTTGCCATTTTTTTAAGCTCTTGAAGCGAAAACTCAAGCAGAAAGCTTAAGCATTTGATTGAGTGTAGCACTTAAAATTTTCCCTATTTCTGTGGATGCAGACTAATAGTATTTGAATATGACAATAAACTAGCAAATAAAGTGGTTGACGAAGAGACACCCAGAGGCCAAGATGAGAGAAGTTCTGGAGATCACTTGCCACAATAGTAGCCTACAATTCCTTAGATTACTCTTTTCAGTGACAATTATAAGAGAGGTGGAGAAGAAAGTGGTCAATTGGGGGAATATCTTGATAATTTTTGGAATAAAACAATGGAGCTTACAATTAGTGTAATACCTTGCACAATGTTTGTATAAATAATATACAATTAATTTAGAGGCACTTACTATCTGGTCCACCAAGTTGTGCAACAGCATCCACAAACCGTTCATGCAGATCATTTGACCACCGCAACCGCTGTCTTGATGACATTCCAGGATTGTCGGAGTTGTTCCCTTCACTGTTCGTACCCATTATGTTACTCCTTGTCCCCGTTCCTTGGTTTTCAGTTACGAATTGCCCTGTAATGAAAGTCACGGTATGCCCGCTTTCAGTAAAGATTAGTACTGGGGCTAAAACAGCACTCTCATATATACAAAAGGTATTTGATAACATGAATATAATACCATCTCTTGAATGGTTCAAAAAATGTATTGCCTGAAGGTTATTCTAACTTACAAATTTGTTTTTTTCCCCCTACAGGGTAAAAATTCTGTCTTCAAATTTGATGAATACACACATCAATAACATGATCAGAGTATCAAACGTATGAGTTCCAGATTTAGGGAATCCTATTTTGCAATTTGGACCTTCAAGCTGATTGTTGCTCCCTTTAACAAATCCACCATCCCCTCCCTTCTTTTGAAGTCTTTGCCTGTGTGGGAGAATATTGGAGGCAGTGTTCGTTGACAATGAGCTTAAAGTGCATGACAAATAAGAAAAATCTTTCCTACATACCAACCGGCCTTCTATAATTTAAGACAGGTCCTTGTCCATTTTTCCCCTTGTCTACCAACTTTTGACCGGTTTCGAGCTGCTATCAAATTTGTCATGCACTTGACTTCGTAAATTACTCGTTTTGATGTAAAAAGGCTTTAAGATCATGACAAGAATGAGAATACAAAGAGCTCTAGGAAGAAGGAAGAGACATTTGCACATAACAACAAGGCCACAGGAGAGGATTTTTTTCTATTCATTATGTTAATGATGATTGATTTTAAAATCAAATGGTAGGTCAATAACAGGGATCTACTCCTAAGAATCATTTGATAAATTCGGTACGCGGGGAAACAATAAAATGTTGCATAAGATCAATCAAAATAACAACATCCACCATGTGCAGCACAAAACATCCATAAAAAAAAAAGACTTTGTTGCGATCATTCGTATAACAGACTTAAGTGAATAGCTTCCCTTATTGCAATCGTTTGTATAACAGGTTTAAACAAATTCAACTCAGCCTTCGATAGAATAGAGGATATGAATAAAGGGAGACCAAATTACAAAAAAATTTCAACGTAAACAATATCATATGATGCAACTAAACAAAACCCAGCAAGTTTGCAGATTTGTCTATTACAAACACAATTAAACGATGAATTAGAGAAATGTTTAGACTACCCAGATTAAGGAACCAAGTATTATAACAAATTACCAACTCAAAGTCTACAGTGAAAAGTTGGAGAATAAAAAGCAATTTCGATGGTACCTCTAAATTCAGAGCACTTGAGGAATCAACACCCAAAAGGAGAGGCTGAAGAAAGTAAATAGCCACACACGAACATTATATATTGTCATATGTTGAATAAAACAACAAAGGAATATTTTATTGCTGGCCTTAGGCCTCCTCCCAATTTGCGTCCCTTTCTTGGTATTTTTAATTACTAGGACGCTGTTGGACTCTTCTGCTGACGGCCGAGGACGGCATCGAGCAGAATATTCCGTTATTGCCGACGTCATCCTTTGTTAGGTTTGTGGGGGAGGGTTCGAGGTCTTAATTAGGATTAGTGTTTGTGATCTACTCAGGGTTAAGGGCCAAATTAGTAACTTTCATGTACTAGTGCAGATATTATATGTGTTTAGTTATGCGAAGTTAAGGGACCTTGGTGTTTTGAGTGGGGGTTTAGGTTAATAAGTTTGGGGCACCGTAACTCTTGGATGCATTCATGTTGTACAGTGCAATATCTGTAGTATACGTCACTGTCACTTGGGCTTAGATTGTGTATGTGTATGTTCACAATGTGATTATTTTGTGATGTTATGGTCAAATATTTAAGAGTTTTTCGGTTTGGGAAAAAAAGCAGACAGACTGATAAAAACCAGTGAAAAAAAATGCAAAAAGACACCGCCACTTTATCGATGATAAATGTTTGACCATATTGATTATATTGAAATCACTGACATAATTCTAAAAACAAATATGAGTTAGTTATTTTGTCCTTATTTATAATGTCATTGTGAAGGGCCGGCTTTGCGCATGCTTGGATCATTTGTCATTAACGAAAAAAGAGGAATATTCCTCATTTAATTAATAATTTATCATATTTTCTGCTAATGATTGCAACGGACTTCTATGTTTGTAATTTTAACAGAGAGCTCTAGCCGCGGAGAATGCCTACAATTGATTAGGTGAGCTAATACCATTTGTTCATCTCAATGAGTACCATAATGAAAATTATTTTATATTATTTAGATAATTCATATCATTCATGGGGTCTACTAAAACGAGAAGATTTAATTGATAGATTGTAGACATTCTCTGCAACTAAGGATGCGGGGTCTCTAACCCCTAGCTGCTATATATAAGATTTGGTTGTTTCAAAAGATAAGGTTCAACAAAATACAGTCCTCTACACCACAATTCAAGCATCGCCATTAAAGTAATTGAATTATCCACCAACCCACTTCCACTAGCAAATAGACAGAGACCGAGTAACTTATATTTAAAATTCAATCATATTTTTTTTGAATATTTACAACTGAAGTTGGAATGAAAATTCGACAAGTTAATCATAATATTCTATCATATCGTCGTGACTTACATTATTTTTCTAATTTAAACTCAAAAGTAGACCACAATCACATATTAAACAAATCAATCGGTTGTGATATTACAGTAGTCACTACCTTTTTTTTTATGAAGAGGATCCAAATCAAATTTTATGTGGAAAAATTATGATCATCTCTCTTCAAAAGTTCCACAATACATAGATCAACTTTTTAAAAAGTCCCCCATTAAATTCAACCAAGAACCAATCTAAAAAAGATCCTTTTTGACATCCTGATTATCTACAATGGCGGAAGGCCATAATTATATTCCCTTGAAAAGTTCAAAGATATGCACATCATATTTTTCTAATTGTAATTGTCCAATATTTTATCAAGTCAACTTAATTTGCTATAACATGTTATAATTTATTTAATATAACTTATACTTCTGACTTTTATGGAATGTTTTAATTGCAGTCTTATCCAAATGATAACAAAGGCACACGCACACACGGTTGATGTAGACAGTTTTTTGTGCTGGGCTTTGGTGGACTTTCTTTATCCCATCGAGGTAAAGATTGAAACGTAAGCGGGCCTAAATTATTTCACTGTTTTATTTGAAAGTCAGGCCCACAAACGGTTCTAAATGGGTAAAACACTTTTTATTGATTAAAAGAAGCTATTAGTCAGACAGAATTGAGAAAAACATTGATGATCGAAGAGACGCACATCTACTCAGTACACTGTATAAATTTTACAATTCTTTCCTAATTGCTATTTTAGGCTTTTATCTTCAAAATTGTGAAAAAGTCCAAAACCAAATTAGCATGAACAAAATATTTTCTGAGAGCTTTATGGAAAAAGTCAAAAAGGCTCGAAACCAAGCTCTGGTTGAGGTTGACGTCAACATAAATTAAGCCTCGAGTCTCTATAAGCTGTGCTCGTGATCATAGAAACCAAGGTAACCTTGATATCAGTTAATGCCCACCAACTGTTTGATTAAAGTCGTGACTGTTATTTCAAAGTTCATTTAGCTCAAATTTCTTGCATTTTCTTTCTTGGTTAGCTCAAGCTGTCTGAATTTGTATACGTATACTCTGAAATATAAAATTTTATGCATGAACATTCTAGGTGCGTTTATTACACATGTTTACTTGGTTGTTCATAGCTATGATTTTCTTTTCCCATTGTAATTAGTATTGCGGATTATGGGTCTGAGTTATTGGTCAGTGCCTATCCATCATCATGATTGGGTTTTTTGGTTTGAATTATTGGCTTTTGATTGTACATGAATCATGATGTGTACCTCTGGCTTTCGGAAAGTTCTTTGTAACAACTTCATCTGTCATAACTTTAATTCTAATCGACACGTTTTCATTCGATGATTCCTTTAGAACTGAAAATCTTCATGGACAAGGAAGTTTATTTCATCCAACGTTCACCGTGCTTCTAAAATTAGTGATTTTTGGTTGTTTTTATCAGAACAGATGAAGATCAAAATCGTAGAGGCACTAAAGAAGATGGCGAAAGATTTAGCACTGGACGATCACAACAATATTTTGCACGAGGAGGTCCAGTGGAGCTCTCTTTTTTTTGGCTACCAATCAGGTGCTTGCTTAGCCGGTTTCTTGCTGATTCTATGCAACTTTCTTTGTTTTACCCTTCATGTTATTTTTTTAAAGAGGAGTAAGAGTGATCAAGTACTTTCATTCTTCAGAATCTTGCTGAACTCCCCTGAAATTTACTTTGAAATTGATGTAGTTTACATCTCTTATGGACAATTCTCGGTGAATAGTACCCAAAATCCCATGCCAAAGCACTGTTAGGTATAATAAAATCGTGCTATACCCATTTAGATATTCTGCATATGAGGCATATACTATTGCACCCGAAGGATTGGTACACGCTTGCTTAAGTTTCCCAAAGGTGTTTATGTTTTGTTAGCACTATGGAAACAAGGAAGCTCAATTACCCCTCTTATTTTCTTGGAAAATAGAAGAAATTACATACATGACTCACCTGTAAATGTACATGCACGTAACTTATGATTTACTTTAGAAGCTGCTTCCACCCTTGAAAGAGATAGAGTGAGGATAGTGACTAATATAATACAATAAGTTTCCAGACGCTTCCAAGAGCTGATTTATAGAAACACTTTGGCGTACAAGGAACCGGAACTCAAGAGGAAAAGCAACCACATATAGCAAGAGACTGCATAATCTGAACACTTCTACCATTGGTTCTTTGTCATTGTCTGTTACAATGAAAACATAGCAACAAAAAGAAAGAAAAGTAGGCTAGCAAAAGATTAAAATGATAAAAGAGTAAATTACATACAAGCCCTTTCGCATATACCTTCAGTTGCACTTAACCCCTCTCAACTAATTTATTAGCGCTCAGCATCCTTGGACTTTCACCTCTAGAAGGATAAATTGCAGATAACAACCCTGTTCTTCATGAATTGAGGGGTACTGTATGCTAATTAATTAGTTGAGGGGGTTAAGTGCAAGGTATAGATGAGGCGGGTTATTTGCGATTTTTTGAGCTAAAGGTTGCAGAGGAAACTAGCACAAGTAATCCATACTCTAATGATGCTGCATGAACATAACCTAATGGTAGCCCTTTAATTTTTTTATTCTTCTTTTGAGTCCATCAGTGGATCTTTTTACTAATTTTATTTATTAACTCTATTGTTACACTCTTCTACTAGTTTTATGGCAGTTGATACCTAATGGCTAAAGTACCTGCAAAAACTAAAACCAATGGCAGAAAAGAACAATGTACCTAAGAGGATGACAATTTGTTTCTTTCGGTTCAATGAAAAAACATCCAATTCAAAGAATTCAATTAACTATGGGAAGAGGAATAGGAGAAATGGGAAATGAGGACGTGCAATTGCGTAGAGCCATAGAAGTCTTCCCAAAGGGCCAGATGGAAATTAGAGACACATCAAGGCATCTGGTGAGCACCAATCCTTCAATCCTCAATTTTCTTTAATTTTAGTATGGTTATTGCGCCCTTCATCCTATGCTAATTAATGTTCAGTGAAATGAAGTTAACATGATTTCTTTCTTTCTTTTTCTTTAAAATAAATTTAGACCACTTGTTTTGCCCATTTCAGATTTTCTTTGAGCTAATACAATAAATAGAACTGAAAGTGAGTTCAGTATGAAAGGCTTAGACAGTCGTGCTTATAGTCATTCCAGTTTAATTTATTTATTATGATTAATTATAGAAAATCCTCCTAAAGTTTGCATTATTCACAGAAAATCCTGAAGGTTTTAAAAGTGAGGCTTTACACCCCCCCCCCCCCCTGGCGCGCACGCATTCACTTTCAATTCTAGTCAAGTAATTAATTTTTAGAATGATAATCATATATACGTTTATATGGTAGTGCATGTCATACCCTATGATATTAGCTTTTACATCCAGGTTAATTTTGTAGAAACTAAAAAAGAGAGGGGGACAAAGTGACACAGTGAAAATCTTAAGGTAATTTCTGTCACTCATGCAAAATGGAAAGTTAAAAGGAAATACAGATTTAAGAAAGTACTTTCTTCCACTTTTCATTTTTTCCTTCGCCCACTTTAACCTCTGCACAGTTTTATTATACAATGACAGTTAAAAGCCCAATAACAATACATATACCTCTCTGACTATATTTTTACAAGTGAAGTTTCATTCTCAGATTACCAACCTCTTCACTAAACATGAAATTGCTATATACATCAATTTCCATCTTACGACACTTATAGTAGAAGACTGTTTATAATACCCTAGAAGACTGGCTAATGGCAAGCACAATGCAATTATACGTCTCTGGGAAATGACTCTAAGCATATTCGATTCGATAAATGTAATTTAATTAGAAGACATATTAATGGTTTGTCTCCTCTTTTGAAGTATCAGCGCAATGTAGGTTAGGAACTTAGGATCAAAGGTAGTGTTTGGTTTTTTTTCCTCTTTGGAACCATTGCCTGCTCTACCATACTATAATACTACCAGCTTCACCATAAATGTACGTAAAAAATTTATCAGAAACCTTATCGTGAAGCTCATTATATGAATTATAAGAATGTTTGAATGAACACAAGGATGAACTGACGACAATAGAAAGAGATGAGATCAGAGATCAATCATTTTACAATTGGACAAAAATGACCAAGAGGTTTTTCTTGCTTTCATGCTTTACATGTGTATGAATGCGGATGCGTATAGGTGAGAGGAGCTGATGGATTTTTGAGCTCTTTCAGCAAGTGGGTTTTAATGTGGAATCACTTACACTATAACATCTGCTGCTAGTTAAGGGTATGAATTACTTGGCAAACGAAGCATCTGTACATCATAAGTTGACAAAGAAAGTTATAAGTTTTAGTTTGACAAGAATCTATATGAAAAAGCACATTCAACAATATATGCATAGTTATGATAATTTTTTTTTTAAACTACATAGAAAATTCTCTATGACTCTATTCAACCCACTATAGGAACTTCTTCATAGTCACCATATTCTTCTTTTAGTTTTAGGAAGATCAATAACCTTTCCTACTCCACTTACTCTCTCTTCTCTTCCATCATCTCTATGTATATTTTATATCTATTTCCTTTAGTTAATAAAAATCTTAGCATCTTGCCCTGATCACCTGAAAAAAAAATCCAATATCAAGGCTTTATATTTACATCAAGAGTTGGGGATGAAGTCAAGATCCAGCCAAACCCTGTACATAGCTGTTCATGAAATGAGTATAACCTTGGTGTAATACTTGTTTGTTTCTATTTTGGGGAACTGGATAGGATCTGATGTCATTAATATGGGTCAGATCTGGATCCAGACACGACCAGTTAACTTTCGGATAAGATATGAGTCTAGGCATATGTCAGCCAATCCGACCCAAACTGGTTAACTTTATCGGCACGTAGTACTGCTTGTGAAATTGGTTGCTATGATGCAGAATTTTCATATCGCCTGCCTCTTTGCCTCTTTTATTTCTCTCGCCTGTTCCCTCCTTAAGATTCCACTGCCTCCTTTCTCCCTTCCCTGGGCAAGTCGGTCATAAATAAGCATGAACTTTGCTACCTTATTCTTTTCATGTCATGTATTTCTGTAGACAGTTTCATAGGTAAAGTGCATCTGAAAGGAACAGATAATGTTGTTGTTATATCTATATTGATCTGATATATTCGGTGGAATGCCAACAATCCCCATGCAGCTATATCATTTTACGGGTCAGCTACGGGAAATAAGCAGATGCTAAAGTGCTCTTTTCTTTTCTTATCATAAGGAGTCAGAAGATCAGCAATAAAAACATTGAATGTGCCTTGATCAGCATAAGCAACTAAAATCGAATGTACAAGTCTACGGTATGTCCATAAGGGGAAAAAACATCATCATGGAGAGTTACTGGTAAGATTTTCTAAAATTGGTATTCTATAATATTTCAATTTTATTCATGTACTCCAGTAACTTCAGTTGTACCAGAATTTGACTGTGACACAACTGTGATGAATTGAGTATATGGTCTCTGTATTAAGTAACCAACAAGTCAAAGGATAGAAAGGAGCATTCTAATCAAAACTATTTCGTGGTAGGGTTTCGTCAATAAGTAAAGGGCACAGTCATAAAAATATCTTTAAAAAAAGATAAAAATAAACTTCCTGTCAATGCCCTCTTGTAACGGTGGTAGACCCAAAGTTGATTTCTGTCGACACATTGTCAGCCAAATCCAGCATAAATTCAACCCACTTGCAACTAATAAGACGATTTTTTATGCAAGTTTTAGATTAAAAAAGAATGAAACTACAACTTCGAGAAAGTATCCGATGCACTGGGTATGGAACATGGTGTGTCTGAACTAGGGGTGGTAAACGAACGAATCGAATCGAATACTAAGATGTTCATATTTGTATTTGTTTAATATTATTGAATTCGAACTCAAACACGAATATCCACGTCTGGAATTTTTCGAATTCGGACTCGAATACTTGATATTTGATAAATATTCACAAGTATTTACAAATATTTATCAAATATCAAAGTATATTCATTCTGCTAAAGAATTTAATTTTTATATAGTATTCAAAATCATAGATGAAAATTATTTCTTTATAGTTATGATTTATATATATTTAATTCAAATATTTCATCTAGAAAACTGATTTAGGATTCTTTAAAGCCCTCATAATGAGTATATAGACTTAAGTAGAAAATATAAGTGGGTTGAAGATAGATATAACATCATATACGTAATGATACAAATTATAAGCGATCAAATTTTAAATGAATATTTGATAAGCAAATGAATCGAATATATACCTAGTTAAATTCTATTTGTTAATGAACTCAAATACTAAATATTATTTTTTTAGTGTTAAATGAACTACCGAATCAAATATGACCGACTACTTAGTCGAACATTTAACGAACTATTTGTTAATTATTTGGTTCGTTTACACCCCAAGTCTGAACAAGAAAGAGAGAAATTTGTATCCTACCTTAGGCAACTGCTACTATTATGCTACCTAATTTTGTATCCTTCAATCCCTCTCTTCATCATCAAAAGGAGGCAAAGCCCACTTGCCACCTTTTTCTGTTTTTCAAAGCTTGTATCTTTCTGTCTCTTCTTCAACAAGTGACAGAAAGAGGCACGGCATGTCAATAAAGCTGATGAATCTGTGGCACTACCAGCCAGTCCAACTTTGTTAAAGGCCACATGTTTTGTTTGGCTTCTTTCAACACTTCAATTCTTTGAGGGACTAAGCATGGGAGGAAATAATTGGTGGAAGTGCTTGTTTTATTTATGCAATTATTTAGTAGCATGATCACTGAAACTTGTAGACGAATAATTTCTGCCTTAAACATTTGAATGAAGTAGTTTATTTATGTTTAGATGCAGCAAATAAATTAGCGTAAACCTTCCTCAAGGGTAGGGAAAAAATTGTGGAGACTTGAGAAACCACATCTTTTTGTGACGACGTGACAAATCCAAGATATGCTACCAACAGCATAAGACAAATTTTCTTCCCTATATTGGGAGAGATGGGAGGACCCCGCCAACTTCAGAAGGGGGAAATGAACTTTCTCAAGAGTGTAAAACATAAACTGACCTACAATTTTCCTTCTATCTTCAAGGAGAACGGATTTCTTTCGAAGAAATAGACACCTGTTAGGACCTCTTTTTAATCTTTTTTAATGTGGTATACTCTAAAATGTGAGCTAATAATGCCATTGAGATTGAGGATGGGAACAAAAGAACTACATGTGGCCTTTCTTGCCTTCCTCTCTCTACCCTTCTATTTATATTATCTTGAATAAAGCTACAAGACCAGTAGATAAAGACAATTGCGTATGACTACTATATTCATTGTTCCAGAGCTTGTCACCTACATAGTTAGTGAGGTATTGAGCAAAGAAGATGTGAATTATCGACATTATTTTTACTGAATAGAAATATTATACCACCATATTTTCATATCTTAAAGCACCAATACCAAAATTTCCAAACTGTACATTCCCTTTATTAGGAATCTGACCCTTTTAGGTGACTGCCTGCCACTCTTGCAAGATATCCCTGTTTCCAGACTTCTATCTTCAACAACACAAATTTAGAGGCCTGGACCTACAAACCAAAAAGAAAGTTAGAATTTACAGCACATTGGATGAAATGCCCGTGCCTACCATAGACCAACCAGAACTAGAACTCTCAGTCATTCTATAAAACTCTTATATCACTCACCTCCATTGGTCAGTAGCCACAAGCTGAAGTGAGGAAAGGAAATGGCAGTTCACCAATCTCTTGAACTTGAAGAAGCTTCATGCCAAGACGATGGACGTCTAAGGAGTGGTAAGCTTAAACCTGACTTTCTTCTTTACCTATTATTATTCTCTATGTCAATCTAAATTACTTGAATTGATGACCAGGTACTCTATGGACTTGTGTTGCGCACATAATCACTGCCGTCATCGGATCCGGTGTGCTCTCACTAGCATGGAGTATGGCGCAGCTTGGCTGGATTGCTGGGCCTATTTCTATGCTTTGCTTCGCAGTTGTCACTTATGTCTCAGCCTTCCTTCTATCAGATTGTTACAGGTCCCCTCATCCGGTGACCGGAACAAGAAACTACTCTTATATGGATGCTGTCAGAGTTAACTTAGGTAGTGTACTCTTATATTGGACGATAATACATGGGTCTATCCTCAATTAACCCATTACTTTATCATTTGATTTGTTTTAGAATAGTATCTCTAACTTAGTTTTTGTGGTAGTTCAGGTGAAAAGAGAACATGGATATGTGGCTTTCTTCAGTATCTAAGCATGTATGGGACTGGTATCGCTTATACTATCACCACTGCAATTAGTATGAGGTACTTACATGTTATGAGTATTATTGGTACTTTTAGTTAGTATAAGAATTAGAACAACCTTTATCATGATTCTTTTGAGTGACAGGGCAATTCAGAAATCCGACTGCTATCATGAAGAAGGGCATGATGCCCCGTGCTCGTATGCAACTACTTTGTTCATGCTGTTGTTTGGAGCTGTTCAAATAGTGTTGTCTCAGATACCAGATTTCCACAACATGGAGTGGCTTTCTGTTCTTGCGGCGATCATGTCCTTTTGCTACTCTCTCATTGGATTTGCGCTTGGTGTTGCCAAAGTGATAGGTAATAGTACTTTGCTAAGCAAGGCGGTTTATAAACTTCTTTTAGAGCAAGCGATGAGAGAAAAGATTAGATATTCTGTTGATACTTTCTTTCCCCTCTTGTTATGTTTCCCCTCCTTTATATTGTTAAACTACGTCTTAATATGTTAATATCAATGTATAAGATCTTTGTGAAAAATATAAGATAAAGATAGTTGAGTTATAAATAGCAATATTGATGAAAGCAGAATAAAGGGAAAGCATTGGAACAAGCTTCAATGAAGAAACCTATGGCAATTATGAAAGAAGGCAACAAGGTCATGTGAACTCTTTGGTAGTTATATGCATCGTAGCATTTGATGTGCCAAATGTTATTGATGACCTTGAAGTGAACTATCAGCATTCATATTCCTTCCTACTAATGCCAAGTCAACTAAGACCTCAATTTACATCTCAAATCTTGATTATAGAGGCAAAAAATGGTTTATGAAGACTATGTAACCTATGATATATATGCAGAAGAAATTATGCTTCATGAAATTTTTAGATTCTGAATTACATTGTTATTTCAGCTAATGGAACGATAAAAGGAGGACTTGGAGGTGTTCCTGGTGGATCAAAATCTCAGAAAGTGTGGCTGGCCTCTCAAGGATTGGGAGACATAGCATTTGCCTATCCATACTCTATAATTCTACTAGAAATACAGGTAATAGTTTAATCGATAGAGATCATCCATTGGTAGATAATTCATAATCAAATCCTTACCATTTTCTCTGAGCGAAGGACACCCTGAAATCACCACCAGCTGAGAACAAGACTATGAAGAAAGCATCAATGATCTCCATTTTTATAACCACATTCTTCTACCTCTGCTGTGGCTGCTTTGGCTACGCCGCCTTTGGTGATAACACACCTGGGAACATTCTTACCGGATTTGGTTTCTACGAACCTTACTGGCTTGTTGATTTCGCCAATGCTTGCATTGTTCTTCACATAGTAGGAGGATATCAGGTTGGTAAATTTCACAATACGCTCGTAAACTTTAAGGGGGTTTGCAAAAACCTCCTGTACTTTATAAATCATTGAAAAGCTTCCAGAACTTGTTTCAAGTACCATTACTGATGACATTTATTTTAAAGTTGTCATGCACTCCACATTTGACAAAATTTAGGCAATTTTAGTCCTATCTACTAAATATAACTTTTATAATATTTTTCCGGTTAAGGGGAGTCTGGACTTTTTGTTCTACCCTGGGAATGCGGTTTATGAGGGATTAGAATAGGTTTGAAAAGTTTGGGAGGTTTTCTATGATTTATAAAGCTCAGGAAGTTTTGTGCTCAGGGTGTTTGCAGGAGACCTGTGAACATATCCTGTTAAAATTTCTAAATATCCTCCTCTTTTAACAGATGTACAGCCAGCCAGTATTCGCATTTGTGGACAGATCCTTCGCAGAAAAATTCCCCAACGCCCGCTTCGTGAATGATTTCTACACTATCCAAATCCCCTGCTTGCCATCATACAGATTGAATCTCTTCAGGTTATGTTTTAGAACATTGTATGTGGTATCGACAACAGGGATAGCGATGCTTTTCCCCTATTTTAATCAGGTGTTGGGAGTTCTTGGTGCAATGAACTTCTGGCCTCTGGCTATTTATTTCCCTGTGGAGATGTATTTTGTGCAGAGGAAGATCAGCGCCTGGACCAGGAAATGGATTGTGCTTCAGAGTTTTAGTTTCGGATGCTTGCTTGTGAGTGTGTTTGCTTTGGTTGGATCACTTGAAGGACTGTTCAGTCAGAAGTTGAGCTAATGTCAGTGTCATATTTTTGGTTGGCATATTTGAGAAGAGGAGATGAGCCCAGAATCTATTGATCAACATGTATTGTAGATTTGTAGTTGACTAACAAAATAAGTACAGTTATTTGTACATATACCCTTAAGTCGTGTGTATTTTGCAAAACTACCTCTCGAATGTTAGTTTACAAATTATCAACTTTGTCGGATATGATGAGTATAATTTTGACTATTTCGTGGATAATTTAATCTGCAAACATATCATAATTGATGGTTTATTGAATTCGAGGATATTTTTTTCGAAGTTAATAATTTGGAGGGGTAATTTTGCCGGAGGCAGCAAGGAGCTTATAGGCTTCGACTACGGGTTCTTTGGATCTAACAAGGGACCAGTCTATAAGACAATAAGAGGTCTGCTAAAAGGCCATAAGAGCCTTGCGGCATTTGATCACGGGTTTGTCAAAGCTGATGAGAAGTTGGACAAATATGACGAGGGATTCACCGAAGCAAACACAAACACACGCGCGCACACACCGAGATAAACATCACACAGTAAACATCGCAAACACAAAGATATACGTGGTTCGGACTTCGAAGGAAGACCTACGTCCACAGGAAGTTAATAATTTTCCTTTAATTTATTTAAATTTTTATTACAAATACAAGAGGAAAAAAACAAAAAATATATTAACCATTAATGTTCAAGAAGTCGAATTCATCTAATCTATATTCATCAAATTTTTCTAGGAAAGGTCTTGTTTGCTGTCATTGTGACTGTTCTTCTGCATCGAGCCAGTCAATGGTAGGTTGGGTCGGGCTGGGTCAATGGTGGTCTAGCTTATTTCTCTAAACCCAAGTCTAGGGATGGACCAGGCTCATCTCGGGAATATCACGGGGCAGGTCGGGCCCGGCCCACTACGGACTGGGCTGGGTCGTGAGCCATGGCAGGTTAGGTCAGTTCAGCGCGTGGATCGACGCGGCTCATGCCCAACCCTACCATACTTCTGTCTAGTTTAAGTAATTTGAGATGGGCTAAATTATGAGGCCCGTGGACCGACGTTCAATCAGATCTTCTATCTAGTTATGGGTAAAGATGCCTAATCCACTTGGAGAAGGTAGCCGGCCCACCCCTTAGTGCGTTTCGTGGGCCTTAATTACTGGTCCACCCGAAGTCAGAGTCAAGTGTGGACTGATAAGAAGCAGTGGAAGCTTCAACTCCAAACGTTTGTCTACTTTTTTTTCTTTTTGATTAGCAACTTTTATCTTACTTAAGAATATTTAGAAATATTCATAATTCATGCGATCCGAGGAAAGGAACGTGAGACTATCACATCACAAGCACTGCTTGCTTAAAATAGGAAGCATTTGAGTCGAAACCTATTCACTATTCTCAACGCGAATGATTTATTTATTAAGTTCCGATGTCCTCTCCATAAGATTTTTTTTTTCCGGGAAAATTGTGTCGGGGCCCCAAAAGCAGAAACTTCATGTGACGGGGCCCCTCGTATTTTCAATTGTGTGGATCAG
>JBAKGM010000233.1:27041654-27063057 GCA_037177215.1 Asparagus racemosus
GGTTACTTCACCTTAAATGCAACTTAAAAAATTGTCCACTATCAAACCCTTAAGATAAGGTCCAACCTACACCAAAAAACTGTTTTTCTTATAGAAGGCATAGTTTACTTGGTGCCAAGTCCATAATTACATATTTTTCTTGTTCTCTATTAAATATTACTCTGTTAATATAGAATGAGATATAAGGTCAAAAAAAGTATGAAGTTGCCTAGAGATAGATAAACAGAAACGTCAAACCTACAGTTGGTTGCATATTTTTGCTTTCTGAGAAGCAGTTACTTGCTGTAACTCTATCAACTGGTAGAGTTACAAATGCCCTGTGTAGCACCAAGGATAAACCTGATGCAGAACACAACACCTATAACAGTAGTGGAGGATCGGAAATACTTTGAATCCATTAATACCATAAAACAAGCCACTAGCATTTTAGCAGTTAAGGGTCTCAGGTAACTATATTGGAGTACCAAGGGCAACAAAAGCTTAAAATACAATTGCATCTAAAAACACAACAAATTAAGAGACTTGAGTCTTAAATCTATCTGCGATTGGCTGACATTTACAAGTCAAAATAGATCCAACTTCAAGTCATCTTTGCTCGGCAAAATGATAATATAAGGGTCTAATCAGTTTGAAATATTTAGGAGTCGGTTTGAACACCTCAATGTTGCTCCTTCAGCAGATCCTATACTATAAGAACACAACATAACAGTTATCAATAGAGTTGCCAAGGGATGGTGGTATCAGTCCCCATGTAATTGGTGTCAAGTTGTAGCAAAAGTGGTAGTTAGTTGAGTTCAAGATACTGTATTTACAGTGATTACCCTCCAAAGGATTTTAATTTTTTCCATGATGACTTCAGCTACTCAAGAGAGAAAAATTGAATGTGCCTTAGGGATTACGAAGGTCAAAGGTGGCCTGAGAGACTTGAATAACCCCATAAGAAGGAAGAGGGAGAAGAATAGAAAGTGTAAACTTGAACAAACAATTAAACAAAATGAAAGTACGCCAATAATAAAAGCATAATCTTACAAATAAACAGGAAATGATACAGTAAACAGAAGCTCTTAGGGGCAGAAATCTCAACCTATACATAAAAGTCCGAAGATAAGAAAGAGATGCAGATCTGGTTCTCCAGTTTGGATCATTAATTGAAGTAAGGATCACAGAGACAGCTCGTTCTAGAACTTCTGGTGGTAAAATCCTCCATTTTAGGAGCTCAAAGGCTGATTTTGCAAGTGTCGACAAATCCTTATTAGATGTCTCCTGAAAAAAAAGCACCAGAACTCATGAGTTGAGAGGCAACAGCATGACAAATCATGCATCGTAAACACTGACTGTCTCAATCATGAACCAAGTTATCAGAAAGTGGACAATTGAATATAGCAGATTTACTATTTAGGTTATGATTTTCAAACATTCGACTTTAGGAGGATTCTAGATATTTTAGATGCATGCCTTTACACACACGCACACTCGCACGTATACATATATATAGGACTTCTTTGTATGCACGTGTAGACTATAGCAAACTCGCAAGACTTGAACTACATACTAGTTTAAGTATGTACTAGGAACATCTACTTTACAATGCTAGTAAATTCAAAAAATAGATGCTTTCTGATTCTAGAAACTATAGATTAAGTACAATATGATTAGGATGGAATTCTCAAATTGCCTTATCATCAGGTGAACTCATTTGCAGCAATTTATCACATCATATCCAATTGAATCACCATTAAACCTTAATGAGAAGTAGAATTGGAAACTGCAATTCTATTTCTAACTAAATCTTAGAAAGATGAATATATAACTTCTCAACTAACATTCTCTACAGTTCATCAGCAGTGCAATAAATACATGAATTCTTGTAGCACTTTAAAGCGGTTCCCTAAGAAAGAGGCAAAGACCTCAGGATAGAATTTCAACTTGTCCTTGTGGGTGCTCTGAATACATCCCTCCCTCTCCCCTGGGAAACCCCACTTGCAAAATGCTACAATCACATATTGTTATCATCTTGAAGCTCTATCTAAACTTTCTTTTTAAAACAGAAATTATGGGAATAGAGATCTTTAGATTACACATCTCATAGACAAGTAAATTCTTGTTATAAAGTTTTTTATCGTATCCCATCCATTTTCTAGTCCATTTTCCTAGTTCTAGAAACAGTACTAGGTTTCTATGAATTTATACTCAACTCTTCAAGTTTGGTTTACCTGCCAGGCTACCACTTATTGGCATACTATGAAATACGCTTAACCTCTGCCATGTTTGCCAGAATATGATGCTAAGTCATGTGTTTGCCAGCCTCATCTAATGAACAGGGCTTAGATGATGATTATTATCTGCAAAGTGAATTTCCGCTATTAACCAGAGATAACATGTAGCCATGTAGGTGTGAAAAATCAATTCTTTATTATAAATTTGTACTGCTGGGTACAAGTTAAATTATTGAAAACCTCCAGTTCTAGTATCCAGAAGTCTTGCTCAAGATGTGAACCATAATGCAGATAAGAGTAAAGCACTTTTGTATAAGCATGTAAGCGTTCACAATCTTAAATCATGTTATGATATATACCAGTCAAAAAGATGTTACGAAAATAATATAAGATGAATGGAGGAAAATGTGCAAGGATCACTGGAAAAGATGTTGCAATCATTTAACGATAGTAATACAAACTTTTGCGAGCTTTATATACCTGTAAGGAAATAACTGGACAAAGAAGTTCAACAACTAAATCCATAAAAAATGACGATCTTCCAGATTTCAATGAAGAGATAATGAAATGAAAAATCTGCAAAACAGAAAATGGTGAAAAATTAAATTAGCATAAGGAATAAAGCAAGTTGTCTTACAGAGTATAATAATCGAGGGATACCGTTTCCATTCTTTTAACATCTATATGCGACTCATTGTGTGTACTGTCACTGTCATGAGTTATATCTGTAGTCTCCATAATTTCAATTTGATTTGCATTTTGGATATTCACTGCAGAAATGGAAGCTGTTTTTATTATTATCTTAGCCCAATTTTCCTGCTGAGGTGACTCAACCATGCTCTCACTTTCCACTTGTGTGCGAGAATGACGAGACATTGAAAAAAGCCGTATATTTGAACATAATACAGAAAGGGTAACACCAATTGCTTCCCTCACCTGAAATATATTAATACACGAGCAAGAAAGAGTTTAGAAAACATAATAGTAAGCTAGTGAAATTGTTGGATATTAACGCAATTGAGAAGAAATCTGTGAAGTGAGTCATCAATTGGACAAAATAATCCAACTTAAGAAAAGTAAAAAACTTGATCAAATATTGTAAGCGGCACGCATTAACTCAGATCACTCAAAGCTAGCTTACAATATTAAGTTTATTGATAAGGCTAGTAGAAGTAATTTTGAGCGCAAGATTAATGAAGGAAGAAAAAGAAGGATGACAAGTAGGAGGTTCAGATCGACAAAGAAAAACTCTAATTAGTAAGTGCTAAGTGCTGAAAAGCTAGTAATGTAAATGACGGACTCCCAATACGAAAAATAACTCACTAGAAACCATGTGTTGACAATTTACTATGACTAATTTACTATGACTAAGTTATAAATAGCATTCAAGAGTACAATATCTCTATACCTATGTATCTTGTGTATGTTCATTTACTGTGAGTAAATCATAAAAATCTCTATTCCAGTCCTTTCCATTCAAGTTCAATGCTACGCACTCAAACTTGATGATAAATTTTGTGTGAGAAAGAATTTGAGTCATGTAACAGAGATTTAGCTGTAGTGATGACAACCACACTATATTACATAACTACATTTTGATAAAATGACCAAAAGCAAGTTATTCAAATTCGATAATAAATTTTGCCATGGAAAACTTACTTGGGCAGATGAGTGGCTCAGGTTGTCCAGCAACTCCTCCAGAAGCTTATTATGGTATTCCACCTCTGCACTAGGCATGGAGGGTGGAGAGATTTCAATGAGTGCAGCTGATAGCAAAGCATACCTCTTGGCCACAATATTGCTTGTCACTGTATCAGGTAAAGGTTTCGCTAAGCAGTCTAAAATTCTTTGCCTCAGAAGAGGAATTCCTGTGCCATACTTTCCTTTTCCTGTAACTGCATATCGTATACAAGCTGCCCAATCAGGGATGGAATCCACTGATGATGATAGCATAACCTTCTGCACATGAAGCATCATCCAACTGTCCCAAGCTTCTGAAAGACCATTAATATCAGAGTGAAGTATTCCAGCCATAGTTTCAGCAGCAACGCATTGCTTTGACCTTTCTTTTGCAGTAGAAAATTCTTCTACTGCATTTCTAAGGACATCCAGAACTGGCAAACCGCATTCTTGTATCAGGCGTTTAAATATCCTGGCAAAATTAGAGTAAAAAGTATCACCTCCGAGCAAAGATATCCAACTGGGAGTGCGCGGCCATGATGCCGAGAAATCAAAATAGAAAAAAGTGATTGCTTTATCTGCCAGGCTCTGAAAAGATGAACCTCCATGGTTCATTTTTGAAGAAGAGTTCTCACTATCAGCAATTATATGGATATGAGAAAGACTGTTCAGAGTATCATTGAAAAATCCCTCTTCATTCACTATCTGACCTAAAATTCCTTCGACCGACGAGTCAGTCTTTTCCTTGAGATGATTAGATAAATGTTGCTGGTCTTGACTAGAAAATTTATAAGGTGCTCCACGCAATAAGGTGTTTAATGCTGATATTGCAAGCATTCTTGACTGAGGAAGCTGACTTTTCAAATTTCTGAGGAAATGTCCTGCATGATGATTTTTTTTTCCAAGCAAGGGGTAAGACATAGTAAAGAGTGATTTTCACATATCTAAAAGGTTTTACCCCAAGTAGTGGAACAATAAAACCCGAGTAGTGGAACAACAGAAACACATCTTAAATGCTGATTAATAATAAACTGAAAGTAATACTTGCCAGCTGTTTCTGCTTGAATTTTTGAAGAAAGGTTTGAGTTACTCCTTGACGCCAATGTTAACAAAAGCAGTACTCTGTTAGCCATCAAATTATACCTGAAAAGGGAGTTCAGTCCCTCATTATTCCTCTCTCAGTAATCCAAAAAAAGAGGTCAATGTGCATAAAGTTTAGATGAAAAATAGTATGACAAAATACAATCCTCTACACCAAAAAAAAAGTAACAAATACAAACTAAAATTAATATGAAAGATGTGCGACCCATGCAAGAATAAGACCATAAGAGCAATAAAGATATGCAGATAAAATCATACCGCCAATGCAGACCATTAGTGTCAAAGCTCAAGGAAGTGACATGAGAAACCAAATCCAAGAAATTTTGCCCATCAGTATGACTGTTTGAACTCTTGAAGAAACTCCTTGCTATTCCAGAGAAGTGGATGTTATACTTAACAAAAAGCTGATCAAGAAAAACAATGTAGAAAAATTAAAAATAAAACCAAAATAAACTGCTGCAAATAATTGCATCACTAAATTATACCTCAGTGATAGCTTTCTGAACTTTCAATGACTCATGGTGAGAGCTTCATTAGGACAACAAAGATGTTCATAAGATTCATGAGCTAGATACATGATTTCATGAAAATGGATAATATGGACAGTAGGTAATGAGTACCTGGATAGAAGACCCATTATAAATGAAGTGAAAGAGGCTGCGTCCTAGTTAAAAAAGAGGTTTTGTTATCAAATGAAATGTTCAAAAATCATCATGTACAGTAATTAATTACCATCGTCAAATGCCTGAGAACAATCTGTGTTGCAAGAATTGTGCAAGATCCTAGCACCACATGTTCTGGTGTTTTTGGATCACGCAGATTTTCAGTAAGGGTGAGCACGCACTTAGCAATTAGTGGTGGCCAGCGTTTGAGGATCCTTGCAAGAGATCTTCCTGCAAGCCTAGTTGTCCATTTCAACAAAACAAATCAGACATAATAACTTGAGAATTTGAAATGAAAAAAGAGCAAATTGAAATTCAGTTTTCTTAATAACATAAAGACGCATTATTGGAGATGGTACGCATGTACACATAATAATGCAAATTTGAAAATCAAAAGAAGCATGACACTCAGTTTCCTTAGGCAACATAAGAAGCTAATTATTGGAGATGCAACCAAATATAGAGGTTCATTTTAGCACAATAAATCATATATAATAAACTATAAGCTCGAAAAATCACAAGAGGTAGTCTTTTTAGGTAATGTGAATGAGGACTGGCATGCGCACAAGGACACATCAACTCTTAAGAATTGCATCTATCGTGTTCCACAATGAACGATAAAGTAAGAGATACTCTAAAAAAATAAAGGGTATTAAAATATGTGAACAATACGAGTTCCAAACTAGAGGCTTATCTTTAATACAGAGTAAACACATAAGGAAACAGAGGCATAGGTTATTATTGATCTCCAACAGTCACTTGCACTGGTGAACCAAAATGTAGACATCAGAAAAAAGGAAGATAAAGTTTTAAAATTAAAAGCAATAGGAAATTTTCACAAATAACATATCCTGACTAAAGATAATAAGACAACTTACGAGCGTACTGTTTCATAGTTGTGCACAGAGAGATCTAAAAGGTCCTCCACTAGAGGAATCAAGTGCTCTGACGGAGATAGATTGTTATCTGTACGGAATTTATGGTATGATGATTGTGATGCTCTCCATATATTATGCATGTATGCCTTGTCAATGAGTGCCCATCTAGGTCTGATAACACAAAGTAAGCAAACTTATGCAAAATGATTATCGACTTCAAAATCCAAACAACTATGAAAAAGTTAGATAATAAACTGGGATGGCACCTTCTCTTTCCTTGAGCATGTGAAGAAACAATAAAATTGCATGGAGGCTCAATAAGGGCAGCAGATTCTAGCTTCCAGGCCTGAACGTGATTTGACCATTCTTCGTATTCCAAGCTTCCTGAATTATTTTTTATGCAAAGGACCAAATAGAAAACTGACGTGAAGTTCTCTTGAATAAAATAAAAAAACTCACAACAACATACTGAAGTGTAATGGATTCTTCATTTTGCTGCTGTACTATTACCATAACTTCCTAAAGAATCCATGACACGTATGAGGAGTATCAGAAGTATGCTGTCATCTGATCGTTCTTTCAATAGGTATCTGAAAAATGTATAGAAACACATGTTTTAGAAAAAATAACACCATTTACAAGAAATATGAGCATATTCCGAGTGGCACCTGCAGGCTTGATGTATATGCTGAGCAGCTTTTTCCCTCATTTCAGAACTGCCAATGGACGAACCAACTGCTCCCGCAATTAAAAAGTGTTTGTTATGCAAATCTTTAGCCTCGCCATTTTCATAGGAGGGGTGCATATCAGGCAAACATGACATGACACCTTGCAGTGATGAGTAGATACGCAGCAGAGTCACTTTCAAGTGTTCCTTCTCATTTCCTGTGCAATCAAAAATTTAAATGCAGATATCAGCACTACTATAAAAAATGGAAAAATTACCCATCGTACAAAAAACATTTTAGAAAACAAATATCTTTGCTGCACTTTCACTAGTAAGAAGGGGTTATTGAATGCTTCAAATATTGAAAAACACTGACAGCTGCAATAAGAGCCAATAGTAGGTTTCTATCAGTTAGCCTTAAAAAAATATAGGACAAGTTATTTAGCCTGCCTACTCTAATGCCCTGAAGCATCAAAGTTCGTGAAAACAAACCAACAACACAACCATTTCACGTCCACAATTTAGAAAGATATACATGCGTATGACCTTTTATCCAAAGAAATACAAACTTTTGGCTAAGTCATTTAGAGCACTGAACACTACTCGTTTACCTGCATCAGTATACACTTTCGTCTGGCATATATTGAGCAACTCATCCAAAGCAGATTGAAAATGAAGGTCTAGTAGTTCATTTGCGAATGAAACTTCGTCCTGCCTAGGAATATGCCACTTAGGGAGGACATTGAATGTTTCGTTCTTTATCTTCTCGTAATTCTTAGAGCAACACCAATCTTCTAATACAGTAGTTGCCGGATGACATGAGAAGGTCCTAAACATCAACAAATTCATACCACTGTAAATAAGCAATCACGGGTAATACGATAAGGTTAAAAGAATTTGATAAGATTGAATGGAATATGCTATCCTAACTTGAGAAAAATCATCATACTTGTACTGTTCAATCGGGTAATAGAGGAGAAGACTTCCAAGAAGAGATCGAAGAACATGGTCACCAGCTCCATTGATCTATTTATTTGGCAAAAAATCGCTGTTAGTAAGTGAAAAAAGAAACTATGACAGAGGTAAGCAGAGCCACCCCGGTTTAGTTGATCATTTATCACAGTTAAATCAAACTTTAAGGAGAAAATGCTGCTGACAGAACCTTCCAAGAAGGGGCCTGAAAAGCATATGCAATTGCTTTTCTCAGTTCATCTTTGTAATGAAGTAGAGCAGGACCCGCATAACTAATTGCAACAGCCAGTACTTTTAGATGATACTCAACTGCTGTTTCTAGAGCTGGAGAAATTGTAGCCTGCAAATAAACTCAGTTCACAATAGGATGCTGAATATAATACAGAATCGTCTGCTTACAGGGTAGAGGAATAACCTTTGTTGAACATGATACACTTGAAACTTCTCGTCCAACAAATCCTGAAACTGATGTCCCTTCTAATGAAGATGTTATGGACATTAAAATTGGTTTGATAAGGTGGACAACCGCCTCTTGGGGATTAGAAAGGACACAAGCACAGCAAAGAAGCCCCACCTCTGCAGTGGCCCCAGGAAGAATATTTGTGTTGACAAATTTGGAAATTTTCTTCAATGACTGAAAAGCTCAAAAGGAAATTAACAAGCCCATAAGACAACCAACACCAAAGTACATGAAATTGAATAACTGAAGTGACACATGGTTTGTTAACAACTAAAAACCTGATTAAACAAAGGTTTGGACAGTTTTCCAAGAAGGACTTCTAGCATAGAGAAATAGTAAGGACTGTCCTCAACCAGAAAAGTTCCCGAAGTGAGTGAAGTTTCCAGACCCTCATGCCTGCAGGTAGCATATTTTGCTTTCAGATATTATAAGAGTGTACAGGCATTGTCAAATAAAAAAAATTTCAAGTACTCACGTTATGCTACTTGACTCCAAATGTTGAAGTAAAGAAAACAAGCGACAGAAGAACTCATCCAACCATTCGGAAAAACTCAGGTTCTGGAAGAAAGTGGGGCCATCATTGTCACCACCCACAATTGCTAACTATATTTACCAAAAAAAGATACGGTCAAATAATTATACTAATTTTCAACGTGATACATCATGCACTAGAGTACCTACATTTGAAAATATCGAGCCGATTAGCTGCATGGTCGCCAAGGTCTTTGGAGGATCATTAGCATCCATACCAAGCAATGCATTGGATAAAGATATTGCCAAAAGATCCATGAAAGCATCAGAAGTCTCAAGGTCATCAGTTTGTTGGGCAGTGGAAACAGAAGAAAGAAGTAGGGCGCGACCAGCATAAGCCACTGATGTGACTGCAGTTTTCAGCTGGTGGGTAGCTGTCATCTGTCCCAGAAAAGGAACAACAGGAGAAAGTCTAAAGATTAATGATTAGAAAACTAAAAAGTTTACTTCATAAAGGACAGAAAATGGATGCCGATTCATGAGCGGGCAGCGCTGACATGCTTCTCATAAGAATTTGTGTCACCTCCAGCACATAAATTAAGAAATATCACATCAATACTTACGGTCTCCAAGGCCAGTTGGAATCGAGATGCAACAAATGGAAGAACGAGAGAGGGCTCCACATATGACAGTAGTGAAGTTGCAACGGAAACTGTTTCAGCAAGAGATTCATTTTTGCTATACTGACCACGGTCTATTAGTTTCAGTACCACTTTGACAAAAGAAACTCTTTCTAACTTTCCCAAACACAATGCAGCTTGTCTGTTACTATTTGAGTTACTGCATGTATTTCATAAAGTGGAGGTAAGTTTCAGGGAAGAATTAAAAAATAAACAGAAAAAACTACATAAGTGTAATTCAATTTCCTACGTCTGCTCATGACGAAGACGGTATTGGAAACAAATAACCAAGTGCCGCAAGAAACGCTCCAACGAGGTAGTCCAACGACCTCCATTTGAAGGATGGTAATATCTGGAAAGCTACAAACTATCAGGAAGCAAAAACTGGATGACCATCATCTTTTGTTCATAGATACAGACAAAGAACTGAAAGAGATTATCTCAGGAAAAAAAAACTGAAAGAGATTGGAAGGCTGACTGTTCCAATAAATTTGCCAGTCTCTCAAAGTACTCCTGTGCCGCACTACCAGGTTTTAAAAGATACACCTGAAAAAATGCATCATGTAGTTGAGATAGTAGAAACATCAAGGAGGCTTAAACATTGACAATATGCTATTGAAGTGCCGTGAAATATTTAATCTGTCTCTAAGTAAAATAAACCTACAACAAGATCCTTACAATTGACTTTGCAATGGCCTTTCCAGGTGTGCCCATTTTGCTGGAAAACAAAAATCTCGTATTTCTGGGGACCTCCAATGGGAAAGGATATGATCCATGTGTATTTGAAACAGGAACCTAAATTTTAAAAAGTAATGGAGATCACAACACTAAAATAATCTGTATAGAAGTTAGAATCTACATCTATTTTAGCGATGTTGTAAATTAGGGAAATAATTTCAATTAATCTAGTAGGCATCAAGCTTGCCATTATATTTCTGTTATTAATAAAAACTAAGAATGCAAGGTAGGCAAGAAGGCAATCTGTCTTTCTATATTCCGACTATTTCACATTGGATGATAAGAACCAACTACTTTGCTGACCTCAAACATGTTTAAGTATCTGGTGAAAAGCGCCGGCAGAAATTGTTCCCAATCAAGTGACTTGCAGTTTTTTATAGAACGTGCTATAGTAGAAGCCCACTGAATATCCCAAAATTGACAATTTGAGATAGAGACCCATAGATCAAGGCATTCCGATATCCAGTCACTGACAGCAGAAATGTTTAAGAAATTGGCCAGGAATAGAAATTACGAAGGAAAATACTCTTGAATGGTGATAAGTAATACCTGGTAAAGAAATTCCTATTTTCAGAATTCATAGGAAGAAACAATCTAACAAACCCAGAGCCATCAAAGGATGAGTTATGCCATGGATTTTCCATCAATTTTCTGCAAGATTGGTAAGTGATGCAAGAAATTCTTGTAAATATAAAGAACAAAAGTGAGCAAGCAAGAGGATTGACAATTGGAATATCATAAAATATAAGTAAAAACAGAATTGCAAGTAATTCTATTTTTAGATCTTCGTTCTCTTTTCTTTTTTCTCTGCTCGTTTCTTTCTTCTTCTTTTTTCCCCACTCATTTCTTCTCTCATCCAAGAGTTCAGAACATAATATCTTGGATTGGTACCTGACCCTGGTCCTAGGTTTTGATGTCCACAGATTCAATGCAGTTCCAAACTTCTGGTGTACAAAAATTATTTAAATTTCTAAATTATAAAAGTAAATAAAGACTAAATAGGTAATTCAGAAGTATGCACTAAACATTATAACAAAATTCAGAAATATTACATATGAAAAAATGGGTATGAGGTGGCGGCTTATTTTACTAAATGAGCTACCAAGAGATAGCCATGTGATGAGGCCCACCTTGCTAGTCACATCAAAAGGTGTGGATCTCACACATCTATCTATTGATTACTCATTTTGCTAAATGAGCCGCCACCTCATAACCATCATTCCCTATTAAATATTGTTTTTAGCTAGATTTTATATTTTTGCTACCACTATGTTTGTGAAGATAGTTCTCTTCATAGTTAGTTTTAAGTTAGTTTAGCAGTGCCTGTAGGCTGACCACATTTTATTGACGTCAGAAACACCAAAAAATAAAAAGAATCAAGGATGTGAGGAAATGAAACAAAATGTAAACAAGATGGACTCAGTGTATTCTAATAAATGAATCCCAAAAATTCATTTGGAACCTTCTTTCATGAAAATGAACTAAGGGCCAAGGGGATGTGCTAATTTCAGTTGGCAATTCAAATTGTGTCAAGAAAGGGGAGAAAATCAAAGGAATCACTGGATAGAAATAAATGAACAAAAAAGAACTTAAACAGACACAAGGAACTTATAAGAAGCACGACAACCACATAACTCTCAAAAATAACATATCCACAAAGGAATAACTAGAAGAGTTGAGAAAACTCGCTGCCAAACAAACAAACCAGATAATGTTGTAAGAACGTAGAAAAAGGGCATGGTAGCCTCGAAATCAAGATGGTATCTGGAAACTGGACATTACCAACTAATTCTCAAAGCCAAAGAGCACATCATAGATCTGGTGTCTCTGATGATGCTTCTGTTTATAGGAGCAAATCACAAAAAAGCAACCCAGTATCCATCAAAGGGAATTCTCAAAGAAACATAGCCAATAAGTTTCTGAGTGATGTGTGAGAAAATCATCATTTCTCTTAAGTAAAAGTTATAGGCTGGACAGAATGAAGAAATGAAAGAAGAGCACATATTAAGAATGAAAATCATAAGTTCTGGAACTTATTTGAAACAGTGCAAGATGGATTAGCGTTTCGCGCAAATCTCTGCCTCGCTTTTCACTATGAGGCAACCACTATATGTAACGGTTAAATGGTGTCATAACATAGACATTAAAGAAATAAAATGAAGCAAAATTATTATGAAGGAATATATACTTGAACTCTGTCCATATTTCAGAAGCAGAACCCGCTGGGAAGAACTTTCGGCATGACTGGATAAGGGATGTCACGGTCTCAAAATGTCGTTGTCTTAATCTCCATCCTTCCGGACCAGTATTTCTGTTGGTGCATATGACAGTTAGAAAATAAAAACTAAGAAACAAGTTGAATTGGCTATATCTTCTATACAACAATGACAAATAAAACCATAAGTATCAAATGGACATACTAAGGAACATCAACATTAGATAGTGATCACTTGCCCATGAACTATACCAGGACTTTATGTTCTCTGAATTTATATTATGGTTGTCAATACTCAGTTGCAAATTCACTCTTATAACCAAATTAAGTGCTAACAAAAGTCAAGAAACTCGTTTCATTTGGTATTAAATTCATTCACATCAGGTGAAAGTGTAGTGACAAAATGCATTTTCAACTTAATACAATATAAAATGTAAACAAACGTTAAAACTAACTGTAAAATGGTATGAGAAGAAGTACTAGCACGTTGAGTCAGTTGCTTGCTCAATGCGCCTCATGAGTCAGTACAAGTTAACATTTATTTCTGCTTCAATCATAATGTAACATGTTACCACTCAATACACAAAAAACAAGAGAAACAACTAAATGAATTAACTCTATACACAACTCTGAGACAATTGTACTCAAGGATGAAATGGGGATTTGTTAAACCTATGGCCCTACAACCATCATTTTCAGAAGACCAGCTATTTCCTTCCTCGATTTCCACAGGCTGTGGAAAGCAGAAAGCAGAGCAAAGCAGCATGGTGCTGCTTAGGCTTTTTGGGGCTTAAGTGGGAAAAAGTGCCACACCAATTTGTTTATTTTTGTAATGTCTAAATTGGGAAATTTTCAAAAAAAAAGGACAACATCAGGAAATTTTTAAAAATTATAAAACTAACAAAACTAGGAGAAAAATTATACAATGCATATATGATGTTTACGGAGACCTTAAACATTCAATAGATGTGTAACAATACTTAGATTCAATCACGCAATATTAACAAAGTACTCTGCATATTATAGTGTGATAAATTACCATGTAGTAGACTATGTACACCAAATGGTCAACAAGTTAACGACTTAATGTAAATTATCAAGGAAATAGTTTTTAGTAGCCGCTTTTGGATTTAGTGGCTGTTTTTGAGCCACTTTTCAAGCTGCATATGTTTTTGGATGGGGCTTTTCTGAGTATAAAGCGGCTAAGAGCCAAAGTGATTAAGCGCTGCTTTTTGTGGCTTTTTACAACACTCGCACAACAACAAGCTAAGTCATGCTTAACCAAGAAGAATGTGAGGGACTTCAATGCAGTAGAAATTTCTCCCATCTTCAATATGAGTCACAAATCACAATGTAAGAAATATCATTCCTGCAGTCAAACTGCTACAGTCAGGAGGCAAGTGAATTGCATCCTATGGGATGGGGACATCCAATGATCCAGAACTTAGTGTTTTAACTCAAGTAATCTCATATCCCTGCTCTGATCAAAGAAGATACAGCTCTAGATAATTTAAATATTTATCAAAGGTGGACCAATTCCAAAATGAAAATGCTTTGCAGCCTGATGATCTAGTACAGGCCTTCAAGCAGCTCTAATGAACCTTTTCTCTTTTTACCTATGATGCCATCTTTGCAGACACTTTTCCTACTCAGTGATTGAAGTTCCAAGGACTTTCCATATAGTAGCAATATTTCATCATTTTCTGCTTGAATAATCTTCCTTCACTACAAATATACATCCTTAAAAGCGACAATTTGAATATAGTATCCTTGTTTCTACTACAAAAGTTCCAAGATTTCTTTTCCTCCTCTCTGCCAATCAACGACTAAAGAAATACAGCAATTCGTGAAGGAACGCCATACAGAACTATCAGAGAGTGTGTTGTACTTTAAACCTCAATGACAGGATCTTATGTGCCAACTCGTGCAACAATTGTAACATACAAATCCATCCATCATACCACCTAACCTAAAAATGTCGACAAAAATAGACAACTAAAAAGTGTGAGAGAACTAATTAAAGGGGTTTGTGATTGAAATAGCTCATTTTCATTTCTCATGCAAATTTTTTGTTTCAGCATCCAAATTATACAAGAGCTTCAAGAAGAAAATTCACCTTTTAAAGTGTGTGCGCATCAAACAGTCATATAGCGGTCTCCACTGAATTGTGAGCGACAATCTCTTGCCATGCTTCTTCAGAAGTTTGACTAATATACCTCCCCATCTAACCTAATTCGTATAGTTATATTTCAGAATAAAAAAGAAGGCAAGTAACATGAATTGTGTATCCTCTACACGAACGGTACCTGAGCATAGAGTTTGTTCTGTGCTGCATGGAACACCCCCAAACCAACTTCTACGAGCTGCTGAACATCTTCTGAAGAAACTTCACTTTTTGCTTTTATGAAACTTCAAAAGGAAATAAAATGAAATAAAAGAAATTGAAAGAACATAATGATCAGTACATTTTAAAAGTACGAAACCACAAAAATGAGCAAAATGATTAATCAATTTAATCATTGAAAATCACATTAAAGGCAAGTAATCAAGGAAAAATAGGTGTGATCAAATAAATTCCTACTGGATTTAAATCTAGCGGTGTACACTCAAGCACCAGCGAATTAAAACAACGAACTGAAATGCCACTTATTCACTAAATTTCCAATTTTCAATCCTATATAATAGTCGTACATGCAAAAGTAACAGCATCAAAAAATGATAAATTTGCGTCCAACTCCACAAATTAGGTCGACTGCACGTATTTTCAAGATGAACTGAAATTACGTCCAGAATCACGAAGTCCGAATAATATAGCTTTAATTACTTAAAAATAATCTTAAATAAACAACAGTGATTGAGAACCAACGAACATACACCTAAACAGCTCCAAATCCACCAACAGCCGCAAATATTCAAACTCTATGAAATTATCCACTAGTTATATCCCTAATCGATCAAAATTAGAGCAAAAAAGCAAAATTCAAGCTAAATGCTCAAGAAATTCCCGAATTAAACACAAAAAATCGAGAAAAAAGAGAGTTAACGGCGTTACAGATCGATGACGGAGATCCACTTGAGAGTGGAGTAGACGGAATCGGGATCATCAGGTCTCCAAGAATCTGTAACGGATCTGACGACTGATGCGAAAGATTCCGATTCTTTCTCCGAATCTTCTGATACTTGAGGCGGAAGCCAAGCGTTGTAGAGATGCATCGCTTTTCTCTCTGATTTTTTTTTCTTCTTTTTTGCCCTTTTTGATTTTTGATTCGACTGTCGTTCCCTTTTTCTCTTGCTCTCTCTATCGTATTTATACCTCTCTAGTTTCTTCCCCTCCAAGACTTGAGTTTAGACCAGAGAGTGTCGCCGCTGGCCGTCCCCATTGGTGTGGCTGGGTTTGCTTGCTCACTAGGAAATGGACCGGGCAGCGGACCGGAAAGTTTTTACTTGTTTGGTTGAGGGTCTAGAAAAGATTTACTTTTGACCTGAAGTTTTTTACTTGCTTGGTCGAGATAAAGCTAAATTCAGTCACGGCATACTTGGATCGGGGTTAAAGTCAGGGGACTCATTATTCTTCTTTGAGAATAATTTTTTTTTTTTCAGTTAACGAGAGAGAAGGGAAGGTTAAGAAAAACTCTAATAAAAAAATAATTATAAAGAGACTATTTTACCTTTTATTTAACTTCTAATAATAAAATGACTTAATAGCATGTAATGTTATTTTTGTAAGTTTACATATATTCTTTTCCCTTCCATTCACTTTATTAAACTTTTCAAACGGGGTGAAATAAGTTTTTATTGATTCTCCTTACTAATTTCTCAAATAAGTTTTATATGTTCTGTTAGCTTTTTTTTAACTTAACTTCTCGTATGTTCTTTTAACTTCCTTTCATTGGGTCTAAATCCAAACAAGCCCTTAATTTTCTTCACTTCACTCTCCCATGAAAAATGGTAGATGGCTTGACCTTTCTAGTCGCAGAAAAAGGTTACTTGTTGAGTTATTATTTAAGCCTTTTTATTTGTTTCCACCCTGATAAGTGATAACTCTGATTCTAGAAAATTAGGACGAGGAGAATGATACGATGAAAGCATGATTTTGAAAAGTTTGATCGATTGTACATCTGCAGATAAAGCTTACTTGTTGAGTTGTTATTTAAACTGTTCGATTAGCTTTTCATCCTGATAAGCGATAACTCTATTTTTAGAAAATGGGATGAGAAGAATGACGAGATGAAAACATGAGTTTAAAAAGTTTGATCGACTAGACATCTACGAGAGCACTTCTCATTACCTTAAATGGGAAACTAATTGTTGATGTCAGATGATTAATAGCGGGATTTAGGGCTAATTTTGAAGATGTTAGTGTCCATTTATCTCCTTTGATGGCTAATCCCCTCATAAGAAGAGAATCCTACACATATGCAACATGCTAGAGGATCGGAGTTGAGTTCTCCAGTGATTCCTCCGACGATCAAGTCAGTTATAATCTGAAGGGGAGAAAGGAACTGATATATTTCTCTCTAAATGTATAGAAATTGCTTACCTTTGGTTAGTAGGCGATGTGCCTATTTATACCGAGCTGACGAGGGTATTTATGTAATCTTGGGCGAGTCCATGCAGTCAGCTTATTCGACTGATACTTTACAAGTGTAGGTTGTGGGTGGTATGAGTCACGTTTGTAATTAATGTGATGGTGACAGAGGGTTATAGGTGTTGCCGTGGTCCGATGAGTCATTAAGACTTTCGAGGTGATTGTAATGATGGCTCCGACCGTGCATTTAATGTGATGGTGATTGGCTATCGCCGAGGGGTTCGAGAATGACCGCCTTCCGTCTTGACTTTGCCAGAGGGCCGAGAAAAGACGCCTTCCATCTCGGTCCTCTAGGGAGATGAGAAGGGACGCATTTCGTCTCAACCTTCAAGAAAGACGAGAAGTCAGTGTGTCTAGATCGAGTCGGTGTGTAGTCTGCTTGAGACACATGTCAGCTAGTTGAATGTGATTAGCGATTAGCACTTGCTTATTTCTATGGCACAACACTATACCCTTTCGCTCGAACTCGAG
Organism: Asparagus racemosus; assembly: GCA_037177215.1. Taxonomy (NCBI): domain Eukaryota; kingdom Viridiplantae; phylum Streptophyta; class Magnoliopsida; order Asparagales; family Asparagaceae; genus Asparagus; species Asparagus racemosus. Next base: position 27,059,454 of record JBAKGM010000233.1, read on the forward strand.
TGGCCAAGTCCGAATGAAATTGGACTGCTGTCTGTCGGGTTTCAAGGTGCATTTATGATGGGTCATTGATGGGTCCCTACTGATGTGATGTTCTGATGTTAGAAAAGATCGTGTGACAGCGTCGCCTCGACTCCGGAGCATAGATTGTGTGCCAGTTAAAGCGAATGGTGCTTCAGTTCTAGAGCGGTCACCTCAAATTCCGGAATCCTTCCCAGCCGTCCATCAATGGCCGAGTAGACCATTATGATTTCGCCATGTGTCTGCTTCTTCGCCTATACATACGGCCAATCTTATATGGGGGAAATTTTACTTGCTCTCAAAACCCTAGAATTCTCTGCAAATTAAGCGATTTCTGATCATCTCCCCCATTTTCTTTGGCGATCTTCTTTGACTAGGCTCAAAACCCATCAATGGCATCTTCTGCTCCAGTCGTCGCTACTCGTAACGAGGCTCGAATTAGCGTACTCTGAAAGTTCCACTCTAAAGTGTGTTCCACAGTGCTTGAGACCTATTATGATAGCTTCGACTTTCTTAGAGCGTTAATGCTGTCAATGCCAGAGAAGACTCAAGCAGTGTATGACCATGGCGGCAACATCGCTCCAGTGTATATTAAACACTTGGAGTATGGTTTGCGCCTTCCGCTTCATCCTTTCCTCTGTCATACGTTCCATACACTAGGGGTCTCGCCATCTCAGATCAAGTCAAACTCTATAGCCACGCTGATGGGGTTCGTCGTGACCTGTCACCTAGTGGGAGTTGAGTCGACTCTTGGGATTCTTGGCCATATGATCAGCGTCAAGGTTGGCAAGAACAAGGGTCACTTCTATTTCCAGAACTTGGGGCGGTTTCAAGGTGATTTCCAACCCTCCTGAGTCGAACAAGGACTAGAGAGAGAAGTTCATATGGGTGGTCAGTGCTGACGCGATCTTGGCCTGTTAAGCTTGGCCCTAGATCAATAAGGAAGCTTTGAGGTCGGGTCTAATCACGAAAGAGGAGAGACGTGGGCTAGACAAGATCCGAGCCTACGATGGTTCTTAACGAAGCGAGAACTTATTTGACTCCTCAATCTTGCAGGTTGTCGGCATCTCCATAACTCCACCGACTGAAGAGGATAAAGCTCGAGTAGTAGAATTAGCACTGCTGCTAGAGGACCTTGAAGCATCTCATGCGGGACACCTAGCAAGGCCCTAGAAGTGCTTGCAGTCTGATTTGGCCCCAGAGTAGCTGTGGAGATTGCGACAAATGCAGCCGAGATTGCGCCTCAGCTTTCTGGGCTGAGTTCCATTACAACCAAGGTCGAGAGGTCCGAGAAGAAAAGAAGGTTGTGAAAGGTGGGTAACCGAGGCCCATCTGGGAGTGATGAAGCACTAAAAGAGAAAGCTGGCGCTACGATGGAGGCGAATATACCCTTTTCTGTACAGAGGGGTGTAGCGCGTTAGCCGTCAAGCGAGATCACGCTTTCCCAGTATGCTGCGAAAGGCGGCACTTCTGTCATCCCCACTCAAGAGACTTCTCAGGCCAAGCCTTCGGATGTCATCATTGTCGATGATGAGTCCCCAACATGAGAAAAGGAGACCGAGATCATCATAGTTGGGTACAATGGCGTCAAGGCTCAAATGGAGAAGGAAGTGGCCTCTGTCGTGCCAGTTGAGTTGGCTCATCGACAGGGCAAGGAGTTAGCTACTGAAGAGGAACCTCCCGCTCAGGGAGAGAGGTTTGGGTGGCCATTCTTCCATCACATCGATGAACTCCCTCTGGAGGTATGGGGTGAGTTGAGGATGCTTGTGATGAGGTCGCATGAGGTTGGCCCTCGGTATGATAAGGAGCCTTCGGAGAAGCATCAATTTGTTCCTAGGTGACGGCTCGACAAAAGGTCATTTGTCTTGGAATCGAGGATGACCTAGGCTAGGGTTGTGGAGCAGTTCACGCTACCTCTGCGATGATGAAATCCTTTAGGCCATGCCAGATTGTAGCCTCTATCAGACCCTCAAGAGTTACATGCTTCGTGGGGCTTTGGTAGAGCAGGAACTGTATACTCAATTCGAGCATGTATGAGACCTCTACCTCAGGCTCCAAGAAGAATTGGAAGCTCAGAAGCGGCTCGGGAGGCGACCGATCTGAAGTTGGCTACCAAGAAGGATGAGTTGGTGGCCTGGAAGAGGAGCTAGAATAAATGGGAAAGGGAGCTGCAGATGCGAGACGACAAAATTAAGGGCATGTTAGGCATGATTAGTCAGAAATCATCCCAAATCAATAAGCTCCAGGAAGACCTCAGTCATCTTGATCACGAATTTTGTGAGTGAGATGATAGAATAAAGTATGTGACAGAAGAGGTCGAGGTTGAGAGGTGGAAAAGTGCTAACACCTATGAGCGAGCTTGGTTGGCTCGTCAGAACGCTAAGGACCTAAAGGACCAGCTGAAGGAGGAGGAGGTCACTCATGAGAAGTTGAGGCATAAGGCCACCTGAGCTACATTGGAGGCTGAACGATAGCGTGAGTTGTCTCTTGCTGAGATACAAGCGTTGTAGGATCGTCTCAACCACTTGGAGTCAGAGGCCTACCAGTTTGAGGTCTTTGAAAATCATCACAACGACACTCTCGGGAAGGAGGAAGTGGCCCTGGCTTGTAAGGCCAGCGTTGACTACTTGAATATGCAGCTTCCGACTGAGCTCAAGATTGATCCCGAGCGGTTACACTATCCCCCTCGAGTGGCTAATTGCCTTACCGCTACAGGAGATAGAGAGGAGAGGAGGAGGGCCGGTTCTCGATGTCGAGAATGGAGATGAGGATGATGAGGATTCGGCTCAAGGAACATGTGAGGACTCGACCCATGATAGTTGGGTGAGCCAACCTAAAGAGGTCGGGTCCATGCCTCAGTCATCTCCTCCGCCGACTTCTACTACTGCCACCACTCCAAGCTCGAGTTCTACTCCAACTCCCAGTGTCACTCCAGCTTCAAGTTCTGCACCTTTTCTGAGTTCGGCCCATTTGGAGCTCATTTGCATCTTTTCTCTCTTTTTATGAAACATCTTTGTAATGTAAGTATCCCTTGTATTGTAAATATCTTTACATATGAACGAATGAAAAGTGCACTTTTATCGATTCGATTTGTGTACCTTTTGTGATTGTGTTCTTACATGTTTACCCGTAGTCTATTTTATTTGAGTTTGGCTTCAAATCTTAGGGGCGTTTCGGGTGGACGCCTAATGTTTGAAGTTTGTCTCGAGAAATTTGGGTCAAGATGACTCGGCTTCGTGCCTTGGTTTTATTCTAAAAGGATACCAAGGTCTTGGGTATGTGCCTTGGGTTTATTCATGAAGATAATACCAAGGTCTTTGAGTTGAAGATGAAAGAGTTGATGATGTGCCTTGGTTTTATCCCGAAAGGGTACCAAGGTCTTATGCTGGAGCCAACCAAGTTTGGGATGACTCGACCTTGTGCTTGGGCTTACTCGAAACAATACTAAGGTCTTGGGTACGTGCCTTGGGCTTGTCCATAAATATGATACCAAGGTTTTTGAGTCGATGACTGATAAACACGTAAATATGCATTATATTAGTGTGTTTCAAGCATGATTTACGGGTGTTTAATGCATATTTCGTGT
>JBAKGM010000233.1:27063157-27087669 GCA_037177215.1 Asparagus racemosus
ACTTCCAACGATCATCCAATCTTTCAATATTTGGCCAATACCTACACATAAGAACACAAACCACAGCAGTATCCTCGGTCATCATTGACTCAAAGACCTTGATAGCTACAATCGAGTTGGAGACGACTCGGCTTTACGCCTTGGTTTTACTCCGAAAGGATACCAAGGTCTTTGGTTGCCTTGGGGTTTATTCATAAAAATGATATCAACGTCTTGAGTACGTGCCTTGGACTTATTCATGAGAATGACGCCAAGGTCTTTGAGTCAATGATGACCGAGTTGGAGACAACTCGGCCTCAAGCCATGGTTTTACTCCGAAAGAATACCAAGGTCTTTCGTTGCCTTGAGTTTATTCATGCAAATGACACCAAGGTCTTGGATCTTCATTGTCTGGTCGATGAAGACCGAGTGGCAAAAACCGCATACATGTTAGTACACAGTACAAAATGTTTCTTATTTTCAGAAGGGTCTTTATAGTTTAATTACATTTTGTGGATGTATTCTCCGGAATATTTTACATTTTATGAAAACCCTACCATTGATCTCTCTTGCCAGCCCTGTTTGGCTTGGAGTCAGTTTTGGAGGATCCTTCTCTGTCTTCTGTCCTTGAGAGTACTCTGCTTCAGCTGCCGCCTTCTTGTGCGCTCGACTATCTTCTGCATCCATGTGTCCTCGAGCTTTGGCCATTTACTGTTCAAAGTTAGTCACAATGTCTATGATGAATGAGTCAGCTAAGTTATCATCTTCTAGTCCTGCATAGATCACGGCCATGGCTATCATGTTTCCAGGGTCGTCAACTTCTAGCATTTTAGCTTGAAATCTCTTGAAATAGTCCCTGAGACTCTCCCAGGATTTCTGTCTCATTTGCAGCAAGACGAAGGAGGGTTTTTTCTACTTGGAGTCGGCCAAAAAATAATATACAAATTTTTGGCTAAGTTGTTTGAAGCTGTGGATGGACTTTTTATCCAATGAGTTCTACCACACCTTAGCGCTTCCCGTCAAGGTGATGGGGAAAGCTCTAGAGATGATTGGATCACTCACTTGTTGCATGTGCATCTAATCATAGAGGTTTTTAAGCATGCTCTGCTAGATCTCCCTCACCTTTATACTTCTCAATATGTAGCATTTTGAACTTGGCACATGGAGTATTCATGATCCAATCGGTGAGCGGAGTGTTCCATTTGATGATATTCGCAACGGTGTTAAGCGTCCGGTCATAACCAGACGCGAATTTAGTGGTGGAGGGGCATGGAGCAGCGTGGGGATATCTGGCATCGCGCGACATCGTCCATGTGGTGTGCATATCATCGAAACTGGGACTCTCATTAGTTGCCTCCATATGTTGCGACGGTTGTCGAGGTTGAGTGGTAACACGAGTCTGTTGGCAAGGTGGAGGAGAGGTGTATTCAGTGCGCTCCTCCCGTGTTCGTTGTTCGGATTGGTACCTAGAGGGAGGAACGATGAATGATGGAGGAGGTTGCTGGGGAGGGATCTTGTTGAGAAGTTCGTTTGTGAAGGAAGTGAACTGTTGCTGAAGAGATTGAGAAATTTTTCGGACAGATTCCTCTAGTTGGGCATGAGTGGCGTAGCCCGCATTATGCGTTTCTTCTGTAGGAGGAATTGATGATCGATCTGGATAATCAGAATCATCCATCTTGTATAAAAAAAAGAGGCCCCACGGTGGGTGCCAAACTATTGATGTTAGATGATTAACAGTGAGATTTAAGGCTGATTTTGAAGAGCTTAGAGTCCCTTGATCTCTTTTGATGGCTGATCCCCTGATAGGAAGAGAGTCATGCACATATACAACATGTTAGAGGATTAGATTCTCCGGTGATTCCTCCAACGATCAAGTCAGTTATGATCTGAAGGGGAGAAATGAACTTATATAGTTCTCTCTAAATGTGAAGAAATTGCGTACCTTTGGTCAGTAGGCGATGTGCTTATTTATACTGACCTAACGATGGTATTTATGAAATATCGGTCAAGTCCATGCAGTCAGCTTATTTGGTTGATACTTTATAGGTGTCGGTTGTGGATGGTATGAGTCACATTTGTAATTAATGTGATAGTGACAGAGGGTTCCAGGTGCTGACGTGGTCCGATGAGTCATTAAGACTTTCGGAGTGGATGTAATGATTGCTCCAACAGTGCATTTAATGTGATGGTGATTGGCTGTCAGCAAGGGGTTCGAGAATGACCGCATTCTGTCTTGGCTTTGCGAGAGGGTTGAGAAAAGACACATTTCGTCTCGACCATCGAGGGAGACGAAACGGACACATTTTGATTTGGCCTTCGAGGGATACGAGAACTCGGCTTGTCTAGATCGAGTCGGTGTGTAGTCTACTTGAGACACGTGTCAATTAGTCGAATGTGATTAGTGCTTAGCACTTGTTCATTTCTACGGCACAACACTAATTTACGCTGTTGATCTCTTTTGTGAACCTACCGCAATTGGAATGACTTATAGTCACGTTAAAATAAATTAGTTATGTTTTATTTGTGAAAACAACTAATTTTTTGAAGCATTTGTCAAAACAATCAGCATTTGTCAAAACAATCTTTGTTATTAGAATTTGAAGTATCTAAACTATTCAAATTTTCATGTGAGCTACAGTCTTGCATTAGATGTAAAATAATAACCGCATGAGTGCTTTTTCTCTTTTCTGGTACAATAATAGATAGTGTTGTATAGAAAATGATCCAAGAAGCTATTAGGATTGTATTTGTAAGCAAAGAATTGTAATCAAGAGGGGCTAATATCCAAACTAAAATGACCCCGGTTCATTTAAGCCATAACGGCATGGGCACGGTAAATATGCGCTGCCGTGTCAATTGATTCATTCGAACGTGAAGCGGCCGCGTCGATAGCCTCAGCGATCCAGTTAACTAAACGTGGCTTCTCGAGTCCATCCCTCACGCTTTGTGGTATGCAACGGCCAGGATTTGTCGAAGCATTGTAGCCACATGCATGTTAAAGTTACTCCGCAGGTGCAGCGCAATAATCTCACGTGGTGAGCAATCGATTAAGGGCTTGTTTGGTTGATTTTCTAGAAGCAGAGAAAAAAAAAAGTAGGGTAAAGAAATCATCAAAAGTTGTCTTCCACTCATTTTCTCAAAAATAGTCATGAAATTAGTTTCCTTAAATTGAGTCACATTATCCAATAATATGGTGATAATTCATCTCATCTCATCTATTTTCTTACTTTTAGGAAGTGAATCAAACAAAAGAAAATAGCCTATTATAAGAAATATGCTTACTATAATAGATTTTCTTTTTTTACTAACCAAACAGCCATTTAAAAAAAATGACGTACTTTGAGCTGTTAGAGCAGTTGGGCTATTTTGGGCCTTCAGTGGCTGGTGATGACCAGTATGAGGTATCACCGTTTAAATAAGTGTACAGAGTTGTGCAGCTGAGTTCTGTCAAAATATATTCTTAAATATAAGTGAGATAAATGGGTATTATTATATGATATTTGAGAGTTTTTTCTCATAATTGAATCTCAATCAATTATGGTTACAATGGATTCTTTTTCTCCTTTTATTCACTTGAGTAAGATTCAACCGTCTCAGCTTGAAGGATGCACAGTTCTCAATATAAATATACTCTGTAAGGATTGATTTCTTTTACAGTTTTCATTATGTTATCAGTACAACAAAAACTATAAATTATGATACATTTTTTGTCTCTACGAGACACATTTTTGTATCCCAAATAGAGCGTAACACATATCAAAAGTGTGGTTAGAGTATGTGTGGAGAGCGTCTTTCTACACATGTGAAAATGTGTCACAAAACTCACGACACATATATATGTCGAGAGTGGTGACATATACATGTGTCATAAAACTCGTGACACATAGTTGTGTCTAGACTATAAAAACATAAAGAGTATCATCATTCAATACTATTACTTTCCAGAACACTAAGATTATTCTCACCAAAGCACACTTAACTATGGAGGTTTTTTAACTTATACACTATCATAAATATTTAATTATCTTCATAATTAAAATCTAAGATTTATTATTTAAGCACATTAATAGATCCTCTCATTATCCATGTTGGACTATTAACATTTTTTTTAATTATATTTAATTGTGTTAAGGAATATTATAGAGATCTATTAGATTAGAAATAATATATTAAGGAAATGTGATTGAGAGATATTAGGGATGTGATTGGATATGATTTTATATCATACATATTTTGTAATATTCTCCTAACCTCTATTTAAGAGAAGTTATGATTATATGAATAACATCTTGAATATCTTAGCATTATCTATTTCTCAACATGGTATCAAAGCTAAGTTATCGAAACTAGAGAGACCTCCTTCCTCCTCCAAGATCTCATGGCCGCTGAGGAGATTTTGGCGCACTACGTGCTTCCTCTCGACGGCTTCGACACCGATATCGACTCCATCAACTCTTTCTCTCTCTCATCGGTCGAGACACTGTGCATCAGCGCGGCACTGTTCATTCGTGTAACTGTGTTCAACTATATGCACTATTTATCACCGTGGGTACTGTTCATCCGTGGTTAATGAATGCTGTTGGGGCCCGTCAATCACCTTCATGCCATGAATTCTCGCCTTCGATAATTGATCTCGCATAGATCTCAATGATTCGATCTTGTCCTCATTATTGATATTTGCCTCCTTGTCGATCTTTGCTCGAGCCCAAAGTCAACTCCACCTTTTGGATCATTTGTTTGTGAGATCCTTAAAGAAGGATCATTTGTTATTAGATCTTTTATAAAAAAAGATCATTTATTATTGGATCCTTTATAATAAAAAAAATCATTTGTTGTTGAATCTGGGAAAGATCATTTGTTATTAGATCCTGAAAAGGATCATTTGTTGTTGGATCCAAAAGGAAGGATAATTTATTGTTAGATCCTTCAATGATCATTTGATCGGTGGAGGGGTGCGCTTTATTTGTAAACAAGCTGGACATGTATATCATACATGCTCTAGTTTGAGGGGGAATGTTAAGGAATATTATAGAGATCTATGAGATTAGGAATAATATATTAGAGAAATGTGATTGAGAGATATTCGGGATGTGATTGGATATAATTTTATATCATACCTATTTTATAATATTCTCCTAACCTCTATTTAAGAGAGGTTATAGTTAGATAAATAATATCTATAAGATCTTGATATTATCTATTTCTCAACAAATTGTATATTTAATGACACAAATATGTATCTTGATTTGCTACACTTTTTATTTGTGTCACTATTATTTAATCATTTGTAAATAAAATGACACTTTTATATGTGTCATAAAATAAGTGTAGACACGTACAATTTTTGTTGTAAATGTATATAGTTATCCTTCAATAAATTGTCCAGATATCATATCCTCGAATGGAGGCTCTAATGACTGTAGTTAAGCAAGGTTAAGTCTTCTTAAATCACAGAATGTTAGATGCCACCTATATTTCAACCACAATCTTCATAGCTTACACACATAGGACAGAATTTCACCATTCATTTGTTACTTGAAAAATCTATTGCTGAAGAAAATTAGGGACTAATCGTGAATATTTAATGTTTTTTAACCATACATTGCCAATTAGAAAAACCCTGTTAAGGTAGATATTTTGCAAGATTTATTATCACATGACTTGGATGGATGCAGATGTCGACCCTATGTTGAAAAGGTTTATTTTTATATTAATAACTTAGCAACAACTTGATGAGAAAATGGTGGAAATGAGATCTTAGAAATCACCAATAAAACAAAAAAAGGGAAGAAAGCACCATTTGTGAGCGTTGATTGACAAGAAAAATAAAAAAAGAAAAAGAAATTTATGTCATGCCCACTTTTTGCCGCCACTAGGCTTCGCTAATTTCTGTTGACACTGATACTTCTTCTTTTTGCATTGTCATTAATATTGAATGACAAAGTCAGGTACCAACTTGGAATTGTTAAATTTGAGACGTAAACATCTGTCGATGAAATGACCCATCAGCTTGAATTTGCCAAAATGGTCTCTGTTCAAAATGAGATTGACATTGTGTTTTTTAAGATATTCTCACTTCAAATCCTGAGTGTTCTTTCCCAAAGGGGATAAAGTTAGCAATGTTACTTCTGACAATCAAAATGACAATTTGAGAATGCATATCCTGAGAATAATTCCATAAATTGAAAAAAAACAGTGCCACTTATGTCCTCTGAAGAGCTCTTTCCAAGTGATGAACGTCCGAAATAAGCATCTTATAATTCTTATCCTAATCAGAGAGTAGTATTTTCCTAGTCATCATCGTTCAAATGCGAATATATACCCATTCTCAACATCCATTTCTTTCCAACTTGGACATAATGCCTCTAGGAAAAATCAAACAAGCTTTTAAAACTAGCTGACAGCAAGACTGAAGAGCCAGTGAAGCGCAATTCCTACATAAATGAGATAATTTCCATCTATACAGGACTGAACAAATGTTGTAGTCGAAGTAGCTTGATTAATTAATTACAGGTAAAAATAATTTTAAAAAAAATATAAAGGATTACTGTTCTAGAGGAATCCATTCTAATTCTAGTTCTAGCTCTCCACTCTCCACGTTCTGTAGTTGCAGATGCACTTCTTGCTTCAGTTTTCCACCGACTACATTGATAGTACTGTCCTTTAAGAGCGCATTTTCCCTTGATTTCGACCATTTTCCAAACTGCATGTCTGGAAGAGCCCCCAGGTCCCCGAGTTCTGTGGCAGCTGTGACCAGCAACTGGAGATTGACCTCGGCTTCACCCATTATGTCATCGGCGGAGAATAAATCATGATCATACACTTGCTGATGAGAAACAGAGAATGAATCCGATAATTAAGGGATTATTTTGCTTATACAATTGGGTCTTGAAATTCTCATAATCAGAAATGCAAAATTTCAAATTTTGGTTGTTTGGTTGGACTGAAAGTTTCGATTGTTCACGTCCCACTTTCCAGTTTCTCTCATGCAACAACTTCCCTTAGCAAAATTCCACAAAAAAGTAATAGGCTTCAGCCCTTACATGCCACCTAAACTATTCAATTCGTCTATGAATGCATTATTTTCGGTTTTACCTGGCCCCCTAAACTATTAAATTTGCCCCCACTTACCTCCTGAACTATTTCCACTTCCACATTACCCCGAACTATTTTTAGTTCCACCTTACCCTGTGGACTATCACTTTCATCTGTTAGATCCATTTAAAACACAAATTAAGAAGTAAAAGGTGATAACTAGGTGCTGAAGGTAATAGTTGGGGACAAACAAGGATGAGTTAATAGTTTAGAGGTAAGATGTGACCAAAAATAGTCCAAGGAATAAGCATGGATGAGTTCAATAGTTTACAAGGTAAATATGGACTAAAATAGCTCAGGGGGTTAAGCAAAGATAATTTTAGTAGTTTAGAGGTCAAATACGGTCTGGAGCCAAAATAACACAATCTTTTTGATCGAGCATTTTGGTTCATGGTAGAGAAAAAAAAAATGACAAGGAAAAGAGAAAGGTTGGTCCATGCAAACTGACCAGTTTCAGAGCCCCACAACGCCGAGCAACTGATAGCTTAAGCTCCTCATTCCAAACCGGGTTCAAATTACTCTTGATTACTTTTGTTTGGACTTTCTGCAAAACCCATAGAAATAGCCAACTATTAGTTTTTCGCTGCAACTTTCGGAACAATAAAGGACAGCGTGCTCTAGAATAATAACCAACCTGCTCTCCAAGAAACAAAATGACATAAGGATCACTTGATCTAAAATCTCTGATAGCCAAATTAATGCCTCTTACTACTTTAACCTTCAAAGTTCCAATGAACTCCCCAATACTTTCCTGCAATTATGAGTAAGGAATTGACTCAATTTGCTTACTACCAACACTCTCCATATATATGTTATTTGAGGCTAAGCCCTTCATTTGATAGTTTAAATGGAAAGGTGACTCACTGTTCTCTTAAAACTGTCTGAACCAAAAAAATTGTCCATGTTCTTTCCAGAATCAGAACATCTGAAGGAGCTCTTCGAAGAGATCATTCGCAAGCTTGGTTTCAAGAATTCTTGCAACTCATACTTGGACCTACGAAACAAGAGAGTTGGCATGAGAAGTGAATTAAGTGATCATATTATTTCAGTTGCATGACATTTCAATATATTTCACCTGATAAAATTGGTTCTCTCCTCATTACTCGAGTCCGGTTTAGGCTTTGAGATTCCTTTCGGAAGATAAGCCTCATATATAGAATTGGCAGATGCATTACCCCCAACTTCAATCATGGCATCAATTTCTTCATCGGACCATTCATCCAATGTCACAGACATAACCTGAGTAAGTTAAAAGTCAAACTAGAAGCGTGAGTAAAAATTTGAGAAACTACATAGATGTACTTACTGGGAATTTTAAGTACAACTCAAGTCGTTCATGTAATTGTTAAGGGGAAATCCTAGCAGCCAACTAATATCTTAGATGTCAGACCACAGCCAGGTTAGAGAAGTATGCATTTGTATTAGTTTGAAGTATGGAACTTAGATTAATTCCTGCTCATCTTTAGATCGGTCAAGTTTCGAAATGAGTGCTAACTAACCAATAAAATTTTAAAACCTGAAGAAGTTTTAGGAATAGTGTCCCAAGAAAACGGAGTAGATTCATATGTATAAGTTCTTTGTTTAGGAGTTGTAATTGACATAACAAACCGAGATATAAACAAAGAACAATAAGAGGTTGCATCACAAGAAATTATTAGGGGCACATTACAGTATGTAAGAAATAAGTGAAAGGATCTGAAACAAGTAGAAGATAAATTGACTTGATGCTACCTTGGAGATGTGTGTACCAAGACTTGTATGAACAACAGAACATTTTAGGCATAAAAAGACCCCAATATTAGCTGACCTGTAAAGGCATAAAAGAACATATTCAAGGTTAAACATAATATAGGACATATATGACATCATTGCATTTGCGTCCATCCAAAAGATTTAATTACCACAGGAAAAAAAAGAAATGGCATAAGAAATTGACTTTTTCTATAGAAAATGAGGGCCTAAGAGCAGTTTTACCGAAGGGTAAGTATGAAAATAAAGTACAATACAGTGTTGGATATCACCATAAATCAACAATTCATGTTGATTAAATATGATGTCTGTCACTATAGAACACTTTCCATTAAACATCCTAAGATTCGTCTCCTTTCAAATCAACCATAAGATCATTCAATTTATGATAAACTTGAAAAATAATGGAGTAGGAACTAACAAAAATTTTTTCCAAAGAAAAACAAAAGAAAAGAAGAAAAAAAAAAAACAATGAGTTTTTGCCGAATGCAGGGTACAGAGATTATATCTGTACCAACATAGAAGGTTAATTGTTGGATTATTCAATTTAAAGTACAAGAAAGTTGAGCTCTCAAGAAGGGGCAGATAAAATAATTTTGAGATTCTAGCACTTACGCCCATTTGGGATCTGGAGCACCACAATCTGCACAGATGCAATTCTCTCTTTTAGAGAGTAACTCCTTCAGTTTCCTAGCATTACCTATTGATTTAAACATCATGAAAACTTAGTTAACAGGCATTTCCATGTCTAAAATCACATTATATGTTAATAGACGTTGACAATCGCTATAGCATCATAACTGCTAACCTTCCAAATAGCATAGACAACATATTATTTCTAGTACGAAATAAGCATGGAAGAACCTTCATCATCTGCTGTATGGAAGCATTTAAATGGCGCGAGCTCAAATCATTGTATCAATAAAGTATAGATTCAATCTTCATGTGTATGTTTTGCCTATAGTATCTTCTGGCTAGGTATCCTCATTGCTTAAGGACACTGTAGGACAATGAACCCAGTATCTCAGTGCAAGAGGATATGGGTAAACCAGGAATCTAATGGAATAAACTAAATGGAATCATAAGAATAAATTAAAAAAAAATCATAGTATCTGATGTAAGGCACACGGCCCATGTTATTTTAAGCCTATGGAGGAAACAAACTGTATGAGCAGTAAGCTTTGATTATTCCCTAAAATTACATAAGCTGAATGATGATACTTTGAAATGGCGCAAAATCTCTTTGAGAACATATGGCATAAAATCTCTTATTAATCCAAAAGAAAACAGTATAATAAATGAGCGGAGAAAAGATGAAATAGGATGGGGGAGGGTTTATAGGTCCGGCATTTGAGTACAACATATTTAAGTGTAACAAAAATCAAAACATGTGTATGATATGCCAACTAAGTACCTTGAACTGGTTTTCTGTACTCATAGTAACGGTTGCTCATCTTTACCCCCGGAAAATCCGTGACCATGCAACAATGCCTACCTTGATCTGTATATTCAGAATTAAGAAAAGGCAATTATAATATAATATGAGAGCACTTTTGCTACTCTCTTTTTCATAGTAAGGTTATGGAAGGCCGACAATAAAGATAAAAGGGGAAATATATGAACAAGATCTTAATGTTAGTCAAAGCAATTGCCGTGCATGTCATGAAAATTATATAGAAGTATAAATGTTCGAAAAGTGTGTGCACAACCTTTAACATTTTGCACTGTGTTTATGAACGACACCATAAGATAAAAGTTTTGGTAACAAATTAGTAGGTCAACAAACTTTATCAGAAGAATTTCTCTGGCTGGTTTGATCCAAATAGAACAATGATTCTCCATTTGTATTCTTATGACATACTGAGACTGGAGGCTGAAGAAAGTCGTTGAATCTAAATTTTAGAAAGAGAAAAAAGGGATTTGCATTGAACCAGTGATAAATTTGGTCTCAGAACCATATAAAAAAACCTCCAATAAAACACTCTCAGGGATCTATTCTAACAAAGAAAAAGTTCAGGATACTCTTCATCCATCAAAGCTCCCCGAACACCTAATGTCGATTGCCTAAAGGAAAATTTCTAATCAGTTGATGGAACTTGGAAGTGACATAATATTGTCATACTTTTTCGCACTCACATAGTCATAATTAGTTAAAGGGATAAAAATATCTGGATTATTTTTTTTCCTGGAAGAATATAGCTGGAATATTCTCATTTCAGGCTAGTTCATCCCAAACTTTTCCCTAGACAAACTGTAGAGAAGCAAGTGGAAACGCCTAAGACATAACTATCTACGATGGAGATTGGAAGTTGTCTAAGAATCACATATTTCAAAGCAGAAATTTCACCCCGGTTAAAGAGAAAATATGAAATATGAGAGTCAAATAGACTTTCTAATCAAACAACGGAACTTGGAAGTGTCATAATATCATCACTACTTTTTTGCATTCACACAGTCATAATTGGTTAGGGGGATGATCTAATTCCTACACTTGCCATGCTCTGACATTTATCATAAAGAGAAATGAGCTTAAAAAGAATTCAATATCTGGACTATTCTTTTTTTTTGGGGGAAGAATATAGCTGGAATATTCTCATTTCAGGCTTATGCATCCCAAATTTTCGCCCAGTCAACTGTAGAGAAGCAAGTGGAAACACCTAAGACATAACACTCTCCCATGAAAACTGGGAGTTATTTAAGAATCACATATTTCAAACTAGAAATTTCACCCTGGTTAAAGGGACAAGTGACAATCACAATCCATTGGCTTACTTAGCACAAATATGAAAGCCAAATCTATAAACTTGCAAATTTCTAAGAGTCGTCGTAAAAGATTAACTATCATCTTCACATTGAATTTTCTGCATCAATCAAATGCTATGATACAAATTCAAAACTTTGAAAAGCCTTCTCCTAAATCCCCACCTACAAATCACTAAAGTTACACCTCATAGCTTCATGTGAGAGCCATTAAGGTATTAAACGCTAGAAAATAGTTTACTATTGAACGAAACCTAAATCTTCAGGCTAATCCTTTATAGGTCTAAGCTAAAACTCAACTGAACGCAAAGTTTATTAGGAAGAACCCATTTTCCTCTATGGTTTTCATCAGAATGTTGAAAAAGATCATGTAACTAAACCAATAGAAAGGTTTTGCTTTGCTTGATAATTAAACAGAATCCAAATTGCAAAAGATGCTTCATGGGAAACCTTTTTGAAGCCCATTACAATGCTAAACATACTTCAAAAGCATTTCTTTTCCTCGAAGAAATGCAGATTTTCAATAACCCATTTGATATAATCGATCTTTATTCTTTCAATGAAATCCCAAATAAGAAACCCAGAAAAAAAATCAAAACTAAATAATTTATAATCCAAAAAAAATATACCGACCTTCGAAAAAACTGATCAGATTACTAGAAGATAAGGAACTCTTCAACACCCAACTTGAAGATATCGCAACAGCGAGCAGAGAAATCACGAGAGAAAAGGTTGAAATTTATGAATGCAAAGAAATTACCTAGAAACTTTGGACGAAAGGTTGGAGTCTGTTAGCGTGAATGGATCTGTTTTGTTCGTTTCCAACTAAAAAAAGATGCAGCCAACTCTCAACTGAAAGCAACAGCCCATTTAAATATTGGCCGGCCCGATGACTTAGCATTGGCTAGCTAAGCTAATTATAGACAAATTACGTAATTAGGCCATCATCATTTAATAATTGCCAAACTATCGATAATCGTTGGGCCCCACTTTACAGTGACACGATGAATGTTTTGACCACTCGAAGTGGCATGGTGAGCAGTTTGGACTTGACAGCTGTAGGTTGGTAACGGGTTTGAGGAAACTCGCGCGAACCCGGCCCAGTTACACTGACCATGCGAAAGAGGGTCAAAGAGATGAAAACATGGCACAACCGTTTTGACAAAATTATGCATCACCGCGTCTTTTCATAAACACGTGAAGATATATAGAAGAATGACTACTTTCACCCCTTGAATGTGATAACGTGAATAAAGTATTTTATAAAACATTAAAACTAGTCCGTGTTAATAAAATAATCTTAGAAGTCACATATGTAGGGTGCACAGGGTCCGAGCATAGCTTGAATATGATAATCATCATATTCATATCTGGTTACCCATCACGAATTTGGATATGAACATATCTCGATAAGTAAAATTTATATTCATATCCGTCAAAATCGGATACTGATATGAACATGTATGCGGAGCTATATGCAGATATACATGGGGATACGAAATGGGTCAGCGGAAGCAAAATAACATTGAAGAAAATATTTTTCATATGTCACAATAGAGTTTCTTAATATATTTGTTATATTTTAAAAGCTAAGATTAGATGTCTTCACCATCAAAATTAACCTCAAATCTATTAATCTAAGCATTAAAATTGTCAGGAGTCCTATATTAGCACTGCTAGCGAATATCTCCATTTTTTTAAGTACTCATCTTTCTAATAAATAAATTAATAATTTAAGTAAGAAGCGCAAACAAATAAAAAAAGTACTTGCCAGATGTTAAAGAATCTATTAAACATAAAATTAAGTACAAGTAGACAGACAATGGAAGCGAAGGATTAGTTGTAATTTAGTTGGATGATTGGATCTATCCGAGAGTTTATTGAAATATATTCGGAGATTTATACCAGCAATTATTTAGACATTTCTCATTTGGGCATTGACCTTTTACAAATAAATAAAGCTCTTCGATTAAGACTTTTTTGACATAAACAGATCCGACCCGCTAACCCGCCAACCCGCCTACCCATAGAGCTCCTCAGCGTAGAAAAAAAAGGCACAGGTAAGGAAAATACCTGTTCACTCCTTCCCATCGGAGCGATCAAATCCGTAAACTATTGAAAAAATTCCGTAAAATTGCTTCTCTCGTCTCAGATTTTGATCCATCAGAATCCCATGGAGGCCGTACAGATCCGCCCTCACCTCTCGATTGCTAGGGTTTGTTCTTCTCTCGATCGGAGGTGCTCAAGTCGCCAGCTTGTTAAGATCCCAGCTGTCGCTACACGAAAGAAGGTAAAATTGCAATTTCTAAAACCCAATTTTACTAGTAATTTCTTGATTTCTTTTGTGGTTCTTATTCTCGATGTTCAGTTGTATTTTTTTTTTTTTTTGATTTGTTGCGTGCTTAATTTTGTAGTTTGTTAATTACTGGTTTTGAGATTGGATAAGTAACGTTGAAATGAGATAATGTTAGTCGCCCATTGTGTACATTGTTCTTAAGATGGAACAGGATTATGAAAAATTTATCAGAAAAGATGGAGTTGGAAATGATCTTCGGACTCATCTGGGAATTAACTTGGAGAAACCTGCAACACTCAGAGTTGTTCAAGTATAATTTGAATTTAGTTTTAGATGCATCAGAAATCTGTAACATGGAGATGCATGTTTTTTTTTTTTGGGGCATCTTGTTCACTTCCCCCCTTCTTTTAGAAGGATAAAGGCCTTAGCAATTTCTTTTTAAAAGTACAGTCATTGCTATCTACTACAAAGTAATAAAAAAAAAATCAGGATGTATGTTTTGAGATTCTATATCCCTTTTTGTTTGAGTCATGAAATGAGTGAAGATCTAATTCACACTCTATAATATTTATCTTTTGCTAGAGGAGCTATAAACAGAAATAAGGTTCCTCTATCTTTTAGTTATTCCTCTGTAGACTGGGTTTGGAGGGTTTGAGAAATGAAGTCACAGGTACCAAGATGGGGTAGAAGTTTAAGATTGATACTGTACTTGACATTTTATCATGGTTCAGTGTGTATAGGGTCTACCAGACAACTTAGAGCCTCTAGCTCGAGATAAATATTCTATTCCATATCTTCTGGAAATCTGCATTTATTGCGTGTAACTTTCTTCTTTAGAATGGACATATGCAAGAACTATCAACCTTTGACTGCTCCATTTTGCTTTCAGTCCCCATGTCAGGGTTTGGTTTTGATGGTTTCAAATGTTTTAATATTCTTTGCCTTCTGGTTTGAACACAAAGTAAATAAATGCAATAATTATAGCATCAATAAAGCGAAAATGTATGTTGAAGTATCGTGTTCTTGCTCTTGTTTCCTTGTCCTCGCACTACTAGCTCTTGCCAAAGTGCTTGCTTGTTCAATTAAAAGGATGACAGTTGTTTTGCATATTTGCTTTTGACTTGCTTGTGAAAAATAGGGACAGAGAAGATAACATTAGTAGGGATGCATGGATGAATAGAAGGAAAAGGAAACAGCAGGGAAATGGGAGTAACTGAGTAAGTAAGGTATAGGAAATGCATTACAGAGGCATAAAGTGACATTTCAGGCTTGTGTCTAGAAGCTGTTAGAGCCACCAAATAGTGCAACAGATATAAACGGCTGGTGGTGGTTCAATTTTGGTTTTAATTAGTGCTATGTATTTTATTATGCAGTTGTGCTTATAGTATCTTAAACACGATTTTAAGACAAGTGATGGTCACAAATTAACAATGG
Organism: Asparagus racemosus; assembly: GCA_037177215.1. Classification (NCBI taxonomy): domain Eukaryota; kingdom Viridiplantae; phylum Streptophyta; class Magnoliopsida; order Asparagales; family Asparagaceae; genus Asparagus; species Asparagus racemosus. The sequence continues at coordinate 27,078,471 of JBAKGM010000233.1, forward strand.
AGAAGACACTTTACAGTGACGAATGAGGATGAATGATTCCTGTAGCTGACCTTAAAAAACATGGAAAAGGGTTTGTTATCGTGTCGTAGTTAGAGATCGGTTCCTATTTTTATAGGATGCTATATTATCTGCATCTTGTTTTTGTTTCTTTTCATTTGTCCTTGATTTGTATCTGCTACTTTTGAGTCTTTAGTAGAAATTCAATCATCTTATTCCCATCCTGTCCTTATCATTTCTTATCACCTTTATAAAGTTTGTACAAGTCTTAGGCCTTCTTCTACTAACCTTGATTCTAGTACATCAAGCTTAACGAACTTCTTTTTACACTCACCATCTTGGTTTGAGCCTCTCTTTATTACCCTAAATTTTAAACTAAAAGGGCAGCCCTGTTGATGAAGCTCTCACTATGTGCGGTTCCAGGAAGGGGTCAGACCACTTTGGTTCTGTTGTGTGCAACCTTACCTTGCATTTTGACAAGCGGCTGTTTCCAAAACTATCTAATACTAGTAATCAAGTTTTATGATAATTATTCAACTAAATTCTAAATTGTATAATAATAATCGCTGAGCCATTGTTGTGATCTTTAGGAGCCAAAACACGGTCAATCATAGTATTAAAAAAGTAAAATCTGTCGCAGCCATTTAGCTCTAGTCCACTTAGATATGTCATTATCCACATATTCATATACAGAAGTGCAGATTTTATAAGCCCTGGTCATTCTGCGGAATTCATCATCAAAAGTTTGTCGGTGGCTTCACACGGTGGCGGAACCAGGACCCATAAGGTAGTGGGGGCTATAAGTTATTAATAAATAAAATTTAAATTCACTAAAATAAATTTATTAATACATTCCAACATAAAAAGAAAGGACATTTTCTAATTATCCTCGACCAGTTTTAATCTTCATGAGATCTTTTTCTTCTTCTAATGGAACCTCATGCAAAATATTTAGAACATATAAAGTCTAAGATTTTTTAACTTATTTCACTGAGATTGTCCTGGTTCTCTTTAGTTACATTGTTGTTTTTTCTTCTTCATTATTCTCTTAAAACCAACGATCTATTATAATCAAAAAGTGATAGGAATTTGATAAGAGATATTTAGGATAAGATGTATGTTGAATTAATGGATATTGGGTGCTAACTACGTGGGCCTTATTAAAAGTCTGTTGCAATAACAAAAAATCAATTATAAACAATCTGAGTCTCTGTTTAAATACATGTCATGATAATAATAAGCATAAATTATTTAAAGCTACGAATGGACTATAATGAAACTAAATTGCAAATCAATTATAGCAGTCATGTACTGAACATTAAGTGGGGGCAATTATTGAGCTAGGTCTCAATTAATGATAAATGTCATATACACGAGGGGTATATTGCAAAAAGATTTTTTTTTTTTTTTTTTTTTTTGAGTGGGGGCATTTGCCCACACTGACGTACACGTGGCGACGCACATGCGGCTCGGCCACTGCACACACAAAATCAAACAATTTTGCACAACTCTATATAAGCACCTGTAAGTAGTGAAACTTGAGCAGGAGGAAGCATGGAATCAATGAGGATGGAACCAAGCTCGGTAGTCAACAGGCAAGGTCAGCAGGAAAGGTGTGGAAATGGGAGTAGCTTTCAGATGCCACTGAACTACCCAAGGTACACCGAAGCTGACTATGCACAGATGCCTGAGTGGAAACTCGATTGCCTCTTTGCTCAGTACGGACTGCCCGTAACTGGCAACTTAGCAGAGAAGAGGAGCTTTGCTAAGGGTGCTTTCCTCTGGACGAGCTACTGAGATGTGAATGTCTAGACTCCTGAGAGATGTTTGGTTTGCGATAATGCGTGCGTGTAGTTTATATATAATTAAAGGGTGTGGTATATGCTTGTGTGTATACATGTAATGTAAACCGAGCACGCTTTACCTTCTGCATGTCAAAACCCAAGGGGATATTATGCTCTTATGTATTCTTGTAAAGTTGAAGTATGATGGTAATTTCCAATTTTGTGTGACCCTTTGAGTCCTTTTTTCATGCCATATTTTTCATAAAAATAGAACTCGGAACGTTGAACTTCGCCTTTGGATCGCACCTATCTCCATTTTGATGATTCACTTCGAAAGGTTGCAAGATGGATAATTTGCATATCACCACACGTCGGGATTGTCCCCCAAATCTCCTAAATGAGAAGTGCATTGTGCTGGCTACGAATATTGAAAGGCCAGTCAACGTTGAAGAATGCAAAGGGTGGGAGTTTGAAGGGCTAATGCGTAGGAATATGAAATGACGCGTTACTGCTTAGCTTCTTGAGCTCCAAAGAGCATTATTGGTTAGCTTCTTGAACTTCTCTTTGGAGAAAGTCATCCTCCAAGTGAGAGAGATATCCTCTTAGAACTTTTGAGTGATTAGTGCTCTCAGATTTTTTGAATGATGTGGCGTGATGATGGCCTCTTGGAGCTATTGAGTGATCAGTGTTCTCGGGTTTCTTGAGAGATGCGATATGTGTGAGGGTTTTCAAGTTTATCATTGCAAAACTTGTATCACTTATATTGATCGTATTGGTTTGTGAAGACAGTGAGTTTTCCTAGTGAGGAAACCATGGATATAGGCATGTTTGGCCGAATCATGTAAGAACTCCTCCTCCCATTGTTTTGGTGCTTGTACTCCTTATTGTGTACGCTTGTCTGTGTGCTCCAATAATCCCCAACACCACATACGATTGATGACTATGTTAACATGCTCTCAGGTAACTTGCGCTAAAGAAATAGCTAAGAGATGTAGAAATTTATGGCACTGAATCATTGTTGAGGGTATAATAACAAGAACAGAGAATCTTTATATGAATTTTCTTTTGGATGGATGCATGAATATTCCCCATTCAGCTCTGCTAAAGATTCTCCATTTACCTCGATCACAATTTATATTCTCCGCTTTCAATCCTTTGAGCATCTTCAATTACAATCAAATAGGTCCATCTAGGCAGAGAGCCTAAATCGCCGTCAAGCTTATCCCCAATTCAAGTACCTCTCATCACAAGAACTCCACCATCTAAAGATGTACTCGGTACTTATACAATTTATGATTATTGTTCATTCATCTCAACATTATAATCTCAGTGACACTCACTAATCGAACATGTAACGTGCAGTATTGTGATCCTTAAACCATGGCTGGTCACAGAAAGCAACCAACAGAAATTCCTTACAACTTCAATGATATCTTATAGTCCCATAGTATGCAACAGGTTCTCCACTTTTTATGAACATTGTTGCACTCGAAAACTTCCTGCAGTCTAACTGCTCAACATTCTAAGCCATAAATTATGGATCTTCATATATTCATAAATTATGGAGGAAATATAACTCCTCCAGTTCATAGGTAGTCAATCATCACAGTATTTGAAAACCCCAACTTCAACCATCTACTTTAGTTCTGTGAACAGTGACGGATCTAGAAAAATTTTCTTGAGAGTTGGTGATGGGGGGGGGGGGGGGGGTGCGACCCACAAGTCCCTCCCCCCCCCCCCCCCCCCCCCCCAGACTACAACTATCTATATATAGAAATAAATGGAACTCAATTTAGATATGTATAGTTTGTGATATAAATGTTTTAACAAAACAATGTCAAATCAATTAGCATGCACAGAGGTTGAAACTTGTACGGCCCATAACATTTGACTCGGTTATCAGAATCACTATTATAATGTATTTTCAGAAAGTTCTCAACATGATCTACAAAAGTAATATCTCCAGGGTACAGCTGCACACCCTGACACCACTTGAATCCGCCCCTGTCTGTGAATAACATCATTACCAATCTTCGCATAAAAATGAAATATTTGTCCAAAAGTTTTGCTGTTAATAAATGACAAAAGTAGAAAACAGATGGCCAGTAGCCCTGCCATTTTCTAACAAGGAATAAGATTTACAGTCTGTCTTGACTTTAAGCCTCAAGCCTTCTTAAGTTTATTTCAAAATATTTTAGGAATAGAGGGATCTCCATTATTCATAAACTACATCACAACATCAACATATAATATACATCATATCCACCCTTGATTAATAATAGAGAACCAAATAACATAAACCTAAATCTAGAAATCAAACCTTGAAGGTTTTTCCGACTAATAATCAACTGACGATGCGATGGACAATTGAACCTAAAATTACCCATTGCAGTGTCAAATTTGTACCTGCCATGGTCCATTTTACATTCTCAAGAATAACATATAACAGGTTATGGTAATCCTGTGATAAAATTGATTGGCACTTGGCATTAAGATGGGCTATAAGGTGCTTAAATTTACATTGAATGCTAAATAACTCAGAAATAGTTACTGGATCACTGTTCACCATCGACTTCTCTCTAAACACGCCATGCCAGCCATTCCTCATAAGAGTCAATGTGAAAATAGAATTTTCATTCAAACTTGTGCCATCGAAAAATAAGTAAAGGTTAAATCTACGTGCCAAAATGACACGAATCGGACTTTAATGAGTTCGAAAACGCAGAGCCAAGTGATTCCTCCTCTTTCTTGGTCAGTCGTAGACGACAGAGTGACAGACACATAAAACCTGTACAGACCCCACTCACACAAAAGGAGACCAAAGAATGTTTTCCCTTCGGTGGTAAAGGAAAGAGCAAACAAGAACACATCCTATTAAGAATAAAGACAAGCACTAACAACAGAACAATCAATTAGAGGCTAAATACAGTCATCACCTCGTTAGCTTTTTTCTTGCCTTCAATACTACACAATTCAATCTTTGCAACTAAACGCACTACTCACTACGTGATTCACAGGGAATCCAATTCTTTAATGATACTAGAACTTTCCCAAACAAGCCACGTAGTGCACTTTAGGCTTCTCAATATGCAATATTCAGTCATCAGGAAACCATTGTTTCGCAGTGTCGATCCAATTTGTTCTCCACTACATACTCAGCACACAGTTTCCCTTCATTGTTTTTCACGCACGGCATTATCGCTCCATAAAAGGACCATGCACATAATAACAGGTGCCACAAACAAAGCTGCGAAGAAAACTAAAAGAGAAAGATGAGTGGAGGAGGGATGGAGTCAATGAGAATGTCTGAAACTCCCATGGCCATGGTGAATGGAAAGGGCTCTCAGCAAGAGAGGTGCGCTAATAATAACTACTTTCAGATGCCACTGAACTACCCGAGGTACACTAAGACTGATTATGAGACGATGCCGGAATGGAAGCTCAACTGCCTCCTTTTGCAGTACGGGCTCCCAGTTACTGGCAATCTTGAAGAGAGGAGGAGCTTTGCCATGGGAGCTTTCCTCTGGCCTGATTACTGAGATATGCTCAAGTCTAGACGAAGCAACTATAGGGAAAGGTATACCTATTATTAAGTGAGGCCTGTGACGTATGTATCTATTGATGCTCATACAATGATTATGCTTTGCATAGTTTGATATTTGCTCTTTGATGTAGAGGGGCTTTTCAGATGCAAGGTTTAAGTCTTATGTAATAGTTTGCCAAGTAAACCTTGTGAAGATGTTGGGTAATTCGAGCTAAGAGTGTTTGTAAAAAGAGCAAATATATTGAGTACACATTCCATTGTCAACAGCTATACTCCTCATTATTTGTACTTCTTTGAGTTTCTGCTCAGGTTTTATTTACAATCAATGTTCTTGGCACCAACAATTATTCTTGTTACAAGTTCTGGCTTCTGACTAAACTAAACGCTAAAACAACGGTCATGTTGTTTTATGAATCAAAACTATAATTACATATATTTGCAGTGTGAATTTCTAAATGATGGCAAGACATAATTTTATAAATTTATGAATCAAATCTATCAGAAAGCAATAGAGATTAAAAGGTGATATGTAACGAATATTGTCATTCACATGAATATGAAATAGTTATATGCACATCAAATAAGTATTCGATAATCAAAAAAATCAAATATGTTAATGATCACATTTTGCATTTAGTAGACGAATACCAAAGTGCATTGATTTCTCTTAAATGACCATATGAATCAAATTTGAATGAATACTTGATCAAAATGAATACTCAATAATATAAGACCACACTAAAGGACCAGGTTTTGTTTCGTGTTTAACAGATCAATTACCAGCACATACAATGGGCCTATTATCAAGCCATTCAGGACAATTGTAGGGCATTCCATCTCGCCCCATACAAGCTGAAATGCTCCGCATGAAAATTTGCACATCTCTCATATCTAAATGTCTTATATGTAAAGGAAAGATATTGGACAGTCAACTAAAGCCGTCAAGATGTAACATGAAATGATTTAAAGCAAACAACAATCAGAAGAATAAAAGAGACAAATAAAAAAATGTAATGCCAGCACATACAAATAAAAAACCCTCAAAAGTATCGCCATGAGGGCTTGTGTCCATACAGTGGCATATAACTATTTCATATCATGTGAATGACAATATTCGTTACATATCATGTGAATGACAATATTTTGGGAGCTGATTTAAGGTTCGTTTGCATATGTACACCTTAAATCAATCATATTTACAAAGTTATTCCCAAAACATAGTATCCGCAAAACTATCTCCAATTCATTAATATTAAAAAAAAGAAAAAAAACCCCCTCCAGATCTAACGTTATATTATAATAAACGGTTAGGGGTGTTTCTTACTGTCCTCTATCAAATCAGCTCAGATCTGACATCAAAGCGTCTAACAAGTAGCAACATTGAGTAATTTCCAATAATGATAAATTGAACGTGATAGTTTTACAAGTACTGAAATTTGGGAATAATTTTGTAAATATGAGTGATTCAAAAGTTATATGTGAAAAAAAAACCCTAAAGCCAATAATAGATGATTGTCATGTGGGAAGCAAAGGCATGTGAGAGTGGAATTAGGAGAGAAGGGCCAAAGGTCTTCTCTCGTCATAGACTTTGTTGAGTATGTCAGGCTGTAAGACGGCCTTTGCTTACTTTCGAGTGCAGCCTTTCCAGCAAATCCCTACATTGTCAAAGTGAAGTTTCACGTGCATGCCACGTGCCATACATGCACAAAGTTCAACTGCAGTAAGACTTTAGATGGGTTTTGTATGAATTTTTTAATCCATTGATTGAAGAGGGATACATCGACTACATTTTGCCTGTTGTCTATCATAAGATCCTCTCTGGTCCCCTCAACGGCCTTTGTGTTCACCTCTGTCAGTGTTTATCCGTTTGTTATACAAATTTTTGTTAACATGATCAAGATATGATTCTCCTTTCATCTTTGTCATAGCTAGATGAAGTGTTTTTATTTTACTACGTTCAGCAACTGGGCCAATATCTGGACTCACATGACAAGTTTTTTAAAAATCCGACATGGAAATTCGTAATTCAAATTTAAATTACTCTGATACCATGTCAAAGGTTCTTATTAGTAGTGTATCGAAATTTTGAAATTGTAGTGAGGATTAGACCTTGTAATTTTTCTAATGTTTTGAACGCCACCAATTCAACTTATGAGCATGTTTGGTAGCTTTGCATTATAATTCATTTGAGTTATAAATGGATTATAATACATGTGAATTATAACTCACAATATTCAGTAAGTTTAAGTAGAGTTTAATCCATTTCAAATATATAGACGAATGACTAAACAATCTCGGTAGATATTAGTCTTGCTAACTTTTGGTGACTGCCTAAAATTAATAAGATAAAGTAAGATAATTGCTTTAGAATTTATTTTAAAACAATCCAAATATCATCCTAATATTAAGCATCAACTTTCATTTGGCAATGGATTAAGGAAGAGGGATTAAGTAGAATGATTAACGTAGTTAGCCCATTCGATAACACAAAGTACTAAATTATTAACCCGTTAAATAATTTTTATTTTAGTTCTTGTGATTAGTTTTAGTGTTTGGGCATAAGGAGAATTTTGATTATTTTCTTTATAAATAGAAGGATTAATTCTTAATCTTTCTAAATAGGAATATTAGTAAACCCCTCATTTTGAAGGGTTAACTCATTTTAATCTCTCTATAGGGGTTAACCCAACCCTTATGCACTTCTTACGTTTGGCAAATTATGAAGGGTTAACTCACTTTGACCATTGTATATATAGAGTTTTTATGTTTAGCAGATTAAGAAGAGGTTAAGCTCCTTAACCTGTTGACAAACGGTACCTTTGACACTAAATAAATAACTCTTACAAAAGCTCTCTCTATTCAGCTATTCAGAACGACTAATAAAAGTCAAATCCTAACTTCTGCTGCCTTTCTTTAAAAAATCATTTTAACATTTATAAACTTATAACTGATCAGATTCAGTGTTGGGTACCAACTACCAAGGCCATCCGCCCAGTAAATATTGAACTTTGAACGTTCGTTGCGCACTTCACTTCCTTAGATTTTTGCAATTCAAGTTCACCCGATTAATGGATTAATCATTTGATCATGTGTGTACATACCTTTAATCATAAATGCTTTATCATTACAAGTGAAAACGATTCATTAGTAGAACTGTCTATATCTGGACTAGTACTATAGAATAAGAGAGTTTAGAGATTAGTATATTTATCCAATAACTCAACTTTTCCTAGGGCATCAGCTATCAGTAGAAATAAATCTCTTTTGTAATTAATTACTAAGAGTGTGTTTGGCAAAACCAGCATAATCTAACTAAGTCCTTAACCAGGTTAGGGTTTTGATCTAGATACAAAGTGATCCAATCCTAATTAACCTGGTTAAAAAAGGGGGAAATGAACTATAGAAACTAGGCTAATTATGACCCAGTCTTTTTGTAAAACATAAGTTCAACTCGTTAACCACACTAGGATCCACTAACCTAGTTAAGAAGAAGCATCCTTCCTATCAGAACAATGTATCGTGGGTTCCAATATGAACCTCACAAAGGGGGTGTATAATTACATAAATACATGTTCTACATTCCAAGGCACCGACGTTCTGATAGGATATGAACTCCTAAAGGAGTAGTTGTCAAACACCATTCAATAAATAAATCAGCATATGTGACAAAAGTGATGATCACTCCGCTGCTTTTTAGAGTGGAGAAGCTTCAAATCCCTAAATGTTAATTAAACTATTGTTCGAAAGTTCTAAATCTTTTTTCACCAATACCAATAATGAGAAAAATATCCTGAGTTGATTGGGGGAGATGATAGTCAAAGGCTTGAATTTACGCAAGATCTATCAACACCAGGAAGTTCATCTACTAACTCCG
>JBAKGM010000233.1:27087769-27103597 GCA_037177215.1 Asparagus racemosus
TATATATATTAAGTCATAGAAAATGTTGCTATATCTTTCTTCTTTAATTTACCGTTTATCATCTTCCAAATCTTCGTTGGCCATCATGTACAAGCTTGGTTTCTGAGTAATATAATAAATCAATATTATCTCAAAAATTTAAAAATTTCCTTCTTTCATTCTATATAGAATGAGGCTTGTGAATGTTTCTATTCCTGTTTGTTGTGGCATGAACCAACAAGCGATACAAAAGTATCGTAGTGAAACACATGTTGTGATCAAGATATACCATTGTTGGCTAAGAGACATTTCAATGCTTTATCAAGGTTCATGCTGCAAAACATGATTGGATGACTGTTATGTAGGTTTGTAACATAGCATGTGTATTTGACTGGAAAGAAATGATTAAAACTGGGACAAAAAGAAATTACCTTTTCTCAAAAAGAAAGTACCTTTTCTTAGGCAGAAATATTTAATCTTCCTGCTAATACATTGTTGTCTTGACTGGCTTTTTTGTTTTTGGTTAAAATTTCCCCAGTTCCCAGTTTCTATGTGCCTCAGAGAAAGTAGTACGACAACTCCTGGTTTTGAAGCCAATACTTCTCTACATTATACTGAGGATCAAGCAAAGCAACTTACAGATGAACCTATGAAATCATATCCTCCTGCGGAGAAAACTAATGGAGGAGCAGAAATGAATGTGCCCTTAGAAGAACAAATTCTTAACCCAAAGAAATATGCAAAAATCCATGATTTTTGTTTGGGCATCCCCTTCGGTAAGTATGTGGTAGAATTATACTCCCTCTCCTTCTGTGCACGCGCGCACGTGCTGGCATGCATCCCCTATTGCATACATGCACATGAGGTGGTTCAACAAGTGATGTAGGTGTAAATGTGCATATCTGCATGCTCTGTGTTGGGTTTATGTTATATACATCTTTCATCTTTGTTTATTTGTGCATCATTAATGAGAGTTTTTTCAGGCATAGATCACTAGTTTGGGAAGGTCTACTATATTCTTTTAATTGTTGGGCACTAAATTTATGTATCCTAGATGTCATTTGAAATGTTTCGTTGTTAGTTCATCTAGTGTCTTGTTCAGTGTTTGAAGTTAACTATCACTGCAATGAAAAATTAGAGATGGCAGCAGTTCTTTTTCAGTATTTGACACATATTGCCTTTTGGTTAATGAGTTCTCTCTCGTGTAAATTATTGGTTTTGTTCTGATCCTGATCATGATAAACCCCACTATGGTTTATTTCTGATTCTAAACTTGATCATAATATCAATATCTGCAGAAGTTTAATCTGCTACCTGATTCTCTGTCGTAGTGTTATGACAGACTATGATACACATAAAAAATGAATAAATAATAATAAGGATAATACCTTCCTTGCCTCCACCAAAATGCCAGCAAGAACGACAAGAATAAGAATTATAGCTGATTTGCAATAGATTTCATGAATGCTTTCTATGATTTTAAAACAAGCAGCTTCAAGAATTTCAGTTGGTAATTTCACAACTTACAATCACAAACTCCCCTGGAACAGGTGGGATTGTACTTGGTGGTGGGCTTTTCGGGTTCCTTTTCTCCAGAAATCCTGCAAGTCTAACTACAAATGGGGTTTTGGGAGGTGCTATACTGGCCATGGGATTCATAAGCCTAAAAGTCTGGAGACAAGGGTTATCTAGCTTACCATTCATGTTAGGGCAAGCAGGTACATGTCTTCTGTTTTCTGTTAACAAACTCCAATTCCTCACACTATGAAACAGTGAAATATAAATACATTTTAATGATTGTATTGTGAATCTTCTTAAGAAGTGAGCTAAATTACTATCTTTTTGTTGTTTTTTCAGCCCTAGCTGCAACTCTTGTCTGGAAGCATCTTAAAGTGTACTCCTTGGTGAGAAATACGACAACAAACTGTTTGGAGAAGGCTTGCAGGTTATTTGATTCTTATGCTTACTGATCATCTACTTTCTTCTTGCAGACCAAGAAGGCTTTTCCCGCTGTATTTTATGTTGCCATGAGGTACTCCTCACCCATGATTTACTCATGTTCGAATGGAGATTTTACCGAGACATTTCAACTTATAATCTAAAATGCACAACTATAGTTCCATTTTGGTCTTCAGACTTTTCTATTTTTTGATTAAAAATGGAGGCTAATTGGCACACAAATACCTCAAAGTTTCACTTTCTTTTCACTTATATACCCTCAGTTGTAGTACGTTGCAGTAATACCCTAAAGTTTACTCCATTGAACTTACTAAACAGTGGTAAGTTTTTGGTAAAAAGACGATAATACCACTGGTTAAATTAGCTCCAGTTTGTCTTTTTCAAAAAAGTCAATGGTATAACGTCCTAAATATATCATGTGATAATGACATGGGAAGCTTTTCAGGGAGTAGCGATTATCTAATAGAAGATATTAACGTGCTATTTCAAAATACTTTAGGGTATAAAAGTGTGACAAAATACAATGGTATATAAGTGAAAAGTTGGTGAAACTTTGAGGTGTTAAAGTGCTAATTTTGTCCATACATGAGAAAAGGTGTCTATTTCCACACCTTGACATCTGATAAGTAGAAAGATCAAAGTTTTAACTCATATTATCTGTATATATTTAATTTACAGATCCCATTGTAGAAAATAAAATTAAGATACTTTGCTAATTTATCTTTTATCTTGTTGCAGTGCTGTAATGCTTTGTTTCTACTCATATGTGCTCATCTCTGGAGGAAACCCGCCACCAAAGAAGAAGAAGTTGGCAGCTTCCTCCTAATCATAGATGAAAATGTTGTGATCTTTTCAACTAGTTGTTTTAATGACAACTGTGTCATATAGAGATCCATATATTGTTAAAAATATGTATGTTTTTTGTTGTAGTATTGTGCTTATTTATTTTGTGTTTACTAATAATTTTGTGAAACTGGACTCTTGGGATCTTTGGCGATATGAATTATTACAGTGCCAAAAGCCTTCCTTGTAATGATACTCTTGTGAACAGTTCTCTTGTGGTTTCTTTCTTTTCATGACTTTCTTTTTCTTGGCACTTTTTTTTTCTTCAATTGTAACTAGATTCTGGGCGTGTGGTAAATGCAAGTTAATCTTTTTCTAAGGTTTTTCTTTGGATACGTAATCATCAAGTATCACTTTCTCTTTTAACATGTGTTGGTGACCAAGTCATATTTTACGGTACCAACAAATATTGATTAAGCAACGCTCATTATGCCAAACCAATGTTTCTTATAAGTTGCAAAATTTTATTTGCCGGAAACAATTTAAATTTGCAACTTATCAAATGAATTTGAGGTCTAGTTTTCGATTTGAAGTCTAATTTTCGCTGATCTTACTTTATAATTTCATATGTAGAGTTGCAAGGAATAACGCGACATTCTTGTTTCTGACCCCCCAAAAAAAAAAAATGAAGTTTGGTTCAATGGGATTTATTGGTAAAGTAATTGAGGAAAGATGCAAGCGTTTGCCTCACTGCATCATAATCATGCAATAGTGTGTATTAATCCATTTATTTGAAAGTGTTAGTGTTAAAACTTAAGAAGAATTTTCCGTCACTTCTACATATATTTCAGTGTAGTTGCTAGCCTTTTTCTATTTTTAAACATATTTATGCACAAAATCCTCTAGAAGCTATACTTGACTTTTTGCTCAAAACTTACATATAAATCGATCTAGCTACTACTATACGTAGCCTCATTATCTCACCCTAATTACCAGGCGGCAGTTTCTAAAGATTAAAAAAGAAAATTCCCTTTCTGCCCTCAGAATCTGACCGTTTGCCCTCCCCCAAAATCCCAATCCCCCAAAATCCGACCGTTACAACTCCCCCTCCCTCAAATATCTCCCCCCCCGAACCACCGCGAATTCCCCTTCTCAAGATTTTCTTCCCATTTTCTCATTTCAACTCCAAAATCCCTCTTTCCATTTCCCACTCCTGATCTGCTCCGCTTCTACTGTCGTCGATGGCAGAGACAGCCGAAACCCAGCACGTGGTCGAAATCCCCGTCGACTCGGAGACCAACGAGAGCCCATCCCAAGCCCAGGGAGCTCTAATGGCTCACCCACTGACCGAGATCTCATTGAGCCCAGGCCACCTCCTCCTCCTTAAACTGTTCCAGCGCCAAGAGTCCCAAATCTCCCGCGCCGTCAACCTCAGAGAAACCCAGCTCGACAGCCTCAAGCGCGACGCGTTCCACCTGTCCTCCCTCTTCTTCGCGTTCCACGCTCTCTCCTTAACTCTCCTCTTCACTTCCTCCACCGCCCAGACGCAGGCCCAGAAGGCCTGCAAAAACTGGTGGGTCCCGCTCTGCCTGTCCCTGCTGACGTCGCTCGTGCTCATCGTCGCGGTGCAGGTCGGTGGCGGATCTACCTGGTGTCAGATGACACTGCTCGATCGATTATCCACTTTGATAGATGCTTTTAGGGTTATTTTGCAACTAATACGCCGAAAGTTTGCCTCATTTTTAAGCTCTAATATGCATGTATTAAGTCGTTGTTTGCCCAAAAACTCCACAAAAATCTAACTTCGACGCCCAAAATTTTATCTTCCAAAAAAAAAAAACCTTAATTTTTGACAAAAAATTAACTTTGATACCCCAAGTTTGAACTCCTTGTTAAAATGATGATGATTATTATTATTATTTTAAGTTTAGGCATGTAAGTTAACGAACTTTAGCGTGTCAAAGTTAAAAATGAGGTGAGGGAAGTATATACCGGGGAAAATTTTTGGGATATCAAAAACTTTTGCTTGTATTTACTACTCCTGCTACAGCCGGAATAGGCAGGAGGTTACTAACGAGGACAATTAAAAATATAGATTCCAGACCCAAGAAGTTTGTGTTATTTTTTATTTTACCGTTCATACTTTTACTTTAATGAGCTAAATCCTTGGCCCGCCACTGGTGCAGTTTAAGGTATCAATGTACTGGAAGGTGATGAGGGCACTGCAGAGGGAGAGGAGCGATGGAAGAGCGCTGGCGCGGACGGTGCAGGAGCTGAGAATGAAGGGATCGAGCTTCGATTTGTCAAAGGAGTTGCAACTGGGGACGAAGAGGATGAAGAGCTCGAGTGTGGATGGAGGGTGGAGGCCGGTGAGGTGGATGAAGAGGAATGCTGTTGCTTTTTGCCTTGCTGGGTTTGCTGGGCTTGTTGCTGCTGCTTGCAAGTTTATATTGTGTAGTTGATTTATCTTTGCTTTTTGGTGAAAAAAGAATTACTTGAGGTCATAATTCTTCTTAGCGAGTCGTGTGGGGTTTGATTTAACGTTATGATTTGGTTCTATTGCCTTATGTTGCCAGGATATGCAGGTAGGCAAGTAGGATATATGCACTTGTATATGCAATTTGAACGAATCCGCCGTATGAGATTGCTAACTTCCTCAAGAAATTATTAATAATATGGACGCGCTTAGAATGACCACTCATTTTAAAAGGATCTCGTGGAGGTTTCTTAGATTACATACCACACAATATCACATCCCAAACAGACCTTGCACGTGCGCGCGCGCACACAAAAACAAGAGCGCACACACAAAAACAAGAAACTGGGGATGCTGTGCATAAAACATCACGTAATATCCAAATCATTTGATCAAGCAAATGCAATCAGTATAGGTATAAGAACATTAAGCCAAGAGCACCGGTAAATCAATAAATGACAATGTCACAACAGATTATCAAGGGTGGAAAAACTTGTACTAGCACAAAAGCAAATAAATGTAAACAAGTATCAAATAGGGTACATAAAGAAAATGTTAGGATGCAAACAACTTTCCTACTTGATGAAAAACAACATTTACACTGCAGTAGGACGAGAAGATAAATAGAATTAGGCTGAGAAAGTTTCATGACAAAACAATTACACAGACACTTGAGAAGACAAACCGAAACAAACAGAAGTGCAATGCGATATGTAATGCAACTGTACATAAATTCCAAGCTACAAACAAACATAATTTCCAGGAAAAAGGAAGTACAAGCTAGAATGCCACAACCAGTGTTCTGCTAAAATTTCCTGGCAGTGCTGGGACAATGATCTACCTGATTGCAAAGAACCAGAGCACCAGTTCTTTATAGCTTTGGAAACATATAATCTGACATTAGACATGTTCATAGGAAAAGGAATAGGGAAAACAAGGGACCAACACTATCTATTTCCACCATACCAAAACTTAAATAGGTTTCAGTTCAAAGCACTCCTACCCGGACCAGCTCCAGGGGAG
Organism: Asparagus racemosus; assembly: GCA_037177215.1. NCBI lineage: Eukaryota > Viridiplantae > Streptophyta > Magnoliopsida > Asparagales > Asparagaceae > Asparagus > Asparagus racemosus. Next base: position 27,093,990 of record JBAKGM010000233.1, read on the forward strand.
TGCCCTCTCAGAGTCATACAACAATACATCTATGTATCTATACGAACTCCCACAATAACTAAACAAAACTTGAGCATAACCACAATTATTGTATTTCTACCACAAATACATCTCTGACCCCAACGCACTAAAGCAGACAGCCAAACTCCACAAGACCACAAACTGGCTCACTGGCGATATTCCTTAGTAATATCAATTCCCCAGTAGCAGACACACTTCAGACATAAATCTAGTTACGACTCTTCTTGGTCCAGTGCCCCGATATCAACCAGGGAATTGGCTTTTCTTGGGGAAACCCCAAAATATGGATTGATCATACTGAATGAAGATATCAACTTACCCCCTTGTTTTGGCTCTCTTCATTCCAAGGCTATTATTGAAGGGGGATACTGAGCCAGACATGCTTGACCCTTCCTCACGAAGTGTACCGTTGAGCATAGCCAGCTCTCTCAGCTGTTGCTTTTTGAAAAAATCTTGGGACTCATCCTGTACAGAAAGGGAAGAATATAAATATGATAATTTTGTTTGGTAGACTGTGGTGAAATTTGGAGAATGAAGTAATACCACAGGCTTGAGCAAATCTTCCAAGATCTCGCGGGCTTGCATCAAACGGGTATCGATAATATCAACAGGTAACTCTGCCTCTACCAGAATGTGAAGGGGCTCGTTCAAGTGCTCATACCCTGGTTTCCCTCTCATCATATCCTCCTGTACGGGCTTGCAGCATTAGCATTAGATAGCACTGTATTTCTCAATTTGTCTCCAAAATTATAGAATTGACGTTGCCTCTAACAAATAAAGTTCGAATAATTTCTTAAATTATGTCTTGCATGCATGCACACCTTTAAACAATGACTGGGCCATCAGAGTACAACAAGAATGACCCAAGGATTTGCAAAAAACCACAGAACCAATGTGCATAACTTAAGAGCTAAATCAAAAGAACATGACAAATAGAGAAGGGTATCATTAATAATTTCAAGAAACTATCTAAAGAACGGAGGCTGTATGAACCCCAATGATCTCACAATTTACATGATAGTCAATAATTGAGACCTTGAGAAACTTCAAGAAAGCCATCATGAAAGCCTGCTCCTTCTCACTTCTAATGTCAGACAATCTCTTCACATCCTCATTTTATCTTAATCCTTTCTCCTCTTAATATATTTCCTGTTGTTCTAACTCAATGAGCTTTGTTCAGGTAGGAGTTGTGGGGTTATTTCTCTATTTATCCATTTATAGTAATTATCTTCTCCAAATATAAGGACTTGCTCACTTTGGTAATGACAAATGTGACCACATAATACTGCTAAACAATAGATTTCCAGGACATACTTGCACAAACTACAATCACAAGTGACTATATAGATAGTTTCTGAGATGTCATTTAGTTTCTATATTTTACTTGAGTTGTACAAGAAGATGCCCATGCAAACTATGCTTACATGAACAATCATTCATCAGAAAAATATATTATTCCGAGCACAGGGTTTTTAATCAAAACACATCTTGTCTTTATCACGAGTTATTTCCCTGGGTGATTAGAATATAAATTACCCGAGTTGGATCCTTGATGCTGCCATGCCCCCTGATCAGGACACGACAGTCAGTACTCGCTTCAACTCGCTTAAGGGAGTTTCCTCTAGGACCAAGGAGTCGACCAACAAAGTTAAACTGCATAAGACAAGTGAAAGAGAGATAAGTCATCTTGTAATACAAGTAAAAAGATCAAAGTCAAGAAGAATGCTACATACAGAAGGATACTTGTCCACAGGAATATCAACCCTCATTGTTTTCTTGACAACAAGACTGGAGGAGCTACCCTGCGAACCAAGCCAACTAGGTGCCGATGAAGGTTGTAAGAACCCCAACCTCTGGATGACAGTTTCAATGTTGTTAAAAAAGGTATAAATAATTTAAATCTATCCAGGGCATGCACAATTTAGGTAATAATCGAGAATTCAATTCACACAAATTTTCAAATTGAACAGACATCATCACATAGATTTATGTTCATAAAATCACTAACAGCATAAATATGCCGTCAGTGCTACCAGAAGGTGCAGAGCTTAATTAATCCATACAATATCAAAATTTTATGTACTAGTAATAAAATAGGACGGGCTCTAGCAAACGACAATTTCAATGATATAGTGGGTTGTGTACGCATTAAAGAACTGACACAACTCCATGTTGTTTTGTCATTTATAGGGGCAATAAATGGTAGTGACTCATTATGGGCATGTTTGGCTACTACTTATTTTATGATTTCTTATAAGGTACTTATTACTTAATTTTATTTATTTTCTTAGAGGACAAGATATTTTTAATATCAATAAGTAAATGTACTTACAAGTAGCCAAAAAATAAGTTGGAGAATCCCAACTTATTTTTTTCCACTTATAAATTAAAAATAAATAATAAGTAACCCCTTACCAAACATAATCTTCTCACCTCATAAGTAAAGAAATACTTATAAGTGAAAATAAGTATGTTACTAGACGTTGGAACATCATTGCAGAAAAAACAACAAGAAATTTGGGACCGGGCTCACCTTTCAAAGTCGAAGAGCATAATTTGGGAAAGAAAGTAGGCACTCACATATTACTAGTTAGAATTAATAACAGAGAGGAAGAAGTCAGTTTACTGAGTTAGTACTTACTGCAACCTCATACGTATATAATCCATGCAGAACCTGACACTAACAAAGATGGAGCAAAAAGTCCAAAGACAATCCCTTAGATAGTGAAAATGATATTGTCTACCCAAAATACAGTAAACGCTCCACGAGGACCCTAAAGTTAGCATGAAGTGTAAAAAAGAAGTCAGGATCAGGAATCTAACTGTAGTTAAGTCAAGTTAGCATGAACCTGACTACTTCAGAAACCCTTCTTCGAGCAGTAAAATTAGATGCAAAGAGAAGTTATGTTAATGGTTAGTATCCATACTTCTGATTGAAATGGCGATGCCCACCCATTCAGATCAGCTGCTGCTCCATTTGAAAATAATCCACCAGTAGTCAAGGGGCTACCTTGTTCAAGCCCACTTTGATCTAAAAGAGACGCATTCCCCAACAGTGTAGTTACACGCAAAATTTCTGCTAAAAAATGTCAATTTCAAGCATAAAAGACGTACCAATTAGCATTTGTTAGAAATTAGTCAGCACTCAGCTGTAAACGGGTAGATACTGGTTAACTAAAATGGTGAGTTAATGATTAGCATACAAATCAGGCAATTATCCATTAACTAAAATCTCTAAGCATAAAAGACGTACATTTCATATTAATCTGTGGTTGACATAATAAGAAAAAACATAAAAGCAATAGCAAAATAATGAACCCATATTTACATAATGTAAAGGACCAAGGAGCATCTCCTCACTATACTTGAGGCTAGAAATCTATTGTGCATATAGAGTATACATTTTAAGACGGAATGAACAATTCCACCAGTGCTAAATGCATAAAACATCAACTTAAAGTCTTAAACCATGTTGAAGAGCCAAATCAAAGTGCCAATCAGTGCATATATTCGAGGAAGACCTGGCAGAGGCTTAATATAATGTTAATCAAGTATTGATTTTGTCAGACAATAGACTAAAAGGCAGATCAACAGATTCGTGCATCTTCGTGGATCCTGTGGGTGTTGAAGGATAAAGTTGAGCATGAGGTATTAATTTTGTCAGCCAACTTACTAAAGGCCGATCAACAGGTTCATGCTTGTTAGTGGATCCTGTGGATGATGAAGGACAAGGCCCTCTCGAATTAACTAGAAGGTATAAAAGATTTTCATCATGCCACCCAACATGTGCATAGACTGCAGGGCGACTAATCATACCACAACAGCAAACAAATATTTTTTAAAAAGAAATTGGAGTATTAAATCAGAGTTTCTTTACCAATTATTAATTACTCTCTTGCAACAGACCAAAACTTTTCAAGACAAATCGACCACTAAGGAAAAGAAAGAAAAGAATTAACTACCCTCTCACCAGCTATACGAAGCCATTGCTCAAAATAATAATAACAAAGATGTTGTTCAAATTTTGTTTTGTTTTCTGAAAACTCTCTATTTTCAACCATTAGATGAATAGGTTCATAATGATTCATCCACTAAAGGCGGTTCAGCATAAGCTTAGCTGTTGTAGTTAGTTCCTACACCAGCAGCTCACAACCTTTTGCATGCATGCAAACATAGAACACTAGAAACATGCATATTCAACATTCAGGAAATTGGAAAAGGTCCTAATAATACCCCCCAAAAAAAAAACTGTCCTATATTTCATCTCAAAAACATATCCCCCTACGCCCTCATCTTGAACCATATTATCAAATTGTTTTTCTTGAATATTCCCAATACATAAAGTCACTTTTCATTGTCTTGTAAAGAGCTATATTGACATGTCCATAGTCAATCATTCTATCAAATTTTTGTTCTTTGATTTCACGTATTTGAATCCAAGGGTCCTTTCAATGACCTTTATTGTTAAGTGTGTGAGAACTACAAAGAAGCCAAGGAAAATAGTGATCTCGTTTACATAAATGAACTTTCTGAAAACTTCCATGGATCTTTTTGGAAAAAGGAAGAATATTAGAATATACGCACAAAAGAAGCCTTCTTCCTTGAGAGCTACTAAAAAAGCATTACATCTCCACTGGCTGAAAATAAACTTTGATGTCTCTTACAGAAAGAGAGAATGTTTTCGGGCCTGAGATAATGAGAAAAAGTTCATGGAACAAGCCCCCTTTCCCTGGTTAACTTGTGTCTCGTGAAATTCCATCCTCACTTATAGCTACGTGCAATACCTACAAAGATCTCAGGAATGCTAGGTCAGCTTGGAAAGCATATGCAGATGAAGGCGCACATCAGTCATTCATAATGCGTCTGGTAGGCAAGAAACAGTCCCTAGAATGAATATTCCTGCTGTAGCAATTAGAAAATTCTATATAGGTGTTTCCAATATTCTTCCAACAGTTACGTTTAGCAACAAGAACAAAGTGTCCATGAAGAATCATCTCATAGATGCAACCTAGACGGATTCTTGACCTAAGTCCCAAATATGAGTAGACATACTCATAATTGATATCAAGGTTAACATACTAGATAGTAGATATTATTATACATCCATTTCTTGTTTGCAACTAATGAAATTCAATAATATATGGACCCTTTGGCGTATTTAAATGTTCAAAGACTAGCCTAAATTTCATTAATTTCATGTATGTTTAGTAGGTGTGTAAAGTGAATGGATATGGCATAGATGGTAGTATTACCTTATTTCTATATGTTTTCTTATGGCATATATCCATACAAATTCAAACACATCCCATATACTAGACTTTCTAGTAGTATTTGATAAAAAAAAATCAGATTCTTACATAAGATTCAGATGCTAAGAGAATATATAGGGAAGAAAAGGGGGGGGGGGGGGCTCAACCTACAGTTTTAATGCATAATGTTTTCCTTTATTTTACATTGAGACTTCACTACATGTTCTTTTATATTACGGTATAGCTTAGAATATTTATTTAGATGACTATGATAGTTAACTCTAATCGTGTCCGCGTAGAATGTTAAATAGAATACATAGATATATCCATAACCGTCAAAATACAGATAAGATGGAGAATCTGGACCGGTTTAGTGGTAGCTATTTACATTTACATCCCTAATGTTATGCAATGTTTTGAATGTCCAGTTTGATATTTCACAGAAAAGTGACTATTTTAGTGTTGTTCACATTTAATTCAATTATATGTACAGGCTCTCATTCAAAGGAATTAGAAGAATGGAGGTGAGACCTCTTTGAATCTCTATAACCTACCAATCAAATACAACCTGATCAAACCTGACCAAATAGTATAGCAAACTGCTTCAACTAGATCTAAAAATAATCTAACCATCATCTCCCTGACAACTGATGTCCTACCATTGCTCTTACTATGTAAAATTTAGAATTCTAGGGTCCTGAGCTTGTACATTTCCACATACAGAAAGGGTGTGCTGAAAACATAGAAACTGGTGAAGATTCTAATAAATGGCTAATTCGGATAGTTGATATCGGTCTTTATTAGAAACTGAGAAAAATACAAGATAAATATCAATATGATAGGGTTTTTTTGGACTCACCGAAAAAAAGAGCTGTATCTCCATTGACTGAAAACAACCTATCATTTCTGACAGAAAGAGAGGATGTTGTCTGACTTGAGATCACAATGTGTTACCCCTTCCTTGTTTTACATGTTTGTGAATTTCCATCTTGACTCACAGCCAAAATGAAGTAACTATCCAATGTTAGGTAGCATGTGGATACATATGAAATGTGAATGACCACTCATAGTATGTCTGCTTTGGCAAGCCAGAAACCTAGTTTGAGGACAAAATAATACTGTTTCAGTGTTTCCAACTTTCTTCTAATCTATGATTTGTGGACAATGAGACAAGTGGCATACTCTAATATGGACATGGGTATCCAATATAGCCATTGTAGAAAACAAAGCCACAAACACATGACATACATTTGTTGCGAAATATATGAATGTTTGACTAATAGATAGATGTGCACTGATCATTAGTCTTATATTAAATAATCTTGCTTCAGTACAAAGATCTCTGTAATGGCATAATATACTTTTTATATATTTTTACAGTGAATAATATCTTTCGTAAGGTGAATTTCGGAACAAGCACAACTAAAACCAAACTATCTCCACGAAACCTCCATAAGAATTAGTTCATCTTTTAAATCTGATTGTCAAACCTCCAAAATGATTGACCTTTTTAAAATAATATACCTTTGCAGATGTGGAACCCAATGGTGACAGCCAATATATGAAAACAACACATCATAGACAAACTTAACATACAAAGTAACGGTCACACTTCCAAATAAATCTTCTCATGGCAAAGGTACTAGGGAAAGCTGCCACCCATTTATGCAAATTGCATGTGTTAACCAATAAGAAAGAACTCAACATAGCACGAAGAAATTGTAAAAATAAAAGAAAACAGCCACATATTATTGCGAATCTCACCCTGGTTCAGCAAGCGATAGCTGTGTGGAAGCACTGGCATAAATGGACTAAGCTTGTGACGCTCCGCCAACAACTCTGAAAGATACCTGCAAATGAATCCCCCCTCATCATCTTAGCATACAGAATTTCAATTTAAGCAAAATGGCATCACATGCTTGAGTAGAAATTCCACAATTCCAGAAACATTGGGTTCGATAATTTAATCAAGTGATAACATAAATCTATAAGCAATAACCAACGGTGATAACAAGAATTTTATTTAAAAAAAAATCTCTTTGCTACATACCAATAGCAAAATAACCAAATAACATCAAAATGCTTATTTTGAGTACATATTAAATGAAATTGCTTATGTCCCACTCTCAAGACACCCATAAATTGTTGCTTTATCCACTTAAAATACAATAATATCTTCTCCCTAACACAAACACTCTCAAAACCTCAAGAACAATGACTAGACACAGCAAGACACTAAAGAAACGAACAAATAATTTCATCCCCAAATAGCAAACTGTACTAATGCGATCTAAACAAAACCAAAAAAGCATAAAAACCTTCTAAAATCAATTATTAGAGGACAGAGAAGATCTCAAACCCTACAACTACTATTCATCAATAATTCCATCAAATAATTCAGATCTCAAACAATTAAGTACGATCAACAGATTAAAAAAGTAACGAAAGCCCCAAAAGAAGCTCTAATCTACATTAAGACCGGCGATTAATGATCGAGCCATGAACCAAAGAGAGAGTAAAATTAGGGCAAAAGAATCTCACTTTTCTTGTTCAGCGAGGACGCTGGTAGCGTTTCGGATCCCAGAGATGTGAGGAGAGTGAGGAGCAGTGGAGGGAGAAGGAGAATACGCCATGTATCGGCCCGAGGACATGGCTGCTGCTTGAAAGGAGATCTCGATGGTGCCCCCCTAAGAGAGAGAGAGAGAGAGAGAGAGAGAGGAGAGATTTGAGAGAACAGAGAAGGCATTTATAAGGGAGAGGTGGAAGAAGCGAGAGAACAGTGACAGACCTTTTGACAGTTCACTGCGGGGCTCAAAAGGGGTAAATATTAAAGGGTTCTATCTCTATTTTTCTTTTTCTTTTTCTTTTTTTTCCATTTCGGATATTGGTCACTTAATTTTTTGGGTTTTCTGCATATATACCCCTCAAATCTTCTATGTTGGTAAAATTAATTGTCAAATCTTAGTAATTACAAAATTGCCCTCCGCTTCTCTCTAATTTTTTTTGCACACTTTTACTTACTAATTTTTAGTTTTTAAACCCGAAGTTGTTGTAAACGTATTGGAAATTATTGGAAAATTTGACATTCCGCTACTTAAAAAGTAAAACTCTTAAGTTGGAGCAATAGAAACACCCAATATGCTAGTTTTAGGGGTGATTTTGCAAATATCAAGATTTAAAGGGTTATTTTGCAAATATTGAAGGTGTGAGGGGTATATATGCAAAAACCCCGAACTTCTTTTTTTTTCCATCTTCTAGCATGTAGTCGATGCTGTTATTGGCCACGTATCAGTTAATGTTAATTATAACAAAATATAGCTTCCTTCCAATTTCCTAACTGAGATTGGATTAATGATTATGGAACTTAAACATCACAAAAGGTTCAAATTAATTATGATATTCTATTCAAATCAAACAATGTAGCAAGTTACATGGACTAATTTAAAAATAATTACAGAGGAGGATTAAATAACAATTTGAGGGATTAAGTACAAAATATGAAAATTTTAAGGCACAGATATTAAGATGCCCTCTTTTTCTTCTTTAATAAGTGGTGAGGGGACAGGTTATTATGGCTGTGTCTCAACCACCTTTGCTGTTGTATTATTATCACCAACTAATAAAGTTTTTGGCTTTATAATTTGCTTGGGAACCCTGGCCGCTAGAGGCCTAGAGCCATCATGGACCATGGTTACTAAAACGATATATCAATCAAAACAGATAAAGTTTAGAAAACGAGCAGGAAAATGTACTGTTTTAACCACACACAAAAAGTTACCAATTGGGAATTTTCTATAATATTAGGAAAGTTATTATATCATAAAAGAGGATTACTTGAATAATATCAAACAAGATTAAAAATCGTATTAGAAAGGTAAGTTGTACGTGTAACTCGAAAAGCAAGAAAAAAATTTAATATAAATATTTATCTCAAGATGTTTTTGTTATATATTCTTATTTCTTGTTATTTATTTCACAAGTGATTTATTTTATTTTATATTTTAATTTGTCTGAGTATTTTTAGTAATCGCCCTATATATTAGGTTTTTTTGGAAAGTCTAATATTTTTTATAACATTTTTTAGTTTCTCAAGTAATTAAACCAATGCTATCATGTATTGTTTATGTAAATTATCAGGAAAATATTAAAATAGTATCTTAAGGACATAAGGCCGTGATTGGATTTGGGATTTGTTTTATCTTGGGACCAAGTTAACTCACTATAATCCTGGGATATATTAATCTAGGAGACTATAGTGAGTTAAATTTTTAATAATTTGTTTGCCTTCATTTGTTATTAACACATCTAATACCAATGGCATGTTTGGAACTTATCATT
>JBAKGM010000233.1:27107023-27122088 GCA_037177215.1 Asparagus racemosus
TTTTTTCTAGAAGTTACTCTTTAGTGCTCATTCTCTCCTTTCATGAGAGTCCAAATTAAAATAGTTAGCTACTACATTAGCACACTGTACATAATTTGTACATCATTAGACATAGTTCTTTGGTATAACTACAAGCAAGTTCTCCATTCTTCTAAATAAATAACATGAAGAAATTATTAGTTAAACATTCCTCATATTTAACTTAGTCAAGATGAAAATTGTGTCATTGTACATGCATAAAGAGGCTTTGCATAATATAATCATGGTTAGTTGCTTTAAAACATTATCCTTCATTATATTATTACATACGCATAACTATATTTTCGAGCTAAACAGTTATTATGTAAGACAAAATTAAGAATAAGTGCTTAACCCAAAATACAATTTCATGAAAACCCAAAAGTCCTCACAAGATAACTAACATGGTAATTAGTGCTTAACTAAAAATATAATTTCAAGAGAACCTAATAGTCATTAGAACCACACAAACTTTAATACCTATAGTTATTGAGAATTATTAAAAATGAGAGGGTATAAAAGGAAATCAAAAGTTTTAACATAGCAATCATCTTTTATAGTAGTATATGGATTAAGTTTTGAAAAGTCAAGTTATTTTGTGTAATTTTGAACTTTTGAGCGTGATTTGTGTAATTTTTTAAACTTTATGGGTTTCTTCGTAATACTTTATGTATTATAATATGTTAGCTACGTACGATTTCTTTACCTTATAAAACTAATTGTTGATGTATTTAATCAAACAGTCACTAACCTCGGTACGAGTTTAGCTTTTAAGAGAGTGGAGTCCGCCTTCTCTTCTAATGCCCGGTGATGTTGTTCCGGTCAAGGGGTTTGCCTACAAGAGGGTACCCGTGGAAGGGGCGGAGTTGGGATCTCCGGTGGTCCCTCTGACGGTCAAGTCAGTAAAGGAAGTAGGAAGAAGAAAAATATATAGGTAGAATTCACTGAAATGAGATCACTTACTTGGTTTACTATTCTTACTGCTATTTATACCTAGGATTTGGAGGGTATTCTTGTCTTTCAAGAGACAGCTGCTGAGTCAGCCCTCTCCTCCATGTGTCGGGAGACGATTGGGCTAGCTCTTGTATGCGCCGGCCACGGCAACATGTCCCTGTCACAGTAGCATGTCTTTATAGGTGTCAAATTGTGAGCGGACTGAGAGTTGGCATTGTCTATTCTCCATTAATGGGAATGGGATTGGCGGCGTTTGCAGTAGCATGGTTCCGAGGTACCTTAAATACTGTGAGGGATGGAGGAGTGAATGGGGCTGTCAGCACATCTAATGCGATAGTGATGGATTGTCGGGTGTAGACTTCAGATAGCCGTCGTCTAGGTGGGGGGACCATGAGCGACGAGAGGGGGAGTCTAGGCCGAGCGGTCGGCTTGGATCGCTTGTCGAGTCGCTCAAGAGAGTAATTTGATGAGGGGACGACCATCATCGCCTTTCGCGTCGTCCAAGGATATCTAGGGCGAAGGGTTGGTTGAGTGGACGACCATCACCGCCTTTCGTGTCGTCCAAGGATCGCTAGGGCGAATGGTTGGCCGAGCGGACGACCATCACCGCCTTTCGTGTCGTCCAAGGATCGCCAGGGCAATGGTTGGCCGAGCAGACGACCATCACAGCCTTTCGCGTCATCCATGGATTGAGTAGTTAGAGGGCATCGACTAGCCGTTCTTTCGTGTCTAAGTGGACGACTGGGGGCTTGTGAGCTGAGGGTCTGAAAAGGGATCGACGGTCCGACCTACGCTGCCTCTTGCGTCGGCTGCGGGGGCGGTCGACCGACATGTTATGAGGTGGGCGATCAGCGTAGGTCATTTTGCAGGCTGGTCGCGGGGGTCTGTGCCGCCCTTAGTTGGCAGGTGGATGTGTTCATTTAAGCTAATGCTCTGTTTTCCTTTTTAATCACTTATTAGTGGTTATGACCATAACACTAATACAGTTGAGCTATTTCATGTATTTTATTAATCTTATTTTAAAAACTTGTTAAACGAGAGGTAGTTTACGTGGGATTACTATAGGATATAATTAGGATTAGGATTGATTAAGATTTCAATAAAATATTTAAAACAATGATGGGTAATATTAAATTGCTTCGTGGTTATTTAGGCTGTGGTTTATCCGCCCTTGTTTAGTATCACTATCACTAATGGAATTGTTTGGCTTTATGATATTCATCAAACACATGCATTCTCTTTGAAAACCGCCAATATCTGGTTGATATGATCATGATCACCATTCATTCGTTATTAATATTGTTACTATATTGATAATAATTGTGGATGAATGGTAAACAAACACTGTGATCTTTCCCTTTCTCCATTCTATTCATCTCGATCACTGTTGATGAACCCTTATCCATTAAGAATTGAAATAGTTTCCTCTTCCTTATCTAATAGAACTATAATCATCACGTCACACCATTGTCACCATCACCTCACCTCCACCACTTACCACTGCTAACCACTCTTTCTCAAATTTAGAAAGGGGACGTTTATACACGTAATAATGAAGTTATTATCCTAGCAAAATTACAACTAATAATTTCCCCAACAATAATGCCTCAAAACTTTATTCTTGTATGGCCCCATTCTTGAAAAATGGTTTAACTCGTTGCAAGGTTTAAAACTTTAAAACCAAATCTTCAGCAAGGTGTTTAGCCAGTTTTAGTCCTTTTATTTGACATGTAACATAGTTTCCAGCCACTAACACAAGAGAAGAGGGGAAAAAAGTGAGATTTGTTGAAGAATGAGGCACTATTTGTCTCAATCATACAGCTGTGACGCAAAATATAGAACATTTTGTTTTGAATCCATGTGATAATAAAAGATCCAGCAAGAATCCTGCATCCATCCGCGCATCTAATTCCCTTTTGGTTGTTGGGAGACCTCATGTTAATTTGACAGATAATCTCATGAATACAACATTGACACCAATAAACTATGGAGAGAGATAGAACATCAAAAAGTACAAGCAAAGACTACCAGTATTAGTTGCTGCACTTATTAATTAAGAGACCCATGTGTTGTTGGGAGCGGATTAATTTGCGGTAGTTAGAACAGAATCAAGAAACTAAAATCATTTATAAATGAGATTTTATTCACTGTGTGAAGTCCTTTTCAATCTTGAGTGACTGTACACTAGCATACATTGTGTGATCTTTGAAATAAGGCTAAATGACACTTAAATGCCTTATCGTTTCACCACTTTTACACTTAAAATATTCTAAACTATAAAAACTAGCACATAAATACTCTAAGTTGTCTACCATTGGAATATGGTAAACAAGTTAAAAAAACCCGCTATGACAAAAATATCCCTCCATAAAAATTAATAAAAAGATGAAGGGTAGATATAATGATAAATATGACAATAAATTGGATCAATATAGTTACAAAAATATCAGGTGCTACTCACAAGAGAATATTCTTAGGAATATTCTCATGCACAACTAATAGAATGTACTAAACATGCCATTTTTTACAACCTAAGATATTTAAATGCTACTTTTTGGCAACTTCGGATATTACAATGCTACTTTTTACAACTTAGAATGTTTAAGTGGAAGCAGAGGCGGATCCAGAAAATTTTGGGGGGAGGGGAGGGGGTGGTGCGGACAACAGGTATCTATATACCTAAAAATAAAAATATAATATTATAACATTATAGTACATGATGAGACTGTACTTAGGGGATGTTAGTCAATTGGAACATTTTTGCTAGAAGTGGACTAATTTTTAATATGGGATAATTTTTTGAAGTGGAATATTTTAGTGGGATAATTGGGAGTATTTTTTAAAATGGGATATTTTAGTGGGACAATTGTTAGTATCATTAAAGATAGTTTTTAATAATCAAGAAGCATACAAGTTATACACTTTGATGATAAGACTACTATTTATATATTTTAAAATTTACTAATAATAATAATAATTTACTTTAGTATCAATTAATCTTGAAGAACTATTGGATATGCTATAAAATATTATTATTATATTAATTTGTTATTTTTTATTTTTTAATTATTATTGTAATACAAATTAAAAAAATAAAGTTTTTTCTTTTTTTCTCTTTCTTTTTCGATTTGTTAGATATCATTCCATCATCTCTCAATTTTAATTAATTTTAATAAAACATGAATTTTAATTCTTAAATTTAAATTAATTATACAATTATAATATTTAATAAAAAATGAAAATAAAATTAAGAAAAGAGTAAGAAGAGATGTAATCTAATCTTATGGTGTGGTTTACAGACGATGGAGAAATGAAATGTGAAAAAGAAAAAGCAAATAAGAAAGTTCAAAATTGTAGTTTTTTTAAGACCTAGTTCTAGTTTAAAACATGGGATAATTTGGGAGACTAGAATTCTATCTTTTCTATATAAATTTGATAAAAGTGGGATGATTTTTTTTACCATGATCGCAGTTCTACTTTTTATTTGGTTCTAGTTAACTGACACTGAATGGTTTTAGAGGTTTTTATTTTTAGGCCCAAAAGTTTACCCTAGTTTATCTTTAAACCTAACTAATTTATTTTGTATTATTGAACCCACTTATCTATATGTATTTATCTCTAGACCTAATTTTTAAAATACAATACATATATATGTGAGCCCCCTTAAATTAAAAAAAAAAATCAATTATACCCTTCCCCAACCCCCTTCCTTTGTTCCTGCATTCTTTCATATGTTGGTCCCTTAAAAAATTTAAAAAAAATCCAATTATACCCTTTCCCAAGCCCCCAACCCCCTTCTCTCTCTCTCACAAATAATTCTCCTCTCTTGCATTATTCTCTTTTTTTTCCATTCTTCCACTCTTATGAACCCATCAATTAATTCTCAACCACTTTTATGAATCCATCAATTAATTCTCAACTTCATTAATGCGTAGGGTATGGTTGCTTGATTTTGGTGAAGATTCATCACTTTCTTAGTAATTTAAGGTATAATTTTTCAATTTACTCAACTACTTAATTTATATACTATGAAAGTATAGATGGTTATTCTGAAAGTATAGCGTGATATTATGAAAATATAGTGGGATATTATGAAAGTATAACGTAATATTATGAAAGTATAACGTGCTATTATGAAAGTATGACAGGTTATTATAAAAGTATAGCGTGGTATTATGAAAGTATAGCATGCTAATATGAAAATATAGTGTGATAATATGAAAGTATAGTAGGTTTTTCTGAAAGTATAGCGTGATATTATGAAAGTATAGCGGGATATTATGAAAGTACAGTAGGTTATTCTGAAAGTATAACGTGCTATTATAATAGTATAACATGATAATATGAAAGTATAGCATAGTGGGATAATATGAAATTATAATGTGATATTATAAAAGTATAGCGTGCTATTATGAAAGTATAGTGAACTATTATAAAAGTATAGTATGATATTATGAAAGTATAGCGTGATAATATGAAAGTATAGTGGGTTATTCTAAAAGTATAGCGTGATATTATGAAAGTATAGCAGGTTATTATGAAAGTATAGGGTGATATTATGAAAGTATAGCGTGATATTATGAAAGTATAGCAGGTTATTATGAAAGTATAACATGCTATTATGAAAGTATAGCGGTCTATTATGAAAGTATAGCGGGCTATTATGAAAGTATAGCATGATATTATGAAAGTATAGCGGGTTAATATGAAAATATAGTGTGATAGTATGAAAATATAGCGGGTTATTCTCAAAGTATGGATATTATGAGAGTATAGCGGGTCATCCTAAAAGTATAGTGTGATATTATGAAAGTATAACGGGTTATTCTGAAAGTGTAGCAGGTTATCCTGAAAGTGCACAATCATATCGGGTTATCCTGATAGTCCACAATCATATCAAACACATAACAAAATAGTCATACCAACACATAACAAACATAGTCATATCTTATAAAATAAATTGTATGGCACTTACATAAAAGTAGAACATAAAAACTCATGCATGGTTGCAATATTTTACTTATATGTTCCAAAAGTTAGAATATAAAAGCCAATTTAGTCTGCAATAGATTGTTTACATGTTCTCTGGTTGTGACGACATCTATTACACTTTAACTCTTTATGGGGATTCAATCCTGAAAGAATGCGCTTTGTCCTTAGTCTTTCACGAAGAATTGTTAATGTTGGTGGCCGAATCACCATATTTTCATCATCTACATATGCCTTGTCATCGTCAAGAATTGGGTGTATAAGAAATGATTATTTTCCATTGACATTCAATTAAAAACATGACTATTTCCTCTAAAATTTGTCAATGCACAATACAATTCTTCATCCATTTATGTTTGCCACCAAAAATAAATAAATTTGTGCAAACTTTCATCAAAGATAATCAACTAAAATCAAATTTACCTAACTATAAAATGTGAAAAAAATTTCATGAATAATAATGTGAAATTTTTTTCATGAATAAAATGAGAAATTAATGCTATAAATTAAGTAGTTGAGTAAAATGCAAAACTATACCTTAAATTACTAAAAAAGTGATGAATGTCCACCAAAATCAAGCAATCACACCCTCCACATTAATGAAGTTAAGAATTAATTGATGGATTCATAAGAGTGGTTGAGAATTAATTGATGTGTTCATAAGAGTGGAAGAATAAAAAAAAGAGAATAATGGAAGAGACGGGAGAATTAATTGAGAAATAGAGAGGAGGGGGGGTGTTTGGGTAAGGGTACAATTAGATTGTAAAAATTTATAAGGGGGACCACATATGAAAGAATGCAGGAACAAAGGAAGGGGGTTGGGAAAGGGTATACTTAGATTTTTTCAAAATTTACCCGGGGAGGGGGGGGGGGGGGAGGGGACTCACATATGTATGTATTGTATTTTGAAAGTTGAGTCTAGAGATATATACATAAACATAAGTGGGTTAAATTATACAAATTAAATTAGTTGGCTCTAAAGATAAACTAGGGTAAACTTTTGGGCCTAAAAACAAAAACCCCATAAATTTATCTTAGTTTTAATTCCAATTGACTAACATTATAAAACTTTGTCCCATAAATTATCCCAATTCTAGTATCGAGTTGTACTTGACTAAATTCGTAGGATAAATTAGAACTATAATTGGGTTAATTATTTAAGGTGTTAATCAAGTAGAATTCTAGAAGAACTAGAAGTGGAATAACTTTAAAATTATTCCACTAATTGTTCTACCTATATAGAAAAACATGAGTTCTTCTCCCCCAAATTATTCTACTTTTTAACTTAGAACTAGATGAGAACAAACTAGAACTTTTTGAATTGTTGAAAAATTATTAATTGTTGAGTCCAATAAAATGAATGTTGCTAATACATTATGCATTATTATACATTATAAACGTATGCAACTAGCACTTGCAATGCATATAGGAAAATTTGAATAATTAACGGTTGATATTAAAAAAAAGGGTAAGTAACATTTTGCGGATACACATAAATCACACCGAATAATAGATATTTACCTAGAATCAACAGTATTTTGTGAGAAGTTTTAATAAATAAGTAATGCATAACATAATGATGAAAATAAGTGCATTAAATTTAATTAGTATGAATAAGAAAAGAGTGGAGATGAAAGATTACTAGCAAGTGATCAAAAACTTGTGATTGATTTAGGAATTAGGGACTTAGCTAGAATACATAATTATATATGATTAAAATTGTTTTATACTTCATGATTATTATAGTATTTGTGATGATCAAGTATGTTGCACTATTAATTTATAGTTCAGTATTATTATTTTTTGATGAACTACTTCATGATTATTACTAGGCCAGTTTACATGGTTATTGATAGTAATAAGTATTAACAATAAGGCTATATATAGTTTAAGTAATAGTTACTCTTTTATAAGAATTATTAATATTGCTTTATATAAATATCCATTTATATTCACAAGCTTCAAAAATTTATAAATTAAGGCGTCATACTATCAAAATACCTAATTATATACTTTCTAATTACTCCAAATTATCCCACATCATTTTACCAAAATATCTCACTTCTAAAAAATTATCCAGCATTGTTCTATTAAAATATCCCACTTGCATAAAATTATCCCACTTAAACAATTATTCCAATTGTACTTAAAAAGTTTTGATTGACTAACACCCTCTTAGTATAGCTTATTGTTAAAAATTTATATGGACTTTTTACTTTCGAATGGGCTAATTCAAATTATTGCTAATTTCTCTGGCATTTTTAGATTGCTTGAGTCTTGGGGCGTAATTTTAAAAGTTTATAGAGGGCGGATGTAAAAATTGCATGACTTTACATGCAAATTAGAAATATCTAGAGGTGCAATTGCTCCCCTAGCTGCGCAGTAGATCCACCCCTGAGTGTAAAGTTGGTGAAACAATAGGGTATTTAAGTGCCATTTAGCCTTCAAATAACTTCATTTTCGCAATTCAGATAGTGTGCAATCTGTGTGACTGTGGGAGCGTGCTATGTCATTGTAGATAGTATGTAATAAGTGAAGGTCATGCATTTGGCTTGAAATCTTTCATTGTGGAGATGATTGTTGGCATGGGTGGTCTAATTGATTATGCTATTTGTCGGAGCGTTTTGTTGTTCAAGAGCTTTTCTCATAGAGCAGTATGAATGGTTTCTATTTTCTGGAAGGTTTCAGACATATGGGGAAGAAATATTGCGAGCCAACATCAAATGCTCAGCTTTCTTTCATTTCTTCAACAGAAAAAGAAATTTTTATCCAGACGGAACACAAACTTTGTTATATTAGAGGCTTTAAATTTCATCTATCGAAAAGCAATGAAAATGAAGTTATTTATTGAAACAGTTATTCAAGAGAACTGTGAATGCATGTGCACATTTGAATAAAGAGAAAAAAGATATGGTCATCTTTTGCACAAAAAGAATACTGAAGATCCTCAAAATATAGGGTTGAGAAAAGCATATATTTGTAGAAATCAAGATCAAAGTAGATGAAGGAAAACCATGACATCAATAAGTCTCTAAAAAAAGAAAAAGTCGAGGTGAGAAAACCTACTATATAGGCATGAGATCATTGACAGAATAAGAAATATTGTTCAAATTTATTAGAAAAAACACAACAATGAAGTAAGTCGGAATAGCAATAAACGCCCCAAGAACACAGGCCATCAGTTGAACAGAAATAATTAAAGCTTCATCAACAAAAATATTGAACACTATCTTTAAATTAAATGATCAATGAAGAATAAAATGAAAAAGATGCTCATGGTGCTTTTACAGAAAGACGCTGCTGCTTTGGGACATGATATCCATGGGAAAATTTTGAAAAAATTCTAAAAAAAAAAATCCATGAAGGGTATCAATAGAGCTTTTCTGATAGAGCAGTATGAATGGTTTCTATTGTTCAAAAATCTGAAAAAGAATCCATGAAGGGTATCAATAGAGCTGCAATGTGTGTCATAGGCAGAGCCAAAGCATAAAGATGCAGCAATATTCCTAATCCTGATTCCTGTATTAAAAAAAAAAAGAAAAAAGAAATCCTCTAATTCTAGTATGCTTGTCATCAAAATACAAGATCATAAGTTGGCAATGATTGAGAACATAGAAACTAAACGAAGCAAACTGCCCTATATCGATAAACATTAATTTAGAAAGCACATACATGAACTTTTGCATTCAAGTGGAAATAAGTAAATTATAGATAAGGCAACTATGGGAAAAAGAATCAACGGTAAGAACATCACTAACTAATAAGCTAAGCATTTCAAAGATAGGTCGTGATCATTTAGAACATAGTCATAAAATAACTCAGGAAGTTGTGAAAGATCTCCAGAAGAGTAATTCAAAGGAAATTTTAACTTACATAGAAGTAACTTACATAGAGAAGTCTTTAGCAAGCGACAATGAAATTAACTGCTCGATACAACCATCAAAGAGCTCTTCAGATATCACTCTAATAGTTCCCAATTTGTTCAAGATTTTCACCAGAAAATGTATGTAATAGTTCCAACAATTTTTTTAAAAAAATCTTTATACAATCTGCTCACTTCATCCTCTATGAGCCACATCTGACTTTCAAGAAAATTTTCTGTTTTCTTATTACATCACTATTAGTTCCACAACAACGACACATCCTCCCTTCTTTTACCATTACATCCATACATTTACTGATAATCACAATATAGGTTCCTCAAATACCTCTTTAGCGCCTATACAAAGTGTTCTTACGATAGGTTTGATACTACCGCTAGTGCTATCATAGAATCACCATCTAGAAAATATCTCCACCTATTCAATTGGCTTCAATGCTAAAATTAAGCTAGTGCTACCTCGCTTAACTGCCTATCTTTCTGATAGTATTTACTAAATATTGCCCAAATTTTTTGTTTGTAATCATATGAGTTTATTGTTCAATAACGTTGACTGCATTATAAACATTTATAGTCTATTTGGTTTGATCATACTTTAGACATTCACAAGCCCTATTACTTAACTAAACGTATATTGAAACTTAAAACATGTACCAAAATTCTTTTAATCCAGGTGAAACTCCTAAAGGCAGGCTTTCCAAGTCTAAATGTACCAGAAGATTTGTCACAATCATGTTGACGAGCACGAAAATTCTCGAAAAGCCACATGTGGTGACATAGTCTATATGCCTGTTTACCTTGATATGAGGAATGCTAGCCACAGTCGCGGTTTAGCGACTGTGGCTGAATTACGGGACATACGGCCTAAAGTAGGCCTGCATTAGGGGTGTAGGCCTAAGACTTAGGCCTACTTTAGGCCACATGTCACGTAATGCAGCCACAGTCGCGAAATCGTGACTGCGGCTATCATTCCTCCCTTGATATATGTATATTTCACATAGACAAATTTAAATGTTTCATTGTCAAAGCATCTACAAGACCGAGAGGAAGTTCAGTAATGAAAACACAAGCTTTGTCAAAATGGCTAACATAATTGATCATGTAAATTTTCTCTGAGCTATAAAGTTTAAGCGCTCATGGGCCAGACATGGATGGACATGCATGTCATGTCCAAAAACTTACCATGCTTCCATGCATGTGTCTAGTATCTACATGAATCTCCACTCACATCAGATGGATTTTAGAGGTATAAACACATGGTAACAATAATTCCAATGTTTTGGGTATTATTTAAACTAGTCTGTTATATACATACATATGTCAATATATGCTGCCATGCTTGTCAACATGCATCACCACCCGCATTAGTGGAGACTAGAGGTAACATAACAACAATCCCAATTCGCAAATTTCTTTGCTAGGCAGATCCTCTTTTTCCCATCGAGCTTTAGTAATTTTCATGCCCTCTGCTAACTCATAAACTAATTTATTCTTTTATAATTTATATAGTTTCTATCCATGTTTATTTTGGTCTACTTATCCTTAGTTCCTTCTAAACTACAACCCCATCATTCTTCATGACTGTCACAGATTGGTCACAATTACATCTGAATCATGTCATGCTAAGAGATACAGTAATATGCTTTAAAAAGTCTCCTAATGATGAGTTCAATATAGACAATAGACAAAACCGCCAACCACAAACACAATAAAAGAAAAATTTATACAAGAGACTGCAAGATAAATCAACCACCGTACAACTCCCCACATCTTTCTCTAAATTGACAGTTTAACCGACTGATTTTGACTGTCTTTTCCTCCCAAAACTTCCCTCTCTCCTAATAAGCCACAAGATAAAGCAACAAGCATTCTGCAACACGTTATAAAAACAAAGGTCGAATTTCATAAAACTACAACGAACTTTAGCGTGATTTGCACAAAGCTAACATATACGTTTTCTATCGGAGAAATTTATCATAATCATTTTTCACTAAACTAGCACGCCTGACAACACTTCGCATGTGGCATGACATGTTCTGGAAAAATTTGCTCTAATGTATTTCATATATTTTCTGTATAATATTATAAACTCTGTGAGCTGATAGATATAAATAAGGATAGTTTGGACCTTTTATTGAAACCATTGATGCATTAGCAGCATTTTCTAGTGGTTCATGGTGTTTTCTGCCATTTTGAAAATAACAGATTCCTCTAATAAAACAAGTTTAATGTAGACTTGTCAAGCACTGTAAAATTTACCCTAAAAACAAACTACTTCCCATACTCATAAACAACACATTAGTTAATAGATGCAAGAGTAACACGACAAGTTATTAAAAAGAAACTCCGGAAACATAATTATCTACACCAATCTAATCTACTGATAAGACGGAAAGAAAAAGATAACCAAGGCAACAATTAGAAACGTAGTTACACAAAACACTCACATTGTCACCAGTCCATCTTTGCTCACTGAGGCACATAATAATATGCCATTTGATCAGCACCCACCGGCGCTCCCATCGCTGTCCTCGCAAGCCCATCCTCTTTCCCTTCCTCTCTAGGCACAATGTCGACCAAGAAATCAAACACATCGGTCCTCGTGATGGCCGCCGCAATGTCATTCTTCTGCAAAGTCCTCCTCTTGTTCTCCTCGGCGTGGGCCCACCCGCGATGGGTCAGCTCGAGGATGAACATCTCGCAGGCACGGGCGAAGACCACGGGCGCCTCGGCAGCTATCATGCGCACGTCCTCGTCGGCCTTCATGATCTTCTTGATCCTGGCCAATGGGAGGTTGTGGTTCTTGAAATCTGTGGTTTGTTCGATCTCTCGGTACTGATCGGCCCAAAAGAGCTGGAGCTGTTGGTTCTGTTGCTGCTGTTGCTGCTGGTAGAGGTGTTGGAAAGCTGCGTACGGTGTTCCTGCGGGGTATTGGACCGCGGGGTTCATTGGAGGAGGAGTGCCGTGTCCTTGAGGATCCATTTAAAACCTGAAAGGGATCAAACCCAGGTGTCAAAATTTGATCTTTCCGGTGAAAAATTAGGAAAGGTGAGATCTTGAGGAAACGGAATCATACTCAGATGCCAAATTTGATCTGATCTTGAGAGAGAGGAGATAATTGGAAAGGGGGAAATTTTAGAGAACATGCACTGTGGGGGAAAGAGAACAAAGGAAAGGAGAGGTTGTCAGGAGCTTTAAATGGGGGAGATCTCTCGGATTTCTTCTTCAGATTAGAAAAGGAAAATTTATTTTGGGGGCATTTGGGCCCATTTGTATTGGGACTTTGGTGACGAAACAAACGGGGGATATACAGCTAAAAAAACAAAACAAAAGTTGGAAGGACTCGCATGGGCCATTTCTTTCGTTTGTCATGAGTCCAGACCAAACAAACTAATTATTTTGAGTAGCAAGATTTGAGATATGAAATTAAAACTTTTAATAGTGTCTCAATTTTAGAGTTTTGGTACATTGATTTGATTTTTTAACGTATATCAGAGCAATTCAAGCTTGAATTATATCGGCTAGTTATCGGTTAATTATCCAAGGAACTACTTAGTTATATTTGATTCGATAGTTTATTTTACACTAAATCAATACTTTTTAGCATTTGAATTCATAAACGAATGAAACATAACAATATGGATGTTCGATTTGCTTGCTCGTCAAGTATTCGTTCAGAATTTTACCCCTTATAAGTGATAACTAGATGGAGTTTCGGTGTAGTGCCGTTTGTGCGCATGTGAAGCGTGTTTTTGTGTGTGTGGAGTAGGATGTTTTAGCAACTTATCTTATAAATGATAACTAGATGGAGTTTCGGTGTAGTGCCGTTTGTGCGCATGTGAAGCGGTTTCTTGTGTGTGTGGAATAGGATGTTTTAGCAACTTATATTTGAGAGCGACGAGAATTAATTTTAGTGGAAGGGAAATTCTTTATTTTATTATTCAGTTTATATACCAAGATTTATCAGCGAGAGGTCTATATACTTTGGTCATATCTCAATAAACAGTTAGATTAATTAAAGATCTTATTAATTTCCATATTTCTCATGGACCGCACTGAATTTAACATATCCCTTTAGCTTCCCGGCCTTTATTGAGTAGTTCCAACTTCCAGGGCCTTGTTAGACATACTAAGCTGTCCCATTCAGATCCATAATTTAAGGCTTGCTGAGCTCAACATGTTTACGATATTTAAATACCCACCTGGCTTATGAACTAAAAGTGTTAATTACATAACACCCCCATAAACTTTTGTGAAGTCGCAGTGAGTTCACATTAATATTTTCTGGCAGGCCAAATCAGTAAATCTCCTTGAACTTTAGAAGTTATTGCACATTACCCCATGAACTATTTTAATTCCCTAAATATTAGCTGAAAATTTATCTTTTAATCCACATCAGCTCTACTGTATCAGCGGTAAGCATATGACAAAAAAAGAAGACGAAAATTCTTTGTTAGTCCCAAAAATCTTTTATTAAAAAGAAAAAATAGATAACTTTTCGGGTACTAGGAAATTATTTTCGTTTTTTTAGCACATGATTGTCACATGGCATGTTAGAATCGATGATGTTAATTTAAAGATAACATGATACATTTTAATGTGAAAATTTAGTGAAATAAAACAGTTTTTACTCGCGTGCGGTGTCGGAGGAGAGCGGGGGGGGGGGGGGACAACACCAAAGTTCAAGAGAGTTTAGTGTAATAAAAAAAAGCTAATGGAGGTTTACTCCAACTCTCCAACAGTTCATGGAAATTTTTGTAATTTTTTAAAGAAAATTTTCTGTGCTTAACCTAAACTAAAACACAAAGAAGTTTTGTTTCCTTCCCATCTTTTTCCTTCTGTCAGGTAAACTCTAAGCCATGAAATTTAATTTTCTGAAATATCCGAGATCGTGTGTTGAGAGGTGCCTCTTAGCCATGCCCGGAGGTGGAAGTAGAAATATAGTTTTGTCAACCAAACACCCAATAAAAGTTGTCATGCTCACCAAAAATCAAGTCATACTTTTCTAAACTGATGTGATATTGAAGTATGAACAATGATTATGCGGGTGAGAGTTGAAATAAGCACACATGGATGTGGATTGGAGTTCACCGTTCCTCAGTCTGGGCGGTGGAATAGGTTACATTTCTGTTGGGCGCAGAGATCACGCCCACACGCGGCGGAAGCTTTATCTCCTGAGAGAAGCTGCTGAGTTATATTCCCGTCTCACAAAGGAAACAAGAAT
>JBAKGM010000233.1:27158721-27178073 GCA_037177215.1 Asparagus racemosus
TATAACTTACCGGTGTTTATACTTGGAACTCCATTAAATCAATTTATTATAATTATATTTCGATTTTGTTTAAATTTGGGGTATCAAGTTGTCCAAATAACTCTACAAGGTCATTGTCAAAAAAGACAAAATTTTAGAGTGTTGAAGTGTAACTATTTATTTTTGTACTCATCTGCTATATTTATTATTTTCACAAAGTATATAAAACATATTATTAGTAAAATTAATAAGTGCAATGTAAATATTTTGACAGCATTAGTACAATAATGATCCGTTAACTTTGAGAAGAAATTCAAACTAAATGAAGATTTATAATATAGAAAATCACATAAATATACTAACTAACCAATTTTAACTACTAAATAAAAAATTTTTGGTTTCTTACTATAAAAAATTGTTGAATAATGATAATTAGAGATTATTTTCAAAATTTTCCCAATTTAGTTTTGCGAAATTACAGCATATTTACATGTTACTTTATTTTGAAATTTTTTGAATTTTCAAAACGAAGGAGGAAATGTATATTTTGTATAATATAACTAATAACTAATTAGTTAGTATTTATTAATTTTATCTTTATAAGGAAAACGTTATCTTTATATCAGGAAAATATTATTAATTAACTAATACCTTATTAACTAAAATTCTTAAGGATGTCTTTTCCAAAATTTTATCTTTAAATATACGGAAATTGACTACCAAAATATTTTATGAGATTTATATATATACGGAAAATCTTATCTTTATATACGGAAAATATTATTAATTTTATACCAAAAATATTATTTACTAAGAAAATTAACTACTGAAATATTATTAGCTAATATCTTATTGACTGAAATTCTTGAAGACATCCATTCCAAAAATTTTATCTTCAAATATACGGAAATATCTCCGTACATCTTTATATATAAAAAAAACTTTATCTTTATATATGAAAATATTATTATCTTTATACCGAAAATATTATTACCATATATATTATTAGCTAAAATTCTTATTAACTAATCTCTTATGGTGATCTTTTACAAACTTGAGCGACAAGTTGCTAATATCATCTAGCTATCCATAGAAATCTAAATCATTTTAAGGGTGACATATGGAAAACCTCATCAATTTAAAATTTTAAATGAAGATTTAGAATTTATAAAATCACATAAATATTTCAATTAACCAAATCTAAGTGATAAACAACAAATTTAGATTTTTTTACTATAAAAAATCGTTGAATAATGATAAGTACTAGATTGTTTTTTAAAATTGATGTATCAAAACAAAGAGGTATGAGATGAAATTGGAAGTGGATAAAATAGTATATGATAGGTTTTGGAAGAGATTACATTTTCAGTGTGTTTTTTTTAAAAGTGAGATAGCGAAACATGGAGTTTTGACCATGCTTATAATATTTCTTGCATTTCCTTATTTTTATTTATCAATTAATGCAGGGGCTTTAAAATTACAATATCATCATTTTCAATTAATCGGAAGAAAGAAACTCAGCTTCATATAGGATGATGTTAGTAAAAGATGTATGGATTGAACCAAATCTACTAAATTAAAGATTCCACAAAGATCAATATCATGCTTTTCTTATCTGTCCAATCTCAATTGGTATGCTGAATAAGGAGTCTTCAATGTGTATAAAATATCAACGCAATATTTTTAATTTATTTTTTAAAAAATTATTTGTTAGTTTAGTCTTAATAGGTGGTTTTTAATTCATTTTTAATTTTTATCACATTTTTTTGTAAAAAATATTATATATATATTTTTCATCAAACAAATTATTTTTATTAAAATTCTAATATGAAGTTTATTTTTTACAAAGTTTTTATTTCTTAATTCATCAAACTATTTTTAGTATATTTTTCAGTAACTACCTTAAATTATATATACAATTTACCAAAAAACTATTTTTCTCTTTGTCTCATCAATCTCGATATTTTAATAAGAAAACTAAAACACCACATGAAATAAGTAAGCATCACTGTTCTTTTCTTCAAACTGTTAAAAGAAGGTCCAAATTTCTAGCAGAATTTTTTTAAGTAAACGAGGAATTTTAAACAAGTATTAAAATGATACAAATTATTTAGCGAGGAGGAGGCAAGAGAATCTAAATTGTACGCCCACAATCACATCATTTGCTGTGTTCCTATCTAAGATTTCATCTTTTCACTCAATTTTATTTGTTGTTAAAACAAAGTAATATTCTATTTCTTTTTGAGAGATGGAAGAAACAGTATTAACAAAATAAATTTCCATGTTGTATTGATACGTGAGAGTTTCGTCCGTAAATATGAAATTATGAAAGTTGCATAATATTAGTAAAGAAAAATTATGCATAATATTACTAAAGTAAAATAATATTGAATCAAATATGCAATATTGCTAAAGAAAATTATAAAGGCAACGAAAATACTTGTTGCAAGGGATGCTAACAAAGGAGATTCTAAAACAATAGGGAAAATTACTATAAAAATTATGCATATACAAGCTCGTATATACAAATATCACCATTGAATCAAATACACAATATTATAAATAAAAGAACAATGAAGGCGACGGGATATACATATTGAATGAGACAAAATTGCTATGGAAAAACAACGTAATTTCTTATTTTATATATAAGCATGAGATGTTACACATAAAAGAATAACAATTTTAAATAGAATAAACAATTGTAAAACCCGGTTTATACTTAATTTCAATCTATTCACGTGGGTATTGTTTTATATCCAGGGAATCAAATTTTAATATATGTTTTAATTATATACTTAAATCAAATATAACGAGCTTATAACGTATACAAGTAATAAAATAACCTAGCCAATAATAAAATTTGGTGATGAGCTTATATACAGACATATATCAAGATATATAACCTAATCGATAATATTAGAATCATTTCATCGGCACACACATATATAATCAAAAGTATGTATTATTTACCTACAAAAGTATATATTATTTACATGTTGATTGGAATAGGATAGGATACTGAAGCTTATACTACTCAATTAGAAAATTTGATTAGGATAAGATAATATTATAACATCTAAATGAATCAGGGATAACTTTGTCTATAAAAAGTTTTTCCTAAACTCCCACTTTTAAAGTGAGTATGATACCTACAAAAGTATATATTATTTACGTATGAATTTAGAATGGGATAGGATATTGAAGCTTATACCATTTAATTAGAAAAATTAATTAGAATATAATAAGATTGTAATATCTAAATGATCGATAATATTTTTGTCCATAAAATTTTTTTTCGTAAACTCCCACTTTTAAAGGGGTATGATTAATTAGTAATGATAATTAATTTAGTTTAGTTAGAATTAGAATGTTATATTGAAAAAGAATAGGGGTAATGATGTCAATGGAATTTTTTTGCACAACTTCTACTTCTTTTAAATGGATTTTAAATGGAGTATGATATGGTATGATTAAAATAGACACATAAAGTAACCTAATTAAGTTAACTTGTGTACAAATACTAGCAACAAATTATCAAGTATACCTAAGGATCCTAGATCTAACAGAGGAAATTGAACAAGTCTACTTAGATCCATGTCTAGACATAAATCATAAGCTATCAAATGCAATTAGAAATACATTAAAAAATTTTATTGAGAAAACAAACTTTCATTTAGTTCTGATCTATAACGAATTACCCAAATTCATAAATATGCCTGCAAAGTCGCATGCTTAAAATCGATAATTAAAGATTCAATCGAATTCACTACCTCACAAAAAAAAAAAAGAACAAAAAATATATATAATTTTAATATTGAGCTACATTCTTCAGAAGAGGAGAAGGGGGAAAAAAAAAAGAAAGAAAAAAGAAAAATAAATAAATAAAGGAAACAAGCATTACATTCTAATAACAACTAAATACAAGAAAAAGCACATATCTAATAACATTAACTAATTTAACTCCTGTTTGGCCAATTAATCCTAGGCTCATAAGCACCCCCTTTCTTCTTCAAATACTCCCCAAAATCCACCCCTCCTTCCTCCACATTCTCCCTCGCTACCCATCCAATCCCACCCGGCAGAATTCCAACACTCCTAAAGGCCCAAGTAAGCGCCGAAAGCCCGGTAAAGCCCATAATAACAGCGACACCAAAGCTCACCATAGAAGCAGCAAGAAGAAAGGCAGCAGGAACTATAATTGGGCTGAAGAGAAGCATGAGAGGCGCTGAGATGAGGAGGAGGGTTGTGGTTGCTAGCAGAACGAAGCCCGTCATGCCGAGCAGCGGGCCGCCGATAATGACGCTGGCGATTGTGGCGTACAGGACGGTGGTGCCGGTGATCTGGTGCTCAGCGCCTCTGTGGACTTGTATTTCTGCCATTTCTTATACTCTCTCTCTCTCTCTCTCTCTCTCTCAAGAGTGGAAAAGTTTGCTGGGGAGAGTTTGGGATGGGGTTGGGGTGTATATATATATAGAGGTGGAGGGGAGGGAAGGTACGGCATGGCACACGTGTGAGAAGCTCAAGTTTTCGGAGTGACGCGTGTGGAACTGGGTGACATGTGCGTTTCTATAGATGCCTATCCATAATGTTTCTTGGTGGAAAAAGTTTATATTAGAGGGAAATTAGTGTTTATTTATGTTACCATAGAAAAATGGGTTTACTATGGATACATGTTTCTCTATAAGGGGAGTTTTAATACCACGAATGAAAAGTGTCCGTTATAAAGTCACCAAGGTATGACATGAGCAGCAAGATTAAATAAATTTGTCTTGAAAACCTTCTAGTCTGACTCCTTTTTTTCTTTTGTTTTTTATAAAGAAAATCTGTTAGATATCATCTTTCATTTTTGGGAAAAATGTGTCTAGATTACTATGGGCTTTTGGAGTTTATGACGCGTGGACCTTTTTACGCTGTGGGCTTATACTATGGGCCATTATGTTGTCCTTTCTTCTTTTCAAAAAAAATAGATCTAAACCCAAAACAGTGTTCCTTTCTGAAGAAAGAGAAAGGGGTTTTTTTTGTTTTGTTTTGTTTTGTTTTGTTTTTTCAATTTATAGAGTTTAACTCCCGCCTCCAAACTCGCCCTAACTGCTGCGAATCTCCTCTTCTTCCTCTTTGGCTAAAATGAAGCTCGTCAGGTCTCTATCTTGCTCTATTTCTCGATTTTATTAT
Organism: Asparagus racemosus; assembly: GCA_037177215.1. Taxonomy (NCBI): domain Eukaryota; kingdom Viridiplantae; phylum Streptophyta; class Magnoliopsida; order Asparagales; family Asparagaceae; genus Asparagus; species Asparagus racemosus. The sequence goes on from JBAKGM010000233.1 coordinate 27,163,876, forward strand.
TAGTTCTCCGTATTCTGAACTCACAGTTGTTGGTTTATTTAATTTATTGGATGTCAGGTTCTTGATGAAACTGAACAATGAGACAGTATCGATCGAGCTCAAGAACGGCACTGTTGTTCATGGAACCATTACAGGTCCCACCCCTCTCTCTCTCTCTCTCTCTACCTACATCATGCTGCATGAACTAGGGTTTTAGTGTTCCCCTTTTCTTCGTTTATGAGTGGATTCTAGTAAATATTTAAACTCATTTTGGGTAATATTCGTTTGTCGCTGGTCGGTGTTTTGAACCCTGGGTTTATTTCTTAGAGTGACTTAAAGCAGATGGGTTTTCTTGCTATCCCTGCCTCTCCCTTGTCTCTATTTTTGCATCATGTTTTTGCAGCCCATATTAAACCCCACCCGAAACCTAACGATGACGACAACGACAGACCCTTTACCCGAATATTTATCTGGGTCTGCTACATGAATTCTGTTCTTCCATTTTGTTCTGTTAGAAATATCTCCCCCAACTACCATGTCCTTCTTAGTTGCTCTAATCAAGTTTTATTAGGTCTATCCAATGATCTTACAGAGGGTAGTTTTCATAACGTAAATCTTGTATTTGTATTCATTGTACCGGAAGCGAGACAGGAGCAAATGCTTAGTATGTATAGCACAATGTGGGGAGGAGAGAAGTGAGACAGTCAACTACTAGACTTGCTTTCTAGGGATGAGGTCAATCGAGCCAGGTTCCCGCTAGTTAATTTGGTCTCGACCTCATGAAGTTGACTAAGTTCTTGGGATCTCAGTAAATGGGGAAGAAGAAGTTAAAGAGAAGTCAAAGAGAAGGCGAAGATATGGGCATCGAGAAGGACAGTATTATCGGAGCTCGCACAATAATGGCCGGCTGAAGTCGAGAAAATCCTTTGATCAACCGTATGACAGACTTACAGGATGTTGTAGCTCTGTTAGTCTATTTGGTGTGTCTAGTGAGTTTATTTGAACCTCAGTATATAAGATATAGATTTTGCTTTCAGTTTTTTTTAATTGGCCACATAGAAGAGAGTCAGGGGATAGGACTATTGTGCAGGACTAGGGCCAGGCTTTAAAGAATTTTAAAGAACAGGCTTGATAGATTGAGAAATTTAAGGTTTGCTGCAAGTCTATTGTTTGTTCTGATCCCTGGCTGAGAAGTAGATTAAAAATATGATGCAACAGCAAGCTGACTTTTGGCATCTTTCAGTGAATAGGGTGCTGTCCAACAGTGTAATAAAAGGACACGAGATTGGGAAATTTTGAGTGGCTAAGGGCCGTCAACTATACTGCAGGTAAAGCTTAATGCAATAGAAGAAGCAAGATGTTATAGATTTAAAAAAATGGAGAAAGAAGCAAATATGGTATCATCAAAGTCTTCTAAGTTCTTTTCAGCGACGTTCATACAACTTAGTTCATCCTCATATAGTCATATTGGTTGCACAAAGCATATCAAGACTTTTGCCTAAATCTCTATTCTCAAACAGAGAATGAACAAATGGATCAGATAAAAAGTGGTAAGATATCATGTTTAGAAGGATTCTGTGTGGGGCCATTCTAGATGGGTTATCGAATTAATTCACTAAGTTCTGATTATATAAATCCATGTTCTCATATTTGGTTCTGAATTAACCTTGATAGGATAAATTTTAGGCAAAATCTAGATGACTCATGCTTCAACATCTGTATTTGAACAACATACATATGATTTTATCGTCAATGCATTCAAGCCTTCCCCTATCAAATGACCAAGATTTTGAGGGAAGCAGACATGGTGGCAATGACAGCTTCTTTTGCAGCGGCTAGAGCGCCGCCAGAGCAGGTTAAATAGCAAACCTTACGAAGGAATTTTTTTGAAAGGATTTGTTCCTTAACTAATCAGAGGGGCTCTGCTGGCCAGGTCCCCTGAAAGGGGTTGTTTGTAAGGCAGGAGTCAACTCTACAAGATATCCTTCTTGTTGGAGAATGTATTTGATTGGATCATCCTACCAGCTATTAGGGATAAGTGCAATGGAGTCATTATACAGGCGCTTACAGAAAAAAGCATGCCTTATTTGAGTAAGGAATGAATAGATCAACCATTAGTGGCCGTCCTTGCGACCGCAGACCGCTAAGTAAATTTGCCAATCTGCACTATTTGTTGAGCAGTTTAAGCTCATGCAGCATGTGGCCTTCTTAATTTTGCCAAACCTAGAAGTCTAGAAATGTGTAGACAAAGAGGGGCTGGTAAGACTTTCTTTGGGCATTGCATTTCTTCTTTTAAGGCATAATTTAATTTGAAGTGTAAACTTAATCAATTCACAGGAAACGTTACTCCATGTTACATTCATCTTGTTCCAGACCCTATTTGCTTAGTTCCTTTTTTTTTTTTTTTTTTGGGCAATAACTTATTTGTTGATTAAAATGGGGTACCGAAGGCATGTGGCTAACCAAGTTCTAGTATTGTATCGGACGACTTGTCGATATGATTTGCTTGTAGTTACTTAAACATGGTATTTTCCAGTGAAATGAGTGATCAGTTTCACCCTATATTCTTGGTCCTGCTTCTGAACAACATGCAGTTGACAAATTCAACAACAAGAACAAAGCCTTCATCAAAATTTGGGTTGTAAGGGTTTGGTTACAAGATTTTTTTTTTTCAGTTCATTTCCGCTGAGGACTTTGCATAACTAGCTTATCTGCTTCTCTACTGTATCAGTGCATGTTCATCAGTTTTATACTGGTCCACAGAATCATCAATTACAATCCAGTCTCCCTGTCCATTACAAATTTTCAAATTATTTTAGGTCTCAAGTGATTCTTCCTCATTTTGTCAAAGATTTGGTACTTGAGGATCCTGCAAAGTTATTAGGCTGAGAAAATAAAGAATTTCATATGGTATTAATTCCTTTCACATGAAGTTATCATCAGTTGCATGAGGGAACCAATTTTTCGTTTTTCTCTTAGCTAGTTTTTCAATAAACTCTACCTCTGCTTTACTTTTTCTCTTTGGTCTGCCGAAGACTTCTATTATTTTCCAATTGAAAAATATTTCCAGGCTCCTATAACTCAATACACCTGCTGATGCCTGAAATTTGAGGACTACTTTTCATTTGTGACATCATTTTCATATAAGAAAAACAGAAACTTTGCATAAAATTATGCTGATATCACCTGTCGAAACAACTGCACAATGTGCTCTCTTATTAAGTCAGTAGCAACTGGTTTTTCATTATCTTTAAATGGTCTTTTTATATCGAATGTATTTCAAGTGGTAATTAGATCCATGACAATTACCTGAGTAATGTGTTTCCCCCCACAGGAGTAGATATGAGTATGAATACCCACTTGAAGACCGTAAAACTAACTCTGAAAGGGAAAAATCCTGTTACTCTCGATCATCTAAGTGTCAGGGGTAACAACATTCGATACTACATCTTGCCTGACAGCTTAAACCTGGAGACCTTATTAGTTGAGGAAACACCTAGGGTGAAGCCCAAGAAGCCAACTGCAGTTATTTTGACATATGTATTGTTTTTTAATACCATTTTCCATGATATTATTTCTCTGTGATGTATTTTCTTACTATGTTGATGTTGTTGTATTTCAGGGAGAGCTTTGGGACGTGGGCGTGGGCGTGGCTGTGGACGGGGACATTAAACGTTACTACTTTGCATATCAATTTCTGCAAAACTTGTATTTTGATATAAAGCTGTATGCTCAATTGATGAACTGTTCTAAACAGTGGAATTAGAAACTTTGTTTTCGTCAATATAGACTTAAAATTTTATGTTGGACATTTTTGGGGGAAATTTTTGTGGAGTTATTGTGATCAGGATCTGGTACTTCTACCTTATGTAACTTCTCCGAACGATTGGAGTAGGATTCACTGTCTCCGAATTGAATCGATGCTGTTGTGTAGTGAATATGTTCGTAGTTTTGTTCTGTGATCAGTGAGGCTTAGAAACTGCATTGAATTTGCTGCCTTAATTGTCAACTAAAGCGTTTTGTGTGATATGTTGAGATCAGGAGACTGTTACAACCATAACTATGCTCCACAAGGTAAAGCTTGCTGCACTTTGCTGCAGAAATATTTGTCATATGAAGATATCCGTTCGGATTTTGATGAAATGGCCATGCTTTGCTTTAGGATTCATGAATGCTGTTAAATCTCTGCTTTGACTTAATACGAGTTTGCTGTTCGCATCATCAACCTCTACCAAATGCAGAAGAAATCTTACAAGTTTATTGTGAAATTCCAGCGTCAAGGAGTAGAAATTTGAACAGAACATTTGAATACGAGCAGGTTGTATGGAAGTAATTGACTGACAAAAAAACCATTATGTTACAAGCGTATCAGATATCAGAGCATAAAAATTCTTTCATACTGAGTCAAGACTACAGTCCCCGAAGAAAATAACTATTTCAATTGCACTTTAAGTAGACTGGAAGCAGTCTATTAACTCAGTAAAAATATATAAATGGTACAATTATCTCAAGGTATTCAATTCGGAAAAAAAAAAGTAAAATTAATGAATCCCAAATAAATGATTCTATACAAAACAAAATGGTACAGATAACAGTGTCTTGGGGGACTTACTTCAAGAACAAAATCACCGTGAGCCACAAAATTTATTCTCCACGAAACTAGTATCTTTTCCTAAAGTGCTAGCATCTATGACAGTGCGTCTTCTCTTACCAAGAATATCGATACTTCTTTAGCAGCAGGAAGAAGTAATTTGAATTTCACAAGTTCAATTCAAAATGTTATACTGCGCTCCTTTCAGCTCATGCTGAGCAGAAATAACGTGGGTTTCTCTTTCTTTCACTCAACAATCTTCGATTTCCCTTTGATTTTTGGCAACGACGCCAAGGATTTAAGAATTGCTGGAGATGGCTTTCTTACAGTGTGAGTTAAAAGAAGTATTAGCGTCAGCAAAGTCAATGCTCCAGCTTGATGGGCTGAGGCAAGAGAAACTGGAACGTAATATAGAAGTGTCGAAATACCCAGGGTCACCTGTAATTGTGGAACAAATCACAAGTTGGCAGAAACAGAGAGTGATATTTGTAACTAATGAAAGTGAAATTTACTTCTCAAAAGCTTGATGGTAGCAAAATAGCGAAACCAGAGAGTTTTCAAATTAATGGAAGTGAAATTTACTTCTCAAACTCTTTGACAATAGAAAAACAAAAACTAAACCATGTTCTGATGGATTTTTCTTAGTTCAGACTGTCAACGAACTATTCAAAATGTTTTAAGTTGATTAACACTGTTCAAGGAGCTAACTAATCTTTAGGAAATTATCACTCAGTTTATCCAGTAAGTTTGAAATCCTGAGCATTGCTGAGCAATCTCTAAGAGGGGTTTGAAATAGTCGATAACTTAGTGAAGACAAAGTTATAGATACAAAAAGGCAATCTTATAAGAAATTTCCCGTAATAGTGTGCTTGCAATGTCTTCATAGAGAAGAAAAATCAATGTTTTTGGTCAAAGAAGGAATTCAACAAAAGGACATAGGAAAGGATTAATGATGTTTCTCTTCCTAAAGGATAATGCTTAACTAGGGTTAAATAATTTTTCAACTTAAAATGTTGAGAAACTTGGACAATAGATGAACATCAGGGAAAAGAAGTTACCTGTAATGATGCCATCCCTAGTGTACTTCCGATTAAAGATTTCACTGCAGGATGCATGTCTATTTTTCTTGAAGCCAACCACAAACTGCCAACTGAAAGCAATGTCGTTGTTGCAAGAATGCGATGACTGAGCTGTAACAAAGCATAACAGCGATAGTAAACATGTTTAGCTTTATATCCAGAAATCATCAGATCAACTGTTGGAGGTAAGGGTCAAAGACATTCTGTTTACAGAATAATCCATTTGAATGGAAGCATACAATTCAAATACTATATCTTTGATGTATCCAAGTCATTGAAAATAAGGACTGGATATTTCCCAAAGTACATAATAAATCTTTTTGTAGAGATTCCAGATAAATTTACCTACAGCAATGACAAACACATTAAATACAATACACGCGCGCGCGCGCGCACACTAGTGTAATGCAAAGCACGTGAACGTAAATGTTTTAAGTTTTATATTTTGTATTGAATCGTAAAACTATGTGTTAATAAATAAAATTGTATAATAAGATTGCTTATAAAGAAATGTATGAATTAATTATTATTTTGTAGTCATTGTAATTGAATACTTTTCTTATAATGATCGCCCAGTGTTAATCTTTTTTTTAAATAAGTCACCAAATCTAAAATTGTTCTTAAATAAAACTTTCAATTCTATAAGTTCTCTTAAATATACCCCTTCAACTCGAAAGTTGTTAGCTTAACTCTAAATTAATTAAGTTGCATTAATCTTGCTAGCGTTTTCATGTTATTCCCTAAATAGTTACACTTGACACCTGCAACATATTGCAATAGTTACTTCTCATTATAATTATTTAATAGGGTAAATTACACTAAACCTTGATGAACTTTCAACTCATATGAACTTTTAAAATTACACTAAACCCCTAATGACTTTTCTGTTTCAAAGTAGACCCCCAAAGACTTTCTGAATTTTGCAGATAACCCCTATAAATTAGAACCACAAAATGGCATAAAAAGGCATTTTGAAAGTTATTAGGGTTTTGGTGTAATTTATCTGAAAGATATTAAGGGCTTTCTACAAAAGTTATTAGGGGTTTAGTGTGATTTCGAAAGTTCATATGGTCTATTTATTGTAAAATGCTAAAAGTTCATGGGAGTTTACTATAGTTTACCTTATTTAATATTATAATTCTTAGTTCAATAGTACTATTAAAATAATTATACTGTCTATATACTATAAATATTTATCTAATTCAATTTTTTAAAATTATGCTCATAAATAATTTAGTACTATAAATATTTAATAAATTTTTATTATACTATTATTAACAATTAATAATACTATAATTAATATTAAATAATAATTTTAAAAAAAATTAGTTTTCAATCATTACCTTGTGTATAGATTATTCAGTAATCATGAATATAGGTTATCAGTCCCGCCGGAGTCAAAAGAAGGTAATAGAAATTGACGTGGCACATAACTGTCTGCCTCCATCAAAGTTTTTTCAGTGTCTAATCACAGCTTGCCACGAATCTTACAGCTTAAACTGTCATCCACTGAAAAGTCTCACCTTGCATATTCGCCATATCGTCTGTCCAGTTATTACACGCCCTTAGCTAAAAGCAAGCAAGAATTGCGAGAAAGCCCCTCCCTATTTTTTAATTTTCTTTCCCCCGCATCACTCGCAGGGGTCCAGTCGCCGCTGGCGACCGCAGAGCGAAGCTCGTGGACAGCAATGCCCGCGGTTTGAAATGGGAGGACGAGGCGTGTTCGTCGATGGCGTCCGTCGCTTGTTCAAGCGCCGAGATCACAGCGTCTCCACTCATGTTAACTACCCCAAGCAAAATCGAGAAGAAGTAGAAGAAGAGAAGGAAGAAGAGCTTCGAGCTGTTGTCGATTACGATCTCACTGTTCTTACCTCTGTTAGGGTTCCCAAGCGCACCTCCATGGCCGCCGATAAGAAGGTTCGATCGAGATCTTTTGATTTGTTTATTGATCTTTGTTTTGTTTTGTTTGTAAAGTTTGGATTTTGTTTAAGAATCTGGATGATAAAGAGTTGACTTGATATTCTCTAGGATTTTCTATTTCTGTGATTTGGAGGTTAGTTGCGAGTTAGGATTTTGCAATTGTACTCCTGACACGTTCCTTTATTTTATTTTATTAGTAATTGCTGTATGATTTTGTCCCCCTTCAACCATGTTTATCTGCTGGATTCAGTTTAATCTAATTGTGGACCTTGTCCATCACATTTACAGTAAAAAAGTTTGTACCTTTATTAGTAGGAGACTTGTTTGTGCTGGTTTAATGGGGAAAAGTATAAATATGTTCAGTGCGGACTTTTGTGGATTCTTAAGATTCTTTGAGATGTTCATCTTTGTTTGGATGTTCTCATGGATGCTACTTCAATGGATTATTGTCTTTATGTATTGGCGGTAAAGGAATATTTTCTTTTTTGAGAGGAAGATGGGGTCTCAAACTTGAGTTTATTAAGTGGAACATATGAAACTAAGAAATACTATGCATGCATTTTTACCATCCTTACCAAATGACCCATCGTTCCTCCTTCAGAAAAAGAAAATGTGGCTTTAGTTTTCTGCAAATATTAAACCAAACGAGTTGAAATTTGTAATTTGAAAGAGTTCATATTTTTTTTCCCTGCCCCAATAAAGGAAAGGGACTGCTGCTCTATAACTATATTTCTTGGAGCCGAAACCTTGACTTAATGATATGTCCTTCAAATTAGAAGCAGAGAAAGCATAATTATTCTCAATCCATTGTCTGCATGATGATATGCTGACATTCTTCCACTAATCTCCTTTGTAAGTTCTTGGGTCTGCCACTGCAATTTTTATTTTCCATTTTGTTGTTTTTTTTGTGCATGTATAGAAGCACATCTTTCTGTCACTTGATAAGGAATCCCTGCCGATCAAATTCACTAAAAATAGATTTCCCTGCTAGCACTGTTGTTATGTGATCCATCACGACCCCTTTTATCCCCACAATTTCTTGGGGCGTGGACTTGGCACCAACCAAAGTGGGTTCGAACCCAAGCAGACAACTAAGTTGTAGTAGTAGTCAACCTTGCCATGAGATCCTTATGCTCCATATGCCATAGCTGACTGCATTTCACCGGCGAAGGTCTACATGACTACGGATCTTTCTGTTGCGGCTGATGGTTGAATAGGTTGTTTATGCTTCTTTTTTTTTATGTGATTCCTCCTGAAAAACAGATTAATCTTAGTTACTACCATCATCCTTGTGTTTCCTTTATCTTGAGATGCAACTAATAATAGGAAAAGCCTAATTACTCCACTTGGACCTGCTCTTCCATCAAACCTCTAACATGTTGGCTTAACTGAGGTATGCCCCAGTCATCTCATTATTGGATTATTTTGTATTTTATTCTCTCTCACACTTCAAAAGAATTTCAGCATTTCTTTGTGAGGACCCTATGTTAATAATAACAAAGAAGATTAAGGTTTTACATACCTTTGCACCTGTTGGTATATATTAACTGATTTTGGAAGTTGACTGGGAAGAGTTGAAATTGAGTAGTTTAAGCATCTATGCTGGGGTGTGCTATATTGAAATTCTCCTTTTCTTCTTTTATTATGGGGAAAATTAGTCTGTCTTGACTAGTTTTAATCTTTAAACTTAAACAGAGCACAAATGAGTCAGACTTCTTCACTGAATATGGAGAAGCAAGCCGATACCAGATACAGGAGGTGGTTGGCAAAGGAAGTTATGGGATAGTTGGGGCTGCAGTGGATACCCACACTGGAGAGAAGGTGGCAATTAAAAAGATAAATGATGTCTTTGAGCATGTTTCAGATGCCACTCGCATCCTAAGAGAGATCAAGTTGCTTAGGCTGCTCCGTCACCCTGATCTCGTAGAAATTAAGCATATAATGCTTCCCCCCTCTCGGAGAGAATTTAGAGATATTTATGTTGTTTTTGAGTTGATGGAATCTGACCTTCATCAAGTTATAAAGGCAAATGATGATCTCACACCTGAACATCACCAGTTTTTCCTCTACCAGCTTCTGCGAGCTATGAAATATATCCATTCTGGTGAATGCCTTTTTTTTTTTTCGCTGTCCTTGTAGGGAAGTATTTTTCTTTTTAACAATTCATTGATTGCTGATTACGTGTTTTTGTTGCTCTTCAGCTAGTGTTTTTCATCGGGATTTGAAGCCAAAGAATATCCTTGCAAATGCGGACTGCAAATTGAAAGTTTGTGACTTTGGTCTTGCTCGTGTTTCATTCGATGATGCTCCGTCGGCTATATTTTGGACAGTATGTAGTTTCTCCTCTGAGTAATAGTTAGTTTTGTTTTAAGTTGAAATTTTTTTGATATTCTAATGCTGGTTTTATTTGTTTAGCGGACGGTTGTCACTTTGGTTGGGTAGGGTGATCTCAGTTGTTATTTCTTTCATCCTACTTCAATGCTTTAACAAAACACATGATATGTCTCCTAAAAAAAGAAGCAGCAGCAGATGATATATGATAACCCTGAATTCTCCCTAAAAACTATTGTATTAACTTATGTTCTCTTTGTTTTTGCATCATAGGATTATGTGGCAACACGATGGTACCGTGCTCCTGAACTATGTGGCTCTTTTTTCTCGAAGGTAATACTATACACAATGTTTAGTCTTTTTATTAAGCTCAAAAAGTATTTGCTTTCTCTTTTCTATTACTTCGTCAGATCTTCTTCTTCTTGTGCATCTTGCTATGTTTAGGATACTTACTGTGCACCCTCTATCATCTTTGAGGATTACTCCTTAAAACAAAGGGCATTTGCAGTTAACTGAAGGACCACATCAACTTAAAACTCTATAAAGAAGGCACTGCTGGAGCTTTAGGTAGCATGGGGCGTGAATTTTCTTGTATCACATAGTCTATGTCAAGAAGCCGTAAAACTGATTTAGAACTCTTTCCGTGAAAGTTGAAACATCAATATTTGTTTAGAGATATAAATAGACTGAACTCTGAGCTTGTCTGTTATTATCCATCTCATGTGCGTGATGATTTCTTTTTGAGCTATGAAGCCTAAAATTGAAGCATTAGCTGCATGACACGGTGTGCATGCTTGCACATCTGTCTGTGAGAAGAGAGATAGCAAGTATTTCTCTATGTATTTACGGATTAACTTTTTTTATTGGTGCAGTAGAGATATATTACTCACTGTGTGAGAGGATGTTTGTTAACAATGAAAAACAACATTATCGAACTGCTTTTACGTCACCATGAATCATGGCAACAATCCCTCTTTGTTTGAGACTTATTTTACCCTTTGTCTCTAGTGACAACAATGTTCAACTGGTCACTATGTGACAATAATACACCTCTGGGTTATAATGTCTATAGTAAGTTGTATCTGGCACACAAGACACAACTGCAAGTGTCACCTTTGCTTTAATTTAGATGATATGAAGCATGTTCAAGTCTATTTCATCAAGGAAATAAATACTGAATTAAGGCTCAATAATGGATGTAAGAAACCAAAAGAAAATAAGAGAAGTGGCTATCAGGATCCAGAAACACCAGAACTACAAGATATACTCAAAACACAGTAAACCTCTGAGTTGTTTTAAAATCCAAGTGTGTGATGCTCTCCTTTATTTCGGTTACTAACTTCTAATTTAGTAACTTACATTTTCTTCTTCTAAAGTGTATCCATGTATAAAACCATTGCTAGAAAATAAAATAAACCTGCACAGTATACCAGAGTTCTCTTTGCAAAGACTCTATTGTCCTCTTTTCAAAGAATTAATTGCTTTTTCCCATTAAATTTTCTGGAAGGGCAGTTATCTCCTTCACATCCATGTCAGTGTTATTCCCATCATATGTTCCCGTTCCTCATTTTGTCAATATTCCAGGAAGAGCCAAGTAACGTGCATGCCCCCAAGCTCCTCTATTCATTGACAAACTGCCCCATTAAAAATGGTCCATTCATTAACTCCGCACAGAATGGACCTGTCTAGTTTGTAGCCACAGGCAGTAGTTTATTTTAAAATAGGCGATTCTCACTTATGAAGCATTGACCCTCCACAACAAGGGAATATGGTAGTATATCTGAAACAGTGGAAAGTTTTTAATGAAAATATCCATCACATGAGTATCTCCATTTGTTATAATGAACTACTAGTCTCTTTTAGTGGGGAAGCACACAAATCTGGCAACTTGTTTGTCAACACATCCGCTAGACTATAAATTATTAGCATTATTTTTTAGTTTGCTAAACACCATGTTATTTGGGAACGAAATGAACCTTGTTCTAGCAAACAAGGGCCAAAGACGGTCACATTTTTAACCAACAGACTGTCAAAAACCAAAAACCAGGTAGTTCTTCCATCCACCACGCCAATAATAATGTGAATTTTGGGTTCCCATACATTTTGAAACTTACTTCCAAGTTCCTCAAACCTTTCAAATTAAACAAGCTTTTCTTAAGAAATTGTAGATTGACATCTGTTTACTATTATGTCACCCGTTTACTGTTAGAGGAGGAAATTCTGAAAGAGAAAAGGCGATGTTCTCATCTCTTTGCTACTTGTCACCACTTTCATAAAAGTCCTAGTTCTTCTAAACCTTAAATCCTCAGAAACCTCCATAACCCCGATGGTCCTCATTAGGAACTTAGAACATGTGTTTAGAACATTTTCTCATGAAGTAGTTCAGATAGACATCATACGCATTCAGACATTTTAAAACCTATAATTATTTCGAAGGTTTACATTCCTTTAGATAAAGTCCAGTGGGTTGAAACCTAGGTCAGAATCGGAAACCATTTTGGAAACACTGGAAGTAGTCCTCTCATTTTGGAGAAGATTAAAAAAAGAACCCAGAATAAGCAAAGATGGGGTCAAATTTTCTATTAGTCAGATATATGTCCTGTGAATAGAGTTATTAAAAGGAATGGTGGTCAACTTTTCTTTCCCTTTTCCTTTTCTTTTTCCTAACAGGGTGCAGAGGGCGGGTTGAGAAAGTGTAACCTCAGATTTTCTTCTTTCAATTTGGTTCTTTTAAGCCTTTTGCTGGTAAGGGGGAGGGGGTTTCTTAAGTTTATCCACTATCTTTAATCTTGAGATCACCAGATGATGTACTGTTTCTTAAATGTCTAAAATCTGCTATCCAATATGCAAAAACAAAAGATCAGTTTGCCATTGCGTTTGTTCGCTTAATATGTTTGGATTTCAGTATCACACTTTTTATGGAAATCACAGTGCTAGCTTATAATCTCATTCTTTGCGTTTTTCTCCAGCTCCTGTCAGAATTCCCATAAGATAATTAGTCAATCTTAAAGTGAATCATATACTGACCATCACCGTACATTTTTTAGTGTAAAAAGTATACGCATCTCTTCCAGCAAGATCCAATGCATGGGAATGTTTGGCTGGATGACTATATTTGTTTATTTTTATGTCAATTTTTCTTTTGAGTAATACTTGATTGCAAAGTTGACAGTACAATAGAAGTATTTTAAATAAATAGTTGCTATTGTGCTATGTAAACATGTATATGTTTTGCGTGGTAATTGATTTTGTTCTTAGCATTATGCAGATGCTTATCTACTTCTAAATTATACTTCACTGGGATGATCCCAACTGATTCTCCAATAATTATTTTTTTTGCAGTACACCCCTGCAATTGATATTTGGAGCCTTGGATGCATATTTGCTGAAATGTTATTGGGGAAACCGTTGTTTCCTGGTAAGAACGTGGTGCATCAGTTGGATCTCATGACTGATCTGCTTGGCACTCCACCTCCTGAAACAATTTCAAGGGTTGGTGTCATTTATAGTTTCAGTCTATATTAGCAGTCGACTTTCTTGGTAGTTTCTGTCCATGTTTAGCTTCACCATTTTCGTTCTCTTTTTGTATGTCAAAGCATGAGTTCTGCCTTTCCCTTTTGCGTTACAAGTTTCTGATGTTTGCTTGAATAGATAACCAGCTGGAATAGAAGATCTATGATAATTTCACCAATGAATAGGATTACTTAATACTGCACTCATATAAATCATTGCTTATTTACATCAGTGATGTATGCTTTAATTGTGGATGCATAAAGATTGATATGTAATGCATTCTTTGTACCATAGTCAAAATTTCTAAATTAACATGTTGAAGGCATGGATATATATATCTATATATAGACACACACACACACACACACACTAAGAGCGGACAAGCTAATGACCACCTGAAGGTAATGAAAAAAATTCAGGTTAACTAAACATGAGAAGGCATATTGTTTGCAAGAGTAAATGATTAGTTAATTTCTTTTGCAAAGATTTAAGAGAACATGTTGTCAGGAAAGACCTCTACCCAAAATTGAAGGACAAAGTAAGAAGGAGAGTGTTAGCAATTCACGGATGAGCTCATGTTTCAGAGGGCAACGGAATTAGAAATATAATTTAATTCTAGGATGCTATCTTACCTCTATTAATGGATCTATGGATTAGGTGTAAAAGAAAATATGCAATCTCAATAATCTCAAGAATGTCTTGATCTAGGGATAATTTGATTCTCAAACTAGGCTACATTTAAATACTGTATTCACCCCTGATTAAAAAAACTATATATATATATA
>JBAKGM010000233.1:27198259-27208929 GCA_037177215.1 Asparagus racemosus
CATGCACGTGGTAGAGAAATGCACGTGGAACTAATATCACTAATTACGTATTAATAATACAAATCAAATATTATATATATATAATCATGGTAATTTTTTTAACGATTAATCTAATAATATATTAGCTAAATATTAATAACCTTTATCATTAAATATATGATTTAATATAATATTCAAATATTTAAAATATCATTTAGTATTTTATTATTGAAAAATACGTATCGAAAATTTACGGTTGTTACAAGTACGAACGTCTTTATTAGCTCAAAACTCTCACAGAAGTTCGAATTAAATTCAAGTCAAACTCCCAATAAAATACAATAAAGAATTAGTTTTGATATTGGGAACCATGCCTAAATAAGGCCTAATTTCATGTTACCTCTTTTAATACCTGAATTTAAAGTTACCACCCTTGTACGCCATTTCGTCAACATAAAACCACCTACGTCCACTTCTCTCCAAATTTCCATCTAACAACATGTTTTTTGAATGAAGGATTCATCCGGACACGTGTTGTTTGAAGGAATTATCCATTCATGTGTTGTATGTGTCTGTTTACAAAGGGCTATGGCCTGTGGGCCAGCATGAAACTAAAAGGACAAGGGTAAACCCGTCAAACAATACTCTTTTCGTGGAAAATTGAATGAAATTGGAAATAAACAATTATTTGTTAGATGAAATGACACATAAGGATGACATTTTAAAACTTGGATAATTATGGATGATAACGTGTAATCGCGCCAAATTTAGTGGTGGTTTCTTGTGAAAAATTCCTTAAAGAATATTTGCATTTGGTTCTACATGGCAACTAAAGTTAACATCATGCTTTCACATTTTTCCTATTTGGAGATGTTAAATATCTTATGGTTGATTGTGAATAGACTCTCTGCACTATCACCAAATTGAATTACTACCCCTGTATTTCTATTGTTGCGGATAGACCCTCTGAGTAAAATTTATTTGACCTTTTTCAAGGAGTCTATTAGCAAAATCAATTTTCAATTAGGGGGTTTATCTATCACAAAGAACTCTTTCAGGGGCTCTATTTGCAACAATAGAATTACAAGGTTAATAAGTTCAATTTGGCAATAGTGAAGGCGTTCTATCCGTAATTAACCCAATATCTTATGTAGTTACTTTCAGATGCACATTCCATTATATTGTATGGATTAAACTAAAAGTTTCTACTTTGGCTCCATTCAGAGATCTAATTTCAATAAGAGATTAGTTGAGAAAGTAACTAATATCAAATAGATGGTGTAAATGTAAGAAAAATATCATTGGCATCTTTTTCATGGTAACAAAGCTTGAATCATTTCACTCCAACAGAGCTTGATTAATCCACTTTAATTAGAGTGGAAAGTGTCTTCAATCTAAGTAGACATTAATTTCAAATGATACCTTTCACTCTAAATAGGTATGAGTTCAAATGGAAGAACGGAAAAGAGGGGGGGGGTGGGGTGGGGCTGAATTAATGCTTGAATCCTTACATTCCAAGTAGACATGATTTTGCGTGTTAATACATGTGGTAGATGTCAAGTGTCTATTTGTGAAAGTAGTAGACCATCTAAATTTACTTGCATTACAAGAAAAAAAAACACAAAATGGATAAATTGTAGGGCAACGTGCTAGAGGACTTCATTGACCTCCGCCTCATACTGTCCGCACGAGACTCTCGTAAATCCACCAATCGGACGAAAAAGAATCCTCCCTTGTCACAGCCACAGCCTCGGCGAAAAGAACTTTCGGCCATCTTGCCAGTTATTTTTTTTCCTATCCCTCCCAGTCCGAAACTCATTTTTCAGCATATTAATTACTAAGATTACCATTACTTCTCTGCTAAAGATAATTGACTTGAAAAAAAAAACATTGAGAAGCTTCCTAAAATCAACTCTTATCACAGAATCTATAATGGGAAATGAGAGGAAGCATTATATTATTAGAGAAGAAGAGTGGTTTGGTAGCTGATGACTTTCAACGTGTGGCTTTAGTTGTCTCACCAACTTTGTCCCGGGTGAAAGTCACATGCAACCATTAGGAGTCTCTGAGCTAAAGCATTTTGCTCTCTACGTACGATAAGTGAGCTCATTTGAGCACAGCAATGTTAATGGAGTTTGTCTTTACCAAAAGCTCGAGATTTAGACGTGTATATCAAATTGAGCTAACATCCTTTGTTGCATATTAATGGTGGAAAATAATTAATTGGGAACAATTATATATATATATACTGCCTCCATTTTATGTAAAAGTGATAAAACTCACAAGCAGAGGTGAGAAATTAGTTTGCAAGAGAGACATTGGTTGCGTCAATGAGTTCACCAGATGATTTTCATGGAAGCTTGTATGTTTTATCCTAGACAAGTTTAGATCCGTTTCTTTAATTAACTGAGTTACCACCCTTTAGGAAATCAATTTTTGTCAAGTTTTAGTGCACAAAAAAGTTGTTCTTCTATTCATTTCAATTTGTTAATTAGTTAGATAACTTCATCACATATAGCTTTCGACAAAGCGATTTGCAACTTCAATCCTTATAAGGAATGTCATTTATGATGAAGTTCCAGCAGGACTTGCACCTACAACATTTATAAATTATGTTACTCCTAAGTATCATGTATAACCGTAATTAAAAAGTACACGTGGATTAATTAAGGGAAGAAACAAACATTTGCAAGTAACTTTGTGGTTCTTGACTTTGTTGAGCTCATTACCTGTTGCGGAGAATTAAGAACAAGTTACCAAGCTATATCACACATGGACTTCCAAGGTTTTTTTTTTCAAATAAGACAAGTTAAAACATGATGTTAGTTAATCACTCACTACGTTATGCATCATACAGAAGGACTAAGTGCACATCAACTTATATAATTTGATCTGAGGTTGTGTATTATGCTTTACTTCTGCATTTGTGATTTCTACTTCATGATTTCTTGGAAATGAAAATTTATAAGATATTACCAATGTATGATCTTTCTTAAGTTCTACTAGTCCTGCATCATGATGCGCGTTACAATCATCCATCATTTTATCACTTGCTAGACAGCTTTTTGACTGCCTAATTTGTACACCAATGGCAGAGAAGGCTCACCCAACATTGGATATCTAGACTTAGTAGATCCTTTGATATGGCGTAGTACATGGATTCCCACTATCTGCCTATCTACTGTTTATGTTGCACTTTAGTTGTGGCTAATGTTCCCATCCATGCAGGATACATGATTTATATTTTATTGTTTTGGACATGTATTGAGGCCCAGCGGCTCTATGTTGGACTTATTGTTGAGTTGGGACTCTATGTTTATATCTATGTTGGGACTTGTTGCACTTGCTTATCAGTATTATTGCTTCCGCTTCATTTGATGTCTATATATATTGTGATCTCATTTCTGGAGACATGGCAATGGAGATATGGTAATGTATGTACATGTCTATATATGCTTAAGTTCATGCTTTTTGGTAGAATTTGGCTCGATTGCATATGTTGCCTCGCCTACGTGTGCTCGCGACGTGGTAGTTGGTCGTGGGACATGATAAGTTTCATTAATATCAGAGCCCAGTTTGAGTACATCCATCATACTATTACAAGGGATAATATCACAAATGACTTAATTCTTTCTTTGATTCTATACCCCTTGATTCTTACATGAGTCATCTCCTCTTATCTGTTTTAAGAGTGAGTATATCAATGGGCGCTAGTAGCTACGCCTTCCAGTTTCGAGTTTGTAGCCATAATTCAGGCCATTTTGAAGCAAGATCGATGCTGAGAGGAGGCGGCTGAGTGACGAGATGAGGAGAGCCTTAAGGAGTTTGCTTATGCAGATGATAGAGCATCGAGATGAGATTATGAGAGAGGAGATTCGTCTGGCACACAATGGCAACTGAAGCAACATTAAGAATGGCACAGAGGCGTTCTCTCAAAACAAGGATGATCTCACCAAGAGGAGGTGATGCTCCCAGTCCTATCAGGCATAGGGGCTCAGTGGCTAACTTCTACAAGCTGGCAAAGCTTATCGATTTAGAGATCGGACCATTGGGTGAGCAACGGCTCAAGACAATTATAAGGCTTCTTGCATTGGGGATGGTTAGTCTACTGTTGATCTACATCAAGCATGAGTGGTTGGTAGCCAAGGAGGTTGGGCATACTAAGATGCTGACAAGGGTCAAGTTCTCTATGCTGTTCATCGACAGGTTCTCTCTGACACGTACTAGACATTTATGCACCATCAGTTCCTGAACTAGAGGAAGGGTAGTCAGAAGGTTGAGGAGCATGCACTAGAGTTCACCTGACTAAGCTGAAATGCGACTTGCATGTTTTCCTTTATCTCCCAATCCGAAGCTCTTTTTTCAACATACTACGAATGCCCATCACTTCTTTGTTAAAGATAATTGACTTGAAAAAAAACCATGGATATTGGAGCACATCACTATCTATCCCAACAACGTGATTATCTGGTTGTAACCCTCCTAACTATATGATTATTTTGATGTAACTTACTCTCTCTTATACGTGGCAACAACCTCAATATTTTTGGAAATCTTAGATGTATAAATATGCTACAACTCCACACTAATTGGTGTGGGAATTTCTTCAATACACATGGTATTAGAGTAGGTCTGGACCATGGATGCTCCACCATCTTCCTCCTCTTCCAACTCTAGTGACACAAATCCTAATCCCAACTCCATTAACAACACCCTTCTATCCCTGACCTCATGCCTTCTCCTTCTGCGATAGATATAACCCAGGTTCATCATTTCCTATCCCTAAAACTTAGTCCCACAAACTATCTACTTTGGAAAACTCAATTTCTCCCTCATTTTACATCCTTCGACCTCGTGGGCTTCACCGATGTTACATATGTCTGTCCTGTGCCCACCATCCCCTCCACTCAAGATTCAGTCACCTCTTCCACTCCTAATCCAGCTTATGCCACATGGATGTGCAAATACGAGCTTCTGCTTAGCTGGGTCATCACCTCCTTATTTGAGGAGGTTCTTCCTCTAGTTGTTGGCTTGAACTCCTACACCGTATTGGACACTCACCGCCAAGCCTTTGGTATTCTGTTTCACACTCAAATCCTACAACTCACTTTCCAACTACAGTATCTAAAGAAAGGAGATACTATAACCTCGTCATACACGTGACAAGCCAAATACCTCACCGATCAACTTTTTACTGCCGGCCAACCACTCTCCTCAATCAATTTCAATGCAATCATATTCAACAATCTTGGAACCGACTTCAACGAGATGGTTTTAGCACTCTCTGCTCGGGTTACCTCTGTGTATTATCCCAAACTTCATAGCCTCCTTGTTAGCCACGAGATTCAACTAACACATCAACAAGCTTCAATTCTTCCTACTGCCAACCTCACCACCATGACTTCGCCATCTATAAATCAACTAGTGACACCTTTAGCTACTGCCGCCTCTCATAATCGTGGTTGTGGACGGAGTCATGGATGTGGTTACTCCAATGACCTCTATGACCCTTGTCCTATTTGAGGTGTTCACAGCCATAGTCCTTATCATTGTCGCTATTGTCATTAAAGACGTACCTCCCCTCAAGCCTGCACTGCTAGCTATCATCATGATTTTAACACCAATTCCCCCTTCTTCCTCATGCTTCCACTCTAGGTTACTTTTAGAACTCCCCTAATTTCCCTTATGAAGAATGGTTTCTTGACATTGGCGCAATTCACCACATATCACTTGATCTCCATCAACTTCAATCCTTGGAACCTTATCAAGGTACTGACAAGGTTCATGTTAATGATGGCACAGGTTTGTTGATTTATGATGTCAATTTTTCAGCACTCTCTTCTCCTTCCAGACCTCTTTAATATACTTCATGTTCCTTCGATTACTAAACCTCTCTTATCAGGTAATCCTTTCATCAAAGGAAACAATTGTTATTTTGAATTTTATCCTAACTCTTGTGTTATTAAGGACCGATCCTCCGGACTTTTCCCTCCTCCACGGCAGAACTAAAGTGGACTTTATTGCATCCAGCCCCATCAACCCATTTCTTCTCCAACCGCTCATTTGGTTGAATGTGTCTGTATTGCTCGTTGGCATGATCATCTTGGCCACCCTTTGTGCTCGTACCGTGAACCGTGTTCTTCACACCGACAACCTTCCCTACTCATCTCGAACCACCAACAATAAAATGTGTTGCTTGTCTTATGGGAAAAATCATCTCGTCTCACTCTCCCTCCTACATGCACTAGAAGTAATTCCCCTTTATATTTGATATTCATTGATGTATGGGGTTCATCCCCAATTCGTAGTTCTAGTTGTCATCGTTATTTTGTCTTGTTTATTGATGATTACTCCAACTTTACGTACTTCTATTTTTATTCATTTTCAAGCTTATGTTGAATGACTTTTCCCATACAAGATAAAATCGGTTCAATCTAATTGGGGTAGAGAATAGGGTTCTCTCAACTATCACTTTCTTAATCAAGACATATCACTATCTATCCCAACAACGTGATTATCTAGTTATAACCCTCCTAACTAGGTGTAACTTATCCTCTTATATTTGTAAAATCACCCTCAATATTTGGGGGATCTATCACAATCACTTGAGATGTATAATATGCTGCAACTCCATACTAATTGGTGTAATTTCTATAATTCACAATGGCGAAGCTTGATAAAATAAGCTCATCGTAGACTGATGTATTTCCTTCCCTGTTGGGGCAATGAGAGGAGGTATTGCCCCCATTATATATATATATATATTATATTATATATATATTATTAATAGAGAAGAAGAGAGTTTGGGCATATTATGTTTTTAATGTGTGGCTTTACTTGGCTCAACAACTAGGGGTATTATGTGGTTCGAATATATCCAAACCGATCCGAACCGTATTCAAAATGAAACCGGATTTAGTAATGAAAAATTGAAACTAGTCGGATACAGATGTGATTTCAGGTCTGGTGTGAAAAAATTATACAAATACCATTTCGGATTTGGATATTGGATCCAAATGTTGAATAGATATCCGGAATTTTTATGATAATGTATATAATTGGTTTTGGTAGATAATTATGAAGCACATATTCCAAACCCGACTCGTTTCAAAAATACCCTAAATCTAAATCTAGAGAGCGGAGTTTCCGAGATCGATTTCTCAAAGCCAAAATTTTCCCTCCGCTCCTCCGCTCGCCTCTCCTCTCGTCGCTCGTCTGTTCGCCGCTGTCGTGGATTCTCCTCTCGCCTCTGCTCCGCTCACCTCTCCTACGGTTGTCTCTCCACCGCTCGGCGCTCGGCGATCGTCCTCTCGCATCTCCCCCAAATCACAGTCGTCGAACCCTAACTATCCAACAATCTCCGGCGCTTCTCCTCCTCAGCCATCATCAATCAACGAGGATAACTGGATACCCTAATTTGATTGGTAAAAAAAAACCCTAACTCACTATCCCTAATTTCTTTCAATTCTTGTCTTTTTTGTTTTATGCTTAGGGTTGGGATATTTTTTGATTAAGTTTTTAAATTTCATTCATGATATTGCAATGTTGGATAATATTTTATTGCAAAACATTGCTATCATATGTAATATTTGTCGTATCCGATTCATATCCGGTCCATATCAGTTTCCCAAATATCAGATTAATATCTGTGATCGTATCCGTATCCGATTTCTAATATCCGAACCGTATCAGTTTCCATTTAGTACGGATATGGTCATGACTTTTTTCTTACTGATGAATATCCCTATCTGTTTTTAGAAAGCGGATATGGATATGGTAAGAGTCGTGCCCGAACAGAATGCACCCCTATCACCAACACGGGTGGAAGTCACATGCAACAATTATGAGCTTCTGAGCTAAAACAAAACACTCAGGTGATAACACAATAAGTGAGGTCATCTAAGCGGAATGGTTAATGGAGTTTGGCTTTTACCCAGAAGCTCAAGCTTCGGAAGGTTATGTCAAACTGAGTTACCATCCTTTGTTGCATAATGATGGAAAGCAAATGGAACAATTACATATTACCTCCATTTTATATAAAATTGATAAAACCACAAGTTGAGGTGAGAAGTTAGTTTGCAAGAATGGTGTACGCGTTTTGTTCAAAAAATAAAACAAAAGAAAAAAAGAAAAAAGGAAAAAAAGAAAAAAGAAGGGTGCAGGTGTTCCATTAATTAGTTTACAAGATCATTTTAAAGGGAGCGTGTCTTTTTTATCCTAGGCAAGTTTATACCCGTTCTTTAATTAACTGAGTTACTAATCTTTAGCAAATTAAATTCTTTCAAGTTTTTTAGTGCACACACAGTTGTACTTCTTTATTTTCTTCATTTTAATTTGTTAGTTCAGAGAACTTCATCATAGTTGTAACAACCTTTGTTAGTTATCGCTTCAAACCTTATCAGTATAAAACAAAACATGCTTTGTAACATAGATAATCCTCTGCAACCCTCTACACACTAGCGATAAAGCCCTAGCCGTGACCATCGCCTTCCTCACCACGCTCAAGCTCGTGAATGGCCTCTCCAATGGCTTATCCTACAACACTTTCATATTTTGTACTAATGCTAAGTATGCATTTTTGTTTCAAGAATAACCCAATCATATGCATTTTCTATAACAAGACAGATGATTGCATGAGCACTTTCTACGGACATGCTTGAAACCATTGATTTAATTTCATTGTCTATTAATTAAAATATAAGTAAATGGTATTACTGTTCAATAGGGATTGGGATGGACTTCGAAGCTCCCAGTTTTCACATACCTAATTTTTAATGTGGACCCCTCAAGCCTTTCCTCTACTTTTGAGTTGTTTCAGAGGCTGGAGGAGTGAAATTATTTTTAGAAAGTAGTGGTGCCACCTTGGCAACACAGCAGCAATTAAGGAAGTAGGGGAAGTAGATTTTCTAGATAAACAATCTTTTTTGGCTCAGAAGTAGCAGAAGTAGCATTTGCTTCCTTTTCTTTAACTACTTCATGGTTACTTCCCTCCAAGCAAACTGGCCCTTAGTGAAAAGTGTCTTCACTCTAAGTTGCCATAATTTGGGGTCATACCTTTCACTTTAAGTAGACATAATTAGAAATGAAAGGGAAAAAAGAGTGAATCAAAGCTTGAATCACTCTAAGTAGACATGATTTTGCATATTAATTCATGGAGTAGATGCCAAGTGTTGATTTGTGATAATAGTAGGCCATCTAAATTACTTATGCTGAAAGAAAAAGCCACTAATAGCAAAAGTGCAAAAGCCCCTTCATCCCTCTAAAAGGTCGGGTTCTTCATCTTCATAGTGTCTTAGTCGCATCCAAGACAACATGGATTTTGACAATCTTTGCGAACGGTGCGAATGGTGCGGCAATGAATTGGAGGATGTCAAATAGTCAGTAGGACACTCCAGTGAATCAGAGGAAGAGGAATCCTCCCTCACATGCTCACAGCCTACACAAAGTAATTCAAACTGTGCACTCACTTATATCTTGTGCAGCATGGTCATGAGGGAGTTTCATTCATTGCTCAGGATTTTCTTTTCCTTTGCCTCCCAATCCGAAGTTCATTTGTCCTGCATACTAGGATGACTAAGTCTAGTTGTGATCGTCGCAACACTCCATACACCGGCGACAAACTCCTAGATATGATCGTTGCCTTCTTCACCGTGCTCAAGTTCGCGAATGACCTCTCAAATGGCTAATCCTTCAGCACGATTTGGTTCAGCAAGCTAAAAAACATCTGAAATTTCAAAATGGATCTCAATGAAATATTGAACGAAAATCCTTAGCCAAACAAGATAGAGCTAGAGCTTATTTTCCGGCCTTTTTTTCTTTGCCTCCCAATCCGAAGCTCATTTTTGAGCATACTAGGATGCCCCTCACTTCTCTGCTTAAGACAAATGACTTGTGAAAAAACATGGAGAAGCTTGATAAAATTAACTCTCATCACATACAACTGTGCGTGCTTCTCTGCTGGGCAATGAGAGGAGGCATTATATTAATGGAGAAGAAGAGTGGTTTGGTAGCTGATAACTTTAATGTGTGGTTTTAGTTGGTTCACCAACTCACTCACGGGTGAAAGTCATATGCCATCCATTATGAGGCTCTGAACTAAAGCACTCTGCTCTCTGTGAATCAGAACAGAAGTGAGGTCATTTGAGCAGCAAGTTTATGGAGTTTTGCTTCACCCATAAGCTCAAGCTTTTAGAAGTGTATATCAATTATTAAACTGAGTTACCAACTTCAGTTGCCAATATGTAATAATGGAAAACCAATGGCAGCAATTATACACTGCCTCCATTTTACATAAAACTGATTAAACTCTCAAGATGAGGTGAGAAATTAGTTTGCAAGAGCGGTGTAGATGTTGCTTTAATTAGTTTACAAGATCATTTTTATGGGAGCTTGTATGCTTAGGTTAAACTTTACAAAGCCGCACTTAAGTTTGAGAGTTTCCCATATAATTCCCCTTAACTTTCGAACTGTCATAAATTCGCCTAAGTTTTGGAAGAAAAACCCCACAAACTTACACTATTAGGGGGCCTTTCTGAAAATTATTTAAAGTTGAAGGGGGTTTTTCTGAGAACCACAAGGCTTAATTTCAGTGACATTTTGAAAGTTGGGGGAGGCGGGGGGGGGGGGGGGGGGATCTAAAAAACACCCAAACCTAAAAGTGGTTTTTGTGTAATTAACCTTCTGACTTCTCC
>JBAKGM010000233.1:27209029-27228359 GCA_037177215.1 Asparagus racemosus
CCCCCCCCCCCCCCCCCATCCAAAAAACACCCGAACTTAAGAGTGGTTTTTGTGTAATTAACCTTATGACTTATCCTACACAATCTTATATTCGTTTCTTTAGCACTCTACTCTCGGGCGTTTGGCTGCTGCTAAATATGGTCATATGTTTATTTTCGAGCATTTATACAACACAAAGTTCTATAAAATTTTGCAAGACGAGCTCTGCTTGGTTTTTTTTACTGCTAAACAGTAGCATTATTGCATTAATTTTTGTTGTATGCTTGTTTGATATAAGAGTTTCTTATACTTGCACCATGATTTTATCTATGAGAAATTGTAGAGCCTTGAGTATCATTTTAAGTTCTTAAAAGCTGCGGAGTTATTCACAAATATCCACTGGCTGAGACATTTAGCAGTTGTCAAGAATGTCATGAGCTCGTGGTAGAGCCAGGAGATATAATAACTGTCATTAAATACACTTTAAATTATATCATGAAACTTATTTCAAACAATTATAAGAACTAGATAATTTGAACTATCAAATTTATAAAATAATTGCAGATGTACATTAGAGTAGAAAACTAATTTAAATATCTACTTTTTAATATAAAACTTTTTGAACTTGAAAGAACCTCATTTCACCATTCTACTGTTGAAGGAAAATGATGAAACTTGAAATCCGTTTTCCTATTCTACTTGAAATGCAAAATAAAATTACATGAACACAAGATGTATCTTATTTTGGTGAATTTTCATGTTGATTTGAGTTGATTTGATAATTTAGGATAATATTCCTTTTTGGTTTAACAACTGTCCTATTGTGGTTATCAATTTAGATGATAAATATAACAAATGCACTAATTTCATAACACTTCAAAAGATCTGGGGACTAATTTCAAATATGAAAGATTTGGGGAACTGATTTCAAATATAAAAGATTTGGAAATATTTAAAGGGAACTAATTTCAAGTATGAAAGATTGGGGGTAATTTGAAATATGATGGATTTAAAGGACTACCATGGAAAAAACAAAACCATAAGTTATAAGCTATAATATAGGTATGTTTCTAAAAAGCTTTTTTCGGGGGTGGAGTGGGGGAGGGGGCATGGCCATCTTTGGCACCGTAGCTCTGCCAATGTCACGAACCTTTTGTTATTCTTTGTTTTTTTTGTTTACTTTTTTCTATTTTTTCCCTTTATTTTCACTGTGCAAGGGTAACAATGTATTGGCTCTAACCTACAATCAACAATTCTAGATAACTAGTGACACCTTAAATTTAAATCCAAAATCTTAGTCTAAATTTGCAATTGAGGACTCATTCATGCATTTGTTGATATATAGACATCCAAGTACTAGCGCAATTTATTTACGGCAAATGAAGAAATATTTATGGACAAAATTGAACAATTAAGTTCTAACTTGCATCGATTAATTATAGACAATTTTGAAACTGAAAGATAACTGCATAGCCATCTACTTCTTTTAAATTAAGTAGGCTCCAAAGTAAGCTATGATGTAAGTGTAAACCATGCATAATCATATAAAAAAATAGATAAATCTTTTGTTTAGAGATTACCTATCTCGGATCTATGGAAGGATTGCCACACATTTGTTCTTCATCTTTGAACAACAGCCGGAAGACAACAACACTGGTAGAACGACGAGAAGCCCCCGCATATCACCCCGCGACTACCGCGTAAATCACATAATTGAGAGAGGAAGAAGATGATGGCTATCGTATTTTCTATCTCATATTTATTTGGCTTACTGCATATGTATTTATAGGGAACAAATACACTAAACCTTAATCTTAGTCCAACAAAGATTAGTGAACGAGCCCCGCAAATAACCAACTCTATTAGAGTTAGATCCGCCCACTTATTTAGGTGGGCTATATATAGAATCAACATACTCTCACTTGCACAAATGAATGGGTGGCTTCCATAGCTCCATGAGCTGACTCCCAGAGTCGTGGACCCCAAAGTCAAAATCTCTCTGAGATTCTTTGTCCTTATCAAGTCTATGTCTGTATATCTTTAGTGCAGCGTGGACCATTAAGAACTACATGCGGGTTGCCTTGCAGCCAGATTCATTAGGATCGGCACAAGGATCTTCCTGAGGAGAAAAACACGAACAAAAAGTGTCAGTATGTGATGTCTCGTACCCCAGATTTGATCAATCATGTTTGCTTGATCCCTCGAAGAAGCGTACAAGAACACTCGGGTCAGCCCTCGATTCATAGCACTCTTACATACTACGCTCGGCATAAATAAGAGTTGGCATTGCAATGCGATCAGGAGATATGTCAGTCGATCTTCCTTTGGCCCTGAATAGTTGAGCATGTTAATTATTCGTTTTTTTGACACTCCCACGTATGTACAGTATTGTCTCATCACAATAGGAAACAGTAGTCAAAGTAGCTGACGCTCATAATAGCCTTTCGAGACAGCTTAATGTCACTAAGGGTATAATGACTGCCCTCCATCACTAGTGGTCATCTATAAGGGCTCACAAAGTTAGGGAGCAATGATTCATCCCTCGATCTCCTTATATCCGGTTCGAGCACACGTCATATGGTAATGTGCTACGGTATTGGTTCTCTCCCTAAGAGCATACATTATTAAATAAATATCGTACAAACCCAAGTTCTATTACGCCTTAATGAATTTGTCCAGCCATACTGTTCGCGATATGCCTAGGATCTCTCGACAAGCCTGCACCTCATGTGCTAAGTTAGACCCCTAGTCTGGCTGTTAGTAAACAGGTAAAGTGCATGTGGGGCATCCACTTCGATTGCTCTAGCGTATAATGCACAACCTCATCCTAACCAAGTTAGAGCGACTAATAGAGTGCTCCTACTATCGTCCTATCCAGTAACACAATAGTGTAGTCATTGCTCCAAGCTAAATGACACCCGACTCTCGGTCTCAATTTCGGTAGCTGCCACAGCTCCAAAATGGATTTCTTGTGTGATAAGAGCTCCTACCTACTAATGTAACTTTTTAATAGTGCACCGACTACCCTTTGTGTACTCTGTACACATCATATATTAATGTACTCCATACTAAAATAATCAAACAATAATAAGACATTAGCAATTCCAGATATGCATATATAAAAAAACAAACATAATAACTTATAAAGCCGTCATCTGTAATATCCCAAGTGTCTAAGGTCTCACTTAACATAAAATAAAAGTTCACCATTGAAGACGTTGCCCTTAAGGCTCAACTGTGCTGCGCTAGCGCTCCTTGGCTATTTCTTTTATCAGTAGATCCCCAATCAACTAACTTATAGAGATACACTTAGCACAACCTCATCTTAGTTTTTAGTGAAGTGGTACCCGATCTGGATTTTATTTAGTTTCCCAAACTAATTTAGGTCTATTGAATAACTAAGGGTTGACATGCAATTACGATAGAGAATAAATCCACCTCTACATATTGCGTTATAGTGAGATTCTCTAAGAATCTACACTACTAGATTGCCCCTGGTGCTATTGTGTAGATTGTCACATATTTCGCTCTAAATGAAAAAGAGCTATACACTACTGCTTCTCACTACTTTAAGAAATGGCTCCGTCGTTTAGTAAGAGAACATAACCAAATATTGACGTTCTCTCATCCAGATTGTCGGCCCAGTCGACATCTAAATATCTCTATAGGCAAGAGTTCGTTCTTTCATAGCATAATAAATAAAGTATAGTCTAAATTAAATATCTGAGGATCCTCTTGACTTATCGAGTGAGTCATATCAGGATTGGACTGATGCTTAGTCATCACTACTATTAGAAAGGATGTGTCAATTATTGTCCACATACAGGACTATCGACTACACTCCTTGAATGGATTCGTAGAATTAGCTTATTCTCTGCTTTCATGTCGGGACATTGTTCAATTCTTAGAGCCTGACTCTTAGCAACTGGAGTCCCAATGGTCTCCATGCTACATCTAGTCAGTAATATGCCATCGATCTCTATTAGTTTAGGATAGGTGGACCTAACCGTCTAGATCGATCATTTGGAAACCAAGACCCAACATGCTCTAATAGGATCGAAAGCACTACATATTGGAAAATTGTTTCAAGCCATAGGTAAATCCTTTAAGTTGTACACCCTGTGCTCAAGTCCCTCGCCTATGAAACATATAGGTTGATCTACATGATCACTTTTTTCAGTTCTCCATATGTAAAAGCTGTTTCGATGCCCATCTGGACTAGTTCAATATCCATTTACGCTACAAGAGTTAATATCATGCGGATAAGGTGATTCTTAGCAAGGAGAAAACGTCTCTTTCAGTAGTCCACCCTACTACTTAGGTGAACTCTTTAGCCATCAAGTGTATCCTGCATCACTTGAACATCCTGCCTTAATTGATCATGAAAATTCATTTGTTTTCAATGGTCCTGCATTCAGTTAGAAGATTCACGAAATCCCAGACTTAATTCTTTCTCATGAACTCAAGCTCTCCATTCATTGTTGCTTTCCACTCTTTTGTTGCAGACTCAAAAATAGTGTCCTCAAAGAACTTGGGCTCCGCAACATGCAATGCTACCATGAACATTTCCCTGCCGATCTCAAGATATCATCTTGATACTAGTCTATGAAATGATGTCTAAGGCTGTTGAGATATATGTAGATGGCTTTAAGTCATATAGACGTATTTCGCTCCCACTATCCCCAGTTGGTAGAGGAACCATTGCCTCTTCCATTGCTAAATCCTTAACAATCTCCTCGATCTCTTGTGAACGCAAATGTTAACCTATTTCTTTGTATAAGAAATCCTTCCCAAGGAATTTAATACATCATAACTCTTTCGGTCACACACTCATATTGCTCTTATCATCTTGCTCACATGTAAACACGACCCATGGTGTCTAAAATAGTGTATGAAATTACACTTCAACATTCTAGGGTCCAAACTTCTCATCCAATGAAAAGTAGTGTATGTAAGCAACAATCTCACATGGACGTAGTGATCCAACACCGACCCTCAGCCGTCCATGACTCATAAGATATTGACTGGATTGATCTCAAAGGTGCATAGTTCAAATACATGTCACCATAAATAGCACATCTAAGACCAAATGGGTTGACAGTGCCAATTAACATATTCCGAGCCACATCTAATGGAGTTAAATTTCTCATTAACACAACACCATTTTGTAGCAGAAGATAGCACATCATCACCCGTATGACTTTTTCTTTCTCTTGACATTGTTTCCTGAATTTGATAGATACTCTCTCACGATTAGTGTGCAAAGCCCTAATGCTTTTGCTTAACTAATTATCCACATTGCTAATTTAGCGCTTGAAACAAATTCAAGCACTCAACTAGGTGCGAAATCAGATATATATGATTGTATATAGTTTTTCTTTAACTATGAGGAGCTAAGGTGCTCCACTTTGTACCTTCATAGCTATCACTCTGCATATGTCAGAGTGAGTTGATTGCAGTAGAGATGCTCCTTGCCTTGCTAAATAACTTCTCAATGATTTTATCTACAAAACTGTACTCATAGATGGACATATATGACCTGGTACATATACCAAGGAGGTTGCCTCTAGCGAGCCTTCACATGTCCTCTAATTTGACTTTCTTTATTATACCATGATTTAGGCCCAATCTTAACTCACAACACAAGGCAAAATAGAAGATAAACTCGGTTACCCAAAAATGAGTTACATTCTAAATACAAAGCAGAGAATCCCAACAAACCTTTGTAAGTTACCCACAAACGGGAAACCAACAAGAATACCACGTGCCAAACAACCGAGAGGCATTTTCTTATGCTTAGTGGGAGCATATAGAACATCCTATCGGATCTATTTGTTCCCTGAACTCAAGGGAAAACTACATGCATCAGCATTCAACACCTCTGCGTAGTCCCCATCTAGATCTTTTTGCTCCCATCTGGAATCCTCCAAAACTCTATGAACTTGTCTCTGCCCCGCAGATGTGGTCCATGAGTTTCGAGTTTTTTCGATTGCATGCCCTCGTGTGCGAAATGATTAGCTTGTTTGCACTCATATCAATTGATCTTGCCCTTATTAGTTGGTCTTTTCACCTTTTATTGGACTTTTTTATTTTAGAACCCATATTGGAGAACCCATTCTAAAAATTTTCCGATGTACCTGTTGCAACTAGGCTCTCAGCCATGTGCCTTGGGTATTCAGCTTCTAAAGCAAAAGTAGACATTTTAGCTTTGAGCATGCCCTGATGTTTAGTCTCTTACTTCACTTTTATTTGCACATCCCCAGATTTTATTGCATTTGCGACGTGTAATGAAAGTAACAAATATTTTTTCTAGAGTTATGTAAAGTCCTAATAACCACTCAGATCTGCTGCTCCAAGCTCGATGTAGTTCCATATATCTTATGATCCCTGATTATGGATGTTATCATCTGTAGGTGAAATTGATGTTCGCCTAGTAGTTATCTCATTTAAGTCCAACTTATGAATAAGAACTCAGATCCTCATCAGAGAGATATTTGAATCTCGCATTAAGAATGAAGCTCTTTGCATTTGGATTATCCTCATATTCCTCGATAAGATCGCTTTTATTTTCTGCAGTCCACTCGGTGAACCACTTTGAACGATCTTTTCGCTTCTAGATCTTGTACTGACTGGCCTCAAATATTTGAATATGAGTTGAACCCTATTCGGACTAAGACATTACCGCCTCAGTACTCACCAAAATCTCCAGCCCTTAGGAGACAGTGGATCTTCCGACAAAGGTATCACAACTATTTAATCCTGGACTAACGTTGGAATAACTATTTTGGTACCTTATTTCTAAGAAAAAAGATTGACACCTTAATTACGGATATGTTAAGATTATTAGTATTTACGTGGAGTAGTTTTATTCCCTAAAGAATATTTGATCTCATCAAGCCTTTTATATCGATAATAAAATTACATCCCAAATAAAAGAGAAGGAAGGCCTAGGGCCCCAACAACGATGTTCAAGGATATAATTTTTTAAAATCGTTATAAAAATTTTGAAAATGGAATATAAGATTTCTTAGAGATAGAGTAGATTGGGTAGTTAAATCATAGTGTCATCTCTACCCGAAATCTCCTACTTGAAATTATTTACTTATATCATTTAGTATGCGTCCGAAAATGCGACCTGACAAACATAAACAATTTCATTTTTTATATTTAACTAACCATTTATCTTGTCAATTTTATTAGGGATTTTCATTTCTCGTGAAATTAGTACACGCCCTAGGCGCTCCCACTAGAACAGCTAACCATCAAAATCTCCAAGATTTTTTTAGGATTTTATAAATAAATTTCCGGTGTATAAGAATAATTTTGCTGAACTTCTAAAGTTCAATAAAATCATTTTTCTTAAATCTAAATACAATTTTATCATGAAATCTAGTGGGCTGGCTTCAAATTAGAAATTAAATTTCTGAAGATAAATAACACAAATATTTTTCTAAGAATTTCGCAAAATTTTGCAAATATTTTACTAGTTTTAACTAATATTTCAGATTTAAAAATATTTTATCCAAAAAAATCAAAATTTAAAAACAAAAAATAGAACCCCCTATTTACGGTTCTACCCTAGGATTTCAAAACGCTGGGGTGCAGATCTTCTGGCGACGATGGTGTCGCCCAACAATGTTGCCCCGACCTGTGGTTGGTGTTTACCCGTGAGCCCCACACCTGGCCTCTCGCAGGCGATGGTTACGAAGCGTCGTCGACTCCTACAGGCTAGTCCGCTCCTATTTTGGAATACAATTAAAAAAAAGAAAAAAGTCGTCGACACCCGGCAGCTGTGATGATCGGAGGGGGGACTCCTCGCCAGCTGAAGCCTCCTTCGTTGGGTCTTGCCGCTGATCAGTGCCCTTGGCGCTGACGAGATTTGATTAGGGTTTTTTTGATTTTTTTGATTTATAAAAAAGAAAAACAACCGCACCGGCACCTAGCGCAGGCAATGATCGTAGACTAGTGCCCAATGCTTAGTGTTGGCGCCTCCAATACGCTGTGGTATGATGTCCCAGATGCCAGCGGTGGCTAGGGTTTCTCAAACCCTTTTTGTTAATTTCTAAAAATTCAGAAAAATTAAATTCTAAAAAATTTATAAAAAGTTTTTGATTTTCAATTTGATTTTCAAAAAAATAAATCTCTGATTTATTTATTGGTTTGGCCACTAATTCATAAAAAATGTTATTGTAGATTTAACATCCCAGATGTTAAAAATTAGATTTTTACACCATAAATTTAATTTTTAAGAAAAGTTAAAATTTTTATTATTGAAAATCCCAACGTTTTTATTAGATCTGCAGTTTCTTGATGTGATTTGGCCTCTAGAGCAAAAACGTTTCTTGAAGCAAAATAGATAAATCTCTTGTTTAGAGGTTACCCGTCCTTAGAGATTACCTATCTCGGATCTATGGAAGGATTGCCACGCATTTGTTCTTTCTCTTTGAACAATAGCCATAGGATGACCACAACGTTAGAACGGGGAGAAGCCTCCACTTATCATCCCACAACGACCACGTAAATCACAGAATTGATGGAGGAAGAGGATGACAACTATTGTATTTTCTCATATTTATCTTGCTTACTGCATATATATTTATTGGGATTAAATACCCTAAACCCTAATCTTAGTCCAACTAAGATTAGTGAATGGGTCCTACAAAGGACTAACTTTAATTCAGTTGGGTCCGCTTGTTTATTTGGGCAGGCCATATATTGAAACAATAGTAAGAATTTTCAACGTGTTTGATTATTTTCTTGGATGTCGACCTCCAGCTAATGCTAATACTAAATGGGCTCGTCCTCTCGAAAATCATAAAAAAAGTCATTTGGATTCTCACCCTTGTTAAAAATAAAAGTTCTACTTCCTAGGGAACAATTGTCTGAAAATTTACCCTACAAAATAATGGTGAACCGAAACTTTCTGTCTTGTATCTCTCCACCATAAAAACGCTGGGTTTTCTAAATCTACACTATTATGCTCAAAATAGCTCTCACTAGTTGCCGAAACATGACAAAATCATAATATTACTGGATCATGCAACAAGATGGTAATACGAGTAAAGCTCCAATAAACTCAAGTAGATAGAAACTCTTGTCCACTAATTTTTTTATCTATTAATTTTATTTTGAGATTTGTGCTAGCATGTGATTCAAATCAATGCACACATATCAAAGATACCTTTTATGTCTAACTCAAATCTCAAAATAAAGTTAATGAATAAAATGATGATAGATAAGAGTTTCTATCTACTTAAGTTTATAGTAGCCTTACACTTGGTAATACTAAAAAGGTATTGTACGGACAAAAAACATCACCAAGAGAAAACCTACTGAAAGGTTTTGGGACAGATTTGTATTTCGATTATACCAGTACATGTACCCAACTCGTTAGTACTCGATATACTGCCAACGATTTGTAGAGCATGGGAACACGGACGCTGAGCTTGAATGTTGATAATAAAAGCAAAAATAAATACTAACCGTTCATTAGTACTAGCTATTTCTGGAATCAAAATTGAGCTCGAAATTGCCCCCAAAATCCTGCGATTGGGTCTCCTTCTGATTCTTCAGATCGATCTCTAAAGGCGAATAATCTAGCTCCCTTTACCTGCCTAGGTTTTGTTTCTGCAAGTTTTTGTGTCGATTTCATCGATTTGCATTGGTTAAAATCATTAAAGGTAGCAATTTGTTGTTGATCCACTCATTAACGATGATTTTGGATTTTTTTTGTAGGTCCTATAAATTTGTCGTCTTTGGTTTTAATTTTAAAGTTTTGCGATTTTTTCCTTTGATTAGACACATATATTAAAAGAGATTATTTTGAGGTAATCCAATCAAAGTTGATTTTTTAATCTTCTGCAACTATTACAAGCATGTAGTGAATTCTATTTTGATTATTTGAAATTGAGATGTATTAATATGAAGAGGCACAACCAATAAGAACCATTGTTTGCATTTTGCACCAATGCCTTCATTCTCTTCTTTAATTCTATATTTCAATCTCTAAACCTTGTTTTCTAAAGTAATTTATAGTTCTAATAATTGTATTTGTGTTTTGATTATGATTGGTTCTGTCTTGTTGTTATGGTCTATACATTTTGTTCATAATAATTCTCAGCTGGAGAATTTAATGAGGTTCAGTTATGTGGTATCTGCCTCTTAGATTTAGCATTACAAATCTTTGTTTGTTATTAGATATTACCAACTTTTTCCGAGGCTAATAAGACGCCTAAGATCTGTATTTTGTAATTGTTCAGTACATATCTTCCTTGTCTATTTTTTTTCTAGGCGCAACAAATTTTTTGGTTAGTCGTGAAAGGAACCCGTTGTCATGATCATCCCCATGGGGGTGCTCAACACAATAGGAATTATAATCTCAACTCATAATATCTCTGTATTAGATTAGTTGTATAGTAGGCAATTTAGCAAATATTGTTTAGTCACACATGGGAAGATCGTATAATTATATTATATATGTTTTTGCTATAATAAAATTTGAGGATAACTCTCTATGATCAAATTAATTTCCCAACATATCATAGTATCATAGCTAGGTTCTCATGGTAAAAAACCTCTTCTAAGCCTTGAAACTCAGCGTTATCATGGGGGGCCTCATTGCAAGCACCATCTCCATGCTCTCCTCTCAACAACTTCTTTATTTTCCCTTTTTTTTTGAACCGTCTCTATTCTCTCAATCTCCTCTTCTTCTTCCAGATCAATTTCCAAAAAAAAAAAAGCCCCTTGCCAAGACCAACTTCAATAGGTGAGGGTCCAAAACCTACTGTTTATTCCTAGAAAGAAAAATAAAAATAAAGCCCTACCTAATCACTCTCCTTTCATCTTCTTTGCTACTAGCAAACAACTTTTCATAAAAAAAGAACATGATCCAGCACCTAACGTTTCCCATCGCTTATGTGCGACATATTCCCAAGTGATGTTGATGCTTTGTTTACCTCCCTCATGGCCAGCACTCAACAATATTTCAACCAATCTTGATGACTGTGTTGCCCCTTTGATGACACCCATTTGGCTGTCTGCTCTAGATTCAGGTAGTTTGGCCTGCAATGGGCAAGAGCTACCCCTTACAAGCTGATCCCAAGTCCCAAACCCTCATGCAAGGTTTTAAATATTAGTTATCGAAAATATATCGGACGACTAAAATTCATATTGGATCTTGGTTTTCGGGGATATATCAAGGATAAGTGGTAAAAATCGGAGTGTCATATCGGATGGTGAGCATATACAAGATAATGTCCTAAAATATAATCTAAGCGCATTTAATGAAATATCGAGAGGGTCTTCAAGAGAGATCGTCAGCAGAGATCACTTGATCTTCAAGTGAGAAATTTGCGAGCTGCTTGGGGTAGAGGACGTTGGAGGCGGAGAGAATTAGGGTTACATGATGATTGGATGTGGAATAGAATAGAATGACAATGTTTGTGTTTAGTGATTCTGGTCGGGTATGGAAAAAATAGGGTTGGAAAAAATAGGGTTTTTGTTTCCAAACCTGAACCAGTTCACTTATAATGTAAATTGTAAATAATCGGGCGATTTTTAACCCACAATAAATTAGCTGCTTTATCGGATATACACTGATGTATTGGGAAAAATAGGCCAAAAACGATATGCGATAATTTTTTGCAGAAATTGTATCAGCCATGGGCCAAACCCTATATATCAGCGATAAATTGATAAGATCGGCCCATTTTTAAAACACTGCCCTCATTTATCATGCTTCAGAAAATATTGACTTATTCAAGCCTAGAAATTGGTA
Source organism: Asparagus racemosus (assembly GCA_037177215.1). Classification (NCBI taxonomy): domain Eukaryota; kingdom Viridiplantae; phylum Streptophyta; class Magnoliopsida; order Asparagales; family Asparagaceae; genus Asparagus; species Asparagus racemosus. The sequence goes on from JBAKGM010000233.1 coordinate 27,220,785, forward strand.
TTATATTGCCCTTTGATTAGTAAAATGTTAACATACATGTTCATGTTGGAATTTAGAGAATAACATTATATTATACTATCTTAGTCAATATTCTACCTGACTTAGCACAAAAGGCAGGTGTGTCATTAAGAACCACTTCCAAAAGCACTAACAGTGTTTCTCATTTGCAGAAGTTTGGCTAGTAGGATCGGTTTCTTGATTGACCGAGGCAAAAAGTCCTGTCAAGCTGAATCGGGAGAATTGTTTTCTTGATTGACAGAGGTACATTCATAAAGCTTCTGTTGACCTCTCTTATACATAAATGTACATGTCATTACTAATAAAATTTGAACTTTTGATATCTGAAGATACTGGCTAATCAAAGAGGTAGCTGAAGAGACAATGTTGCTATGGTCACCTATCACTGGTATGGAACATCATTCCCTTGGTTGATGCAGTAGTAGGTCAAGATAAACTGTTTTCAGACTTTTCCATAGACGACTACATATAATTCTTTAATAAATCAATTTGGAAGTTGTCAGATCAGAATGCATCTCAGATTCTCCTGTATTTTGTTCCATATATATTGTATCAGATATTGAATTGCATTGCGTGTTGGATGATAAATTGACCCATGTGTAATAAAGTTCACTGCTGTATACATCACAAGAATTTGGACAGATTAATATAGAGTTATGGACAACCAAGGAAATGCAAAAAGACTATAGCAGTTATGATGACACAAATCTACGTCAAGCGTATCTAACAGTTAATTTTGTGAATAAATAACTTCCTGAACCATGTTCGTCCGCCTAATAATTGATGTCAAAAAAAAGAAAAAAAAAGACAAGCCAATCTGATATCGATCAGTCATCCTCATCCATGATAAACCCTTAACTATAATCTTAAAGAGCCATATCTATGTTTTCTTCTTCATTCCCCACTAACTCCTCTTCCTCCTTCCAGTTGCCTTCTTTCTTAATTTTCCTTATAGGATTATCGTTAGAGGTCAAGTCCGCCTAATAATTGATGTCAAAAAGCTTGTTAGATACTGAACATTGGGACTAGTAATTTAATTATAACATTTAGTTGAATTTAATATCTATGCTTCTCTCACTATTCTCGTTGGGTAGGAGGCTTGGTCATCCTTGAAGCTCAAAGCATTTTATAGATATGTCTGAAGTTCTTTTTCGTATAAGCAGTGTCTTTTTATCATAGTGTTATTGTCAATCTATGTATGATAGAAGCAAATACAATATAAAATTTACCTCTCAGGTTCTTTTCCTATTTGCCTCAGGTCCATTTGGAGTTTTGTACTTAACCCAAAAAAGTGGCACTGGACTTTAATTATGCTAGATAATTTATGTATGCCCATGGCATTAGGTCTCTCAACGCTCGAGTTGCTTTTTGTAGTAGGGGTCTGGGGATCAGTTTTGTTCTCAGCAGTCATGGAGAAAGAAAACTTTGCACAGTACACTTTGTATATACTTGGGTTTAGGTATTCGTTTCTGCGGTAAGGATAGGCCTGTTTTAAATTTTGCAAATTGTACTTAAACCTAAAGGTCTTTTCAAGGGGATTGGAAATCTAGTTATAACTTGGTCAACTTATAATAACATTATTAAACATATTACCTGTATGAAGTGCAAGTTGCATCATGATACATTAACCTATTGATACATATGTAAGATACATGTAGAGAATAGTTTCGTGCATGTCATATGACTCATATCAGATCTTAAGATACATGTTTCATATTGTGAACTGGGAGATGTTTCTTAAAATTGTATTACTTCCTTTCTTTAGTAGTTCCTGATTTTCTTGTTACAATCTAAGTTGCAAGGATACAGGTAGGGTTGCGTGTATGAGACATGACAAAATTGTAAAATGGAAGGTACAGGGAAATGGCTGAAATGTATTGCCTGAAATTATAGTTCTGAACGGGATAGGCAAGGACCCTTTGAAATTATAGTTTTGAATTAAGTGTGTGCTGATATGAACCCTATCCTTGTTGAACAAGTTTCACAAAGTGGAAGTGAAGTATAAGATATGAATCTATGAAGTGTATGATGAGTGTTTTAAATTAAAACATGTATTATATAACTTAGTAGAATTCTGATAAATATATGTATATTTATAAGGATTCTTCAAGAAGTGTCGATGTCTGGCATGCACGGGACTCGTTGGGCAGGGGTACGACTTCATGATAGAAGTACCCATGCAACATAGGTTACAGTATTAAGATGTTTGAAATATGTAGAATAATTAAAATCTAATCAGTTTGAAGTTATTACCTTTCATGGTTTACCTTTGTAAAGTCAGATATTGTAGTATTCATCAATGTTTGAAAAAGCTTTTTTGAAACTCGCTTTGAAACTTTTTGAGGGCTAAACGATTCGAAACTCAAGAGTGAAACTATTTATCCATTGAAGTTTACACCTCATCACTTAAAGCATATTTGAAGCGTGCGCTTCGCGCTTCATAAAACTCTTTTCTTTTGAAGCGCATGCTTTAGACAGGATAGAAAGATATAAAAGGATTTTTGACTAACATTAAAATGCCCCTATGTATTTTTAATATGACCATGTGAGTGCAAATAACACATATATGTTATGCATGTAGCCTAGTTTATTGTGATTTGTTTCTATACTTCACATATTTAATTCTTATTTATTAATCAGGACATGAATGTATATATTTGTAAATTATTACACCAATATATATTATATGTTCATAATTTTTTAAAATTTTAAATTAAAATACTTAAACTCATGAAGCTTACGACTTATGCTTTGAAGCTTACGCCTCGCTTCATCAAAGGGTCTAGCGCTTCATTTTGCGCTTCCGCTCTTTTAAACATTGGTATTCGGAACTTCCTACTAATAAGGGGTAGTTCCTGTGTCCTGTGCAGGTTTTTGGCTTGTGGAAAGGTCAGCAAAATAACTCATCCTCTTCTAGGAAGTAATAGGTCCAATTATTCTAGATTACATGATCATGGAAAACATTCTAGTGCTGGATTCCCATTCACGTGCCAGACATCCTGTCAGCAAAAGTTTTCTCAGGAAGGAAATGCCTTATTTACAATTAAAACTATGGCAAACATTTCTTCAGCCCACAGTTCAGTTGCATATCAACCCCAGCTTGCTTGGAGAAGACTTTCTTTGATATCTTCATGCAGAGGATATGCCGCTCCAGTTTTCAGGTGTGTCAAATACTCTTCTTTAGCATATCAACCCCAGCTTGCTTGGAGAAGACATTCTGATTTTCGTCTCAGCTGCAGAGCATTTTTACATTCTAAAGCTTTTTGGGGAGGAAAGACAATGTATGAAGCTAAGGAAAAGCTATACAAGAGTATCTCTTTTAAGCAGTTCTCTGGTTCTTCAGTCAGTTGTTCAGCAGCATATAGGGCCCAACTTGCTTGGAAAAGCTTTTCTAAAGTACGCTCATATAGAGGACTTGTCTCTCCTAAGGTGAACAAGATTACATGTGCCATGAGCTTGGCTTTCACTAGATTTCATATGGTTCCAAGTGTTCTAGCATGCATCGGAGGAGCATGTTCCAAGTTTGCTTGGGCAGATGGAGATTACTTCCCAACAGGGAACAATTTGTACACACAAGCACAGGATAGCCATATTTATGTCGCTTCTTTGATATTTTCAGTGTTGGAGTTTTTCATTTTGTTGTTAAGAGCAGTTTATTTGGCATTTTTATTCTCGCCGATTATAGTCATGGCTCCATTCGCAGATACTTTAGGGATTGAGTACAGGAAGACATGGCTTAGACTTGTTCATCGTACTCTAGAAAAAGCTGGGCCTGCATTTATCAAATGGGGTCAGTGGGCAGCTACAAGGCCAGACCTGTTCCCTGGAGATCTTTGTACTGAGCTAACGAAGCTCCATTCTAAGGCACCTGCTCACAGCTTTGCTTACACTAAAAAGACAGTTGAGAAAGCATTTGGTCGTAAAATTTCAGATATTTTTGAGGACTTTGAGGAGGAACCTCTGGCATCTGGAAGTGTTGCACAAGTTCATCGAGCTTCTCTTCGATTTCGATATCCGGGTCAACGGACAAAACACATGGTCGTTGCTGTAAAAGTTAGACATCCAGGAGTTGGTGAATCAATTAAGGGGGATTTTACAATCATCAATACGGTTGCCAAAATCTCAAAGTTTATCCCAACATTAAAGTGGCTGCGCTTAGATGAAAGCGTACAACAATTTGCTGTTTTCATGATGTCTCAGGTTGACCTTGCAAGGGAAGCTGCCCATCTGAGTCGTTTTATTTACAATTTTCGCAGCTGGAGGGACGTGTCTTTTCCTAAGCCTCTTTATCCACTTGTTCATCCTACTGTTCTAGTGGAGACATATGAACATGGAGAAAGTGTTTCTCACTATGTTGATGAGCTTGGAGGAAATGATCGACTGAAAAGTGCTCTTGCTCATATTGGTACTCATGCACTCCTGAAGATGCTCCTGGTATGATTTTCTTTATTTTTGCGTCTTATGTAATTAGTTTTTATGGTCAACTTTTATTAAAATTATATCTGCCGATATAAGCAGAATATTATTATTCGAAGTTGAGTTTCCAATTAGCAGTTTAGTCTGGCTCTGTTGTGAAAAATCAAGTTTGCAATATTGAAGAAAATCTTGAACTGTTGGTTTTAACAGAAGCTTACCAATAAACTCATGAAACCTTTGCTATATTCCTAGTATTTCATCATTGTCAGTTCCTGACTTGTACCTTCATTGCATCTGTTAATTTGTACTCTTCAACATGATACTCCTGTAGTTTGCAAGTATGTATTGCAGAATGAAATGATTTTTCACTTGTTTAACTGTTTTCTTTCTGTTTGTATTAGATTTAGAATAAACTAGTCTCTCAGTCACTTATGATTCGTAGTTGATTTCTTTTCCTTCAGGTCGACAATTTTATCCATGCAGATATGCATCCTGGCAACATTCTTGTCCGAGCCTCAAGATCCAAACGTCCAAATAAAAGGCTTTTCAAGTCAAGACCACATGTTGTATTCCTTGATGTAGGCATGACAGCGGAGCTTTCAAGTAATGATCGTGTGAATTTGCTAGAGTTCTTTAAGGCTGTTGCTCTTCGAGATGGCCGTACTGCTGCTAACTGCACCTTGAGGTTATCTAAACAACAGAACTGCCCAAATCCAAAGGCTTTTATTGAGGTACTGTTTTGCTTTTAAGTTACTAGTTGTATGAAGTACCATTGTGGTGTGAAGTTACAATCTAGTGGTATGAATTGCCCATTTTTACTTTTGCTGGCATCCACGTTAGTATTAGTTTTCCTTCTTGTTGTCTTGCACTAGCCCCATGTCTATAGGATCGATGTTTGTGCCTTATAGTAGCTATAAATCTTTGCCAACAATCTAAAAGAGAGCCTCTTATAATTTACTTATCATTTATATAATAGTGTAGTTCTATAAGGGATGTGTTGAGCTGAGGCTGCTTATACATGGAGATGAGAATCAATGGGCCCTCGCTTAGGACTGTTGTTGTTATGTTTAAAGGATGAATTAAGTGCAATTAGAGTGTAAGTCTTTTAAAAAGTACATGAGACATTTTGCTTTGATACAGGTACATAAAAATTAACTATACAACCGTGTAAATTCTATGGTTGGAATTACAGATGCATCGCAGGTTGATTTAGCACAGTGCAGAAACATACCAGTCAGACTTTGTAGTAGTAAAACTTTCTTGCGAGATAAATCATTAGTTGCATGAAAAATCACGTGTTTTAGATATTTTGGAAAAGTGTATCTGATATGAATCAACAAATTACCTATCCGATTATTTTAAATGGGTGTGTCTATTCCATAGAGTACCTCCGTCATGGTCAATTGTATCCCTTAGCATACCATCTTATCGAAATGAAAAAGAAGGAAAACTATTTACTAACAAAAACTAGAGACAACGAGCAAGATTGACCCCCGTGATGCCACAACATTAGTTGAAGTCGTAAAAAATAATAATTTGAGAATTTGGTTTACATACATCGTACACGTAACCACTTAAAAAAAGCAAATTACACTAAAAACTTAACAACTTACAACTTATACCAATTGCTAAAATATGAAATGAGTTTAAAATTAATTTAATTAACTATTAAAGGTCTAAGAGTGATTTTGGAAGTGGGTGGGTTTAAAATAAATGGAGGTAAACTTTGGCTTATAGACAAATAACTCTTTTTTTGAAGTTGATCACTTGATCATTTAAAATTAAGTGTTGGTAAAACTTTTGAGTTTATAGAGGAAATATTCACCTATAGATTGCGATGATGCAACATTAGTGTGAGAAAAGCCAGTAAATTAATAGTTTAAACATTTTGTTTAAAAATACACCGCATGTCTAATCATTTATAATAAAAATATAGCTAGTTCCCGCAATGTAGCAGCTTACGCCGTATACTAAACTGTTGAAATACAAATGAATTTAAATTACTTTTTTGGAGTGCCACAATATAGCAACTTACACCGTATACTAAACTGTTGAAATACAAATGGATTTAAAATTAATTTTGTGGAGTGTTTGAAGTAAGAGTGATTTTGGAAGCTAGGGTGGGTTTAAAACTAAATATAGGTAAAGCTTTAGGTTCATAGGTAGAAACCCTTTTAGGAAGTGGACGAGTTTTAAAATAAATAGGGACAAACATTTGGTTATAGACGAAAGACTTTGTATGTGTGTGGAATCAATAATAATTTGGTATAAATTTTGGGTTAATAGGCAAAAAACATAGTAAAACTTGAAAGTGGTGAATTAAAAAATCATATGGGTAAGGCTTTGGGTTTATAGACAAAAATATCCCCTTTGTAATTTGGTGGATTTAAAACTTAGTGGTGTAAACCTTTGTGTTTAAAAAATTTAAATTAAACATTGGATTTATAGGCGAAATACCGGTGGAAGTGGGAGGGCTAAGAAATAAATTGGGGTTAAACTTTGGGTTTGTAGGTAAAATATCTCTAGTTAATCTTTAAAAGTTGGTGGGCTTATAATCAATGGACATAAAACTTTGGGTTTATAGGCAAAAACTGAACTATGGTAGCATTGTTTTAAAAAACGGTCTAGGCGTTTGCCTAGACGGCCGCTTAAACCTAAGCGGTACCTAGGCCGCCTGTCTAAGTCTTGGGAGCGCCTAGGGGAGAACGATATGCTTACACGGTCTATATGGTGTTAGAAAGAGGTATATTGCTCGCTTAGGCATAGTAATGATGGAAGAGAGTTAGCCAGGTTAAAATGTATCGGAGATCAAAACTCTATGTTCAAGTCTATCTCAAGTGAACCAGTGAGGATATGATTTGGATCTTCGAAAATGATCCTTCGTTTCTCGATGTTAAAAACGTCTATGTGCCGCTTAAGCGTCCGCCTAGGCAATAGCCTCTAGGTCCAGCGCCTAGAAATGCCTAGCACTTTCTAAAACATTGTATGGTAGTGGGATGCATATGAATTTCGGTAAAGCTTGGGGTTTAAAATTAAAAAACAAAAATTACAAAACTTTGGCTCAAATAAGGATCGAATTGGGTATGGCTGGATTTCATCTTAGTGACATTACCTTGGGACATTTTGCCATTAAGGCTTTAT
>JBAKGM010000233.1:27262951-27277948 GCA_037177215.1 Asparagus racemosus
TTGGTTTTCCCCCCCCCCCCCCCCCCCCCCCCCACAAAAAAAAAAAAAAAAAAAAAAAAAAACAACAACAACAACAACTCACAAGTCACAATGCATATGCATGCGGATATTTCATATATAGCTGGAAAGGACAATGACTCAGATAAGTATACCCGTAGCGTAGCAAACATTTGTGATGTGGGGAGGGCCGGAGGCTTTCTCGTTGCTTTCGGGTTTGGTTAGTCCAAGAATCTTATGAAGATCCGACCCGATGCACCCGCAGCCGCCACTAGGGTTTTTAACCGCCCACTATCTCCCGCGTTTATAGGCACGAGGGGGGATATTTCAGTTATATATCGCAATAACTAATCTCCTGAAACCGCTCCTCTCTCTCTCTCTCTCTCTCTAATAGCCCTCCTCTTCTCTCTATCTCTCTCTTCACCTCTATCTATTGTTCTCATTTTATCTGTTAGCTGTTAGATTGAGTCAATTACACAGGAGAGAGAGAGAGAGACTGTTGCAGACAGCATCCAGTAAAAAGATCCTCATATCTCTTTCAGGTACTTGCTACTTTATTCCTCTGTCTCCTCTTCTTACTCTCCTTAAACACATCCTCTCTCTCTTTCTCTTTCTCTCTCTCGCGTCTATTCTCTTTCTAGTTGACAGAACAAATATATAATGCCATTTTACTTTTATTTAGTTTCCTTCGTGCATGCTCACAGTATTCATTAATCTGACTAATGATCATGCTTCTGCTTCTTCATATGTTTCTTTCACGGGCAAACGCTGTTCTTCTTCCTCTGTCGCGTAATCGCGTTGCATATTTTTACATTCTGATCAGCATTAGCGTTGTTAATTTTATATATATTTCTTCCTAGATATTGTTACTTGCTACTAGTACTGGTAAGTTAGAGAAAATGGGCATCTTACATTTTGTCGATTATATTTCGGTGCTTAAGAAGGTCGAGATTGCTTTATTTTCATAGGAATGGAATTTTTCTTTTTTTTTGTGGGGAGTTAAATTTAGTTAATGCTGGTGTGTACCATCTGTTTTATTAATCAGCTCTCTCGTTTAACGAAGCTATATGATCGCGTTATTTTCATTTAATTTGATGAAAACAAATGAACTGACTATTGTATGATTGCTGATCATTGCTCTTTTTCATAGATTTAATAATGTAAATTATACTGGGTAGTTTTAATGAAGAAGTTGAAACACACCTCTCTTTATTTTATGCAATAGTAATTTCTGCTCCATTTTGCTAATTTATACTAATTATGAGATAGAAACTCCTCATCTCTCTTTGTTCAGTTACACTCCCTGCTACTCTTGAACTTCTTATATTACTTCAATCATTAAATCATCTAAAGTTTTCTTTTTCTTTTTCTGCAGAATCTATTCTCATTCAATGGCACTCAGTTTCTACTCAAATTGGGATCCGATGGATTACTCAACCCAATTCTTGGACCCACAATCCGAACTATCCGAAGCCCTCCTTGGCCTTTACGACCCCATCGATATCCCCATTGACTCCCTCTTCGATCCACCCTCCGACGATCTCCTCCTTAATTACTTCCCTGAACAGAAAACCACCCCCAATCTCCTTCCATCCTTCTCCGATCCTTCAATCTTCTCTCCGATCAACGACTTAGACTACTTCTGCCAATGCCCGAAGCGCCTGAAGAGCTGTAGTGATCTCGATTATTCCGCTTCGATAATGAGCAGTTGGCCGTCTGTGGAGTTTGCAGTCACTCCTCAGTTCAATGCAGAGGAGGAGAAGAAAGAAAGTGAGAGTGGGGATCGGGTTTTATCAGCACAGAGCATTGCAGCGAGAGAGAGGAGGAAGAGGATTAGCGAGAAGACGCAGGAGCTTGGGAGATTGATTCCTGGAGGGAACAGAATGAACACTGCTGAGATGTTCCAGGCTGCTTTTAAGTATGTCAAGTTCTTGCAGGCTCAAGTTGGGATTCTTAGTCTCATGGGATCAATGCAGGTAACTTTATTTTACTGATTTTAATAAAAAGTTAAGTCATTTTACTTGAAATTTTTAATTTGAATTTAAATTTTTTTTTTAAGGATGGAGAGTGTTCGATGGAGGTGACTGAAGATATTGAAGTGCTGCTGAAATCGCAAATTATGCAAGAGAAGTTGTCAGGTGAAGAGAAATGTATTGTTCCAAAGGAAATGGTTGGTGCATTGGCTAAGGATGCTGAGATTAGATCAAGCCCTTTTATTTCCAGGGATCTTAATCGCTTTGTTGGGGAATTGAATGGAAGTAAATGAAAATTGAAGTGAAGCAGTGTAAATGTGATCAATCTCATGCAATTTTTTTGTTGTATGATTGGTCAATAGATAGACAGTAGATAGATGCAGATCGTTTTTATTCTCAAGTAATAGATAGGTTTTTTTAAATTTATTTCTTTTGTATTTTTTTAAATATTAGTTTTCAATAGTTTGTCAAGATAGGCTCTAACCCAATTATATTCCGAGGCAAATTTAACGCAGAAATTCAACTTGAGTGCTGGTACGTATTGGTCAATTTGCAATTTGAATATATTTCAATTGTTCTCTACATTTATTTAATTTCCCAATTTCAATGCTGACCACTAGTTTACTCCTATAAATGTTTAACTTTATCAAGAGTCACTTGAGTAATTAAAAGGTAGTAATTTAGATTATGCCACAAAAGCTAGTATGGGTTCCTCACATGAGCATCTCTAGAGTTAATAGAAAGAACTGCCATCATGGACTTTCATGATAATATATAAAATTCTTTATTATGCTTATCATAAATGAACTATTGGCAATTTGATCAATGCAATACTGCATCTCTAGAGTTAATATAAAGAACTGCCATCATGGACTTTCATGATAATATATAAAATTCTTTATTATGCTTATTATAAATGAACTATTGTCAATTTGCTCAATGCAATACTGCAAGTTTCACGAGACGGCAGAAACATAGAAGTTGTACATAGAATATACCTGGAAAATATTATTGATGCCAAGTAAGATTTGATTTCATTTCAAAAAATTTCATTTATATCACCAGTAATCACCACAAGAACACGATCCTCCTTTAAAATGATGGAACCTATTTGTATCCCTCACAATGATCTCCCTCCCCATCACTTTAGAAACAAGCTTTATCGCAGAATGACAATCTCCACAAATCCTAATATTCTTCATAATACGAATAGTCGCCCCAGAATTCATATTCAACAATGCAAATGCGAGAGCAAGTTTTTCACTATGATACTGCAATCTAGCTTCTCTCTCTTGCTCATCAACATGTAGAAGCACGTAATTTGTATCTGGAACATATCCAGCTTCTTTAATCTTCATATCTATATTTTCCCACATTTCATGTATCTCTTTAATCTGTGGGTGTGAATCATCATCGGCCACAAACATATGAACTGTATTCTCTAGCTCCACCCAACTACACGCTGGCTCTTTTCTTAACCCACTTTTTTTCATCATTTTTCTAACTCGAGCTGCATCAATCCATTTCCCAGCTGAAGCATAGATGTTATATAGCAAAACATGAGGCCCTGAATCGAATGGATCGAGCTCAAAAACTCTTTCCGCAGCAATTTGACCTAGTTCTGCATTTTTGTGCATCCTGCAAGCCCCAAGCAAAGCTCCCCAAACTGCAGCAGTCGGCTTCATTGGCATCTTGCTAATGAATTCTTTAGCTCGATCAAGAAGCCCAGCCCGCCCAAGTAAATCAACCATTGTTACATAGTGTTCAATCTCCGGTTCTACTTTATACTTCTTCATTGATTCGAAATAATGCTGGCCAGCATTAAGTAGGCCTCCATGACTACAAGCAGTAAGAACACATAGAAATGTTATCTGATTCGGTTTAACTTTTAGCTTAAGCATCTCCTCGAATAAACTGACTGTTTGTTTAGCAAGCCCGTGTTGAGCATATCCAGTAAGCATACAATTCCAAGAGACAACATCATTTTTATCCAATCGATCAAACACTTTTCGAGCATCCTCAATGCTTCCACATTTGGCATACATATCAAGAAGAGTATTTGCTACATAAGAGGTTACATTTTGTAAGGATTTTATGAGAAGGGCATGAATCCATTTCCCTTGCTCCATTGCTCCCATGCTCGCACAAGCACCAAAAACACTCGAATAAGTGAAATGAGTCGGCTCAAAACTTCTCCTTTTCATCTCAGCAAACATTTTAAGAGCCTTCTCGCCTTCTTCCTTTCTTGCATATCCAGCAATTAGAGCATTCCATGAGACTTCGTTCTTGGAATCCAACCTATCAAACACAAAACAAGCCTCATCCATCTTCCCAAAACGCGCACACATATCCAACAATGAAGTCCCAACAAACACATTCAAGTTGCAAGCATATTTAACACTCAAAGCATGAATTTGTTCCCCAATTTCAACACCTTCAGCAGAACCAGCCGCCTTCAGAAGGCTCGCAAAAGTAAACTCGTTAGGTTTCAATCCAAGTACGAGCATTTTAGGAAGCAATTCCAATGCCTCTTTAGGCTGATCATTCTGCGAATAACCCGTTATAAGTGCAGTAAAACTGACCACATCTTTAACAGGCATTTCATCAAACGCTTTGTGGGCGTCAATCAAGCACCCACATTTGCAGTACATGTTGATGACTGAAATTTGGAAGAAAGGTTCGTCCTTGAATCTAGAACTCTTCAAGTGGGCATGAACCATTTTGCCTTCTTTGAGCTTCTTCAACTGGGTACACTGTTTTAGGAGCTGGGAGTAAATACTGATTGTGGGTTCGAGAGAACCGGCATCAATGAGGTCGAGAACAAGAAGATTTGATGGGGGTTTTGGGTTTTTAAGGAGCAAGTCCGTGTCTTTGATGATGAAATTGGACAAAGTTTCGGCTTCGGTTTCAAATTCTTTTATATCACCATTCGAAGTTTCAGCAGAAGGGAGAATGGTCGAAAATTTAGAAAAAGTAGCAGAGATGAAGGATAGAGTTATTTTGTTGGTCTTTTTGTGGAGAAGAGACGAGAAATGGAAGAGAAGTTTCTTCATGGATTCAAATTAGGGCGGGAGAGAGAGAGAGAGAGAGAGAGGCTCTTTAGCAATCAAATTGTTACTTGTAACGGTAAAAGAAGGAAAAGAAAAAAAAAGATACGCATTTATTCTGCTCTCTAGATTTGCTTCCATCTCTGTTATAAGTACTGAAATAACATTATTATTATTATTATTATTATTATTATTGAGAAAAGAACAAGAATACCCTCATGAAAGAGAGTTAATTGTCGATAGACCCCTGTAGTTTCGTTGTTTAGGACTTACTACCCTTTAGTATGATTTTAGCAAATAGAGCCCTGAGCGAAATCTGTTTTGACTCTTTCACACTCAGGGTTTATTTGTCAAAAAAACTTCTCTCTCTGAGGGCAAAAGGATCCAAAATTTTCTCTCGAGAGGTCCATCTGCAGAAATAAAACTAAGGCGATCGTAAGCTCAAAACAGCAATACTATAGGGTGTGTATCGCAATTAATGTATGTCAAACTTTTTAACACTCCACAATTTGGCTAAATGAGAAAATCTACTTTATTTTTTTTATCCATCAGCTCTCTAAACTCTCTTCTTCCAGATATGAGAGAACAGCTGCCCTTTTTATTATGAGAAGGACAATAATCCCTATAAGGGACAGGATACAAGTTTCATAAAATCTACTACATGTTTAGTAACAGCCAATGACAACTCAATAAACCACTGAAGACATAATTCCAACATCTCATACTTCAATGCTTATATTCCGCAGGTACAAGCTCCCCTGTGGAATGCCTAGATCAAATGTAACCAAACCACACCCATCCTCATATCCAAACTCAACATCCTCCTCTTCAACTCTAATTCTCTTCGGTCTAACCGATGAATATGCACCAAATGTACCAACGCCGCGAACCTTAACATCTATTGTTGCAGCTTTCTCAGATTCATATTTCACCTCCTTGATTGCTCCACCAGAGTTGAACATCTTGAGCAGTCCAATCGGAGCAAAAGAAGTTCCATTAGATAATTCCTTAACCGGAACCACTGTGAAGACTTCATATTCTCGAGATTTCAGTGTTACAGGCAAAACTGCATCCTTTGGAAGAAAAATAACCTCTCCTGCAAAGCAAATCAATGAGATCAAACTTTAACATTTGGTAAAGGACGGGGAAAACAGAAGTTACTTTTTTCCTTCAATGTAGTATTTGTTCAGTTAAACTTGAGGTCAAAAGGTAATTTATCATCACGTGAGTGATTTCCATGTGGCATCTTGACTGAACTTGGGGAATAATCTCGTCAGGGACTCAGGTGTATGAGTGCCAATAAAATAGTTTATGTGGTATATCTCCAATAAACCTTAGGTACCAATTAACCAACTAAATAAAAACTTCATACATACCTTTTAAGTGGGAATATATGATTGAATTCCCATTCCAACCTTGTTCTGCTACTCTCTGAATGTAATCTACATCCTTTGCTCGGACGAAACCTGTAATGGTTCCAGGTTGTTGATCATGAATCAAGTTCTTCTTTCCAACTCGACACCAGCCAGCTCCTTGGCAATTAAATACACCAATAACTCCACAATAGTCATTCAAATTCCATATCTTAAGAAGACTTTTCCCATCTCGAGCTGGATCTGAGAACAAGCAATCTCTTGTTGGTCTTCCAGGCAATTTGGCCCTTAATATTGATCCATCAGGAAGTACGAGCTTTTTCAGCAGATTAAAGTCATGGTAACCGGGTTTATCACTGTATAGATAGATTAAAAAAATCATTAGAATAATTTGTCTTGTATGAGAATTTTCTTTGCAAGGATTTGTGTTGTTACCTGACATAAATAGCACAGCCACCGACAGCTCGAGCAGCTCCATGGTATTCAGCCATAGGGTGGAGACTCTGATTGAAGAAAGTTGATATCAATTAAATTATTTACATTATATATAAAGAATCAATGAGAACATTTTCACAAACTTACATGAAACATATCCCAATCAGGTTGCATAAATTCTCCGAGGAAAACAGTATTATATGCAACTGAAGCAATATGAATTGTATGAGAAGCAGGATCTCTAGGCCAGAAATCATCAGATGCCCTTATAACTGCTGTCTTCTTTGCACTGCACTCATGTAAACAGATCAAATGAGATACAAGTCTTAGTTTCAACTGAAAAAAACATTATAAACAGAAGAACAATTTTTTAACTTAAAGAGTTTGGTACCTGTACAAGCCATCAGTATTATGGCTCATGCAAGAAATAATCCCATTATCCGGAAAATTCCTAGCAATTGAAGCCTCTAAAGCTTGGTGATACTTCCTAGCTAGTTTCACCCTTCCACCATGGCCAGCTCCAAGAGTTTCTAGAATGTTCTGAACATCGACTTTCACTCCATCAATCCCAGCAGAAGCAAGATAAGAATGAAGTTCATTGTAGAAATTAAACACTTTTTCGGGATTCACTAGCCCAAGTCCATTTGTAGTTATGCTATTGAGACAATCACAGTGTTCATTTGATTGAACACCTGGCGATGAAACTGGATAAGAGATTTTAGATTCATAATGTTCCATTCCAGAAATGCCCGGTCTTACTCCACCCCAGTAGCCAGTTATCGCATGCCAAACATAAACATATCTGGAAATGAAATAAAGTGATGTAAATAATGTGACTAATAATCTTTGAAAATAGACTATGGTTTGTTTTATTACTTGAGATCATGTTTTTCTTTGATCTCTGTAACTATGTGGGCAATGCCCTTGGATGGATCTTCTTCACGATGACCCTCCTTGCCGTTCTTCTGAAATTTGTGGTTTTCCTTGATGTTAGTTAACCTATTAGCGAAGCTGAAGAAAATAAAACAACCTTGTTAAATTTATATTAGAAATCCTTTTTGAATGACAAAAAACAAATTATTTCCTTGCTTACTTTGCAGCATTATCAGCTTCATTGGCAATACCAGTGGAATCCATACTGACTGATTGCCAACCATCATCAATTATGACAAATTTTGGAGGACTTCCACCGCTTTCTAAGCTGAAAGAAGGGGAAAAATATATTGTAAATAAATACTTAATAAGATAATGTGTGCTAATATTAAAGAAAAACAAGCAATTAGCACCTTTCCAATCCTTGTTTAACTCCTTCGGCAGTGACATTAGTGTAAAATGCATCCCATGTGCACCAGCCGAACCAGTTTAACATATCTGGCATCTGCCAATTTATTGGAAGTTTGAGATAAGTATTTGGTTGAACTATCTCGAAAACAAACAGAAAGAAAATTCTATAACAGAATATATTTCAGAGAGTTTCTTCCCCGTAAAAAGGGGTAAGGAAAGTACCTTCTTCTTCTCCCGATGAGTAAATGTCTGCAGATGTCTTTCAACAGACCTGTTGAATTCGTAGCACAATGGGGGCATGATTAGTAACAGAGATGTTTATATGGACTAAACATTTATATCTACGAACCACTAATACAAATAAAAAACCAATGGCCTTCAGAAGGTTAAGGAAAAAGAGAATGATCTGATCCTTTAATGATAAATAGCAGGTTAAAAATGTTGAATATGGCTTTCCCATATCGCATTCAAATTCTCTCAAGGGAGGAATTGGAGTTATCGTTCCTGAGGTTCAAGACGTTAATTACTCAACAAACAATTAATGGTTATCCCTTGAACCTCAGAAGGAACATTAACTGAACTCTAGGCATGATACCTACAGGATTTATTATTATTATTAATTTTTGGGTGAGAAATGATTACTAGATAATTGAACTTGATTTTCATAAAAAAGCGTTTATGAACAACTTCAAAAGGAAGAATTAAAGGATTAAGTAACCTTAAGCTAGAACTGGCTACACGTACAACCAATTAAGGCAAGCCTAAACATCATTCTCAAAGATGTAGAATTTTAATATAGAGAGCTAATTGTATATGATGAAAACAAATTATTTAAGCTATTCTTAGAATTCTTAGAGCATAAATAGTTGAATAACTCAAAAGACTAACAACGTACAATAAGGTGCTACAAATGCTGGTTGCATAGTTCTAGTATTGAGTCATGCACTGGTTGCAAATTGGCTAAATTCACTGCTTTACCATTTAAAATAAGTATATCTGAATCCACTTCCTTATTTGATTTCGTACATTCTGATATTTGGGGGCCAGCTCCTTTGCCTTCTTCATCTGGCTACTTATATTATGTTAGCTTTATCGACGATTTCTCTCGTTTTACATGGGTTTACCTTCTTAAGAATCGCTCTGACGTGCTTACTGCTTATCAAGCATTCACTGCTATGATTTTCACTCAATGGGAATCTCGTATTAAAGTTTTCCATTTTGATTGTGCCAAAGAGTACCTATCCTCTACCATGCGCTCTATCATGTACTCTCATGGGACTATCTTTCAACAGTCATGTCCCAACACTTATGAGCAAAATGGTGTTGCTGAATGCAAACATCGTCATATCCTCGATATTGCTCGATCCATGTTCATTTCTTACTCTGTTCCTCGTCATTTCTAGTCTAAGGCCATTCTCACCGCGACTCATGCCATTAATATCACTCCATCTAGTTTTCTTTCTGGTGCTACTCCTTATAGTCATGTTTATACTCATCCTCCTCGTTATGATCTAGTCCGCATTTTTGGTTGTCGATGTTTTTTTCTTCTACCATCTCACGAATGTGATAAATTGTCTCCCAGAGCTGTTTCTTGTGTCTATTTAGAAATTAGTTCGGAACATCGAGGTTATCGTTGTTATTATCCAGCAACTTGTCGAGTTCATATATCTCATCATGTTTAGTTCGAAGAGGATTCTCCATATTATTCTGCTTCTGATGACTTTAATTTTCTCTACTCTACTGATCATGCTTCCCCATCAGCTGCATCACCCACTTCTTCACCTCAGCTTTCCTTTCGAGATCTCCCTGACATCTCTCACTCTCCTTCTTTTGACTCTTCTTCACCCGAACCTTCTCTTACACCATCTGATCTCTATTCCATGGACACAGCTCTCACTCCAGAACATACTATTGATCTCCACGCACCTGCACCAGCATCTTCCCCACCTGAGGTTTCTCTTGCTCTTCGTTGAGGCAAACGCCCACATGTCATGCCTGCCCAGTATGTTTTTGTTACTTCCTATTCACCTATTTTTCATAATTTTCTTGCTGCCATTCATACTACCGTTAAACCAAAGTCCTTTCAAGAGGCAGTTCAAATTGCAGAGTGGTGACAAGCTATGGCTAAGGAAGTTCAAGCTGTTCAGCAAACTCATACTTGGGATGTTGTTCCCTATCCTCCTAGGATCTCTCTCGTTGGCAGTAAATGGGTTAATAAGTTCAAGTTTGAACCTGATGGCACCATTGAACGTCGGAAAGCTCGTTTAGTGGCTCGAGCTTTTACTCAGCAACAAGGGATTAATTATGAGGAGACCTTTGCTCCTGTTTCTCAAATGCCCACTGTTCATACTCTCCTTGCGGTCGCTGCTACTCATCGTTGGCCCTTATATCAGATGGATGTTAAAAATACTTTTCTTCATGGCTCTTTATCTGAGATAGTATATATGCAACCACCTCTAGGGTCTAATATTCCTCTGGGACATGTTTGTCTCCTTCGTTGTGCTGTTTATTGTCTCAAGCAGGCACCCCGCGCTTGGTTTGAGTGTTTTCATGATGTCGTGCTCAAGACGGGTTTTATGGAAAGTCATCAAGTTGCTTCTCTATTTGTTCACACTACATTTGTGTGGCAGAGTTTTATTACTCATCTATGTCGATGATATGATCATTACAGGTGACGATGTGGCTGGTACACAATATGCAAAATCTCAGTTGCATCAGCATTTCCACATGAAGGACCTTGGATCGCTTCAGTATTTTCTTGGTCTAGAAATTTCTCAAGGCCTGCGGGGTGTAACACTGTCTCAACAAAAGTACCTGTCGGATATTCTCAATCGAGCTGAGCTAAATGACGATGCAACTGTCGATACTCCACTCTAATAGAATGTCAAACTTCGCTCTACTGATGGTGAGCCTCTATCCGATCCTACCTGATATCGACATCTTGTTGGTCAGTTGGTCTATTTGTGCATCTCTCCCCTAGATATCTCTCATGCTATTGGTGTTGTCAATCAATTTGTTAGTGCCCCACATTCTGTACACTATGCTACCTTATTACAGATTCTTCGGTATCTCTAAGGTACTAGCACTCAGTCTATTCTGTTTCCTACTACATCCAAGTTAGAGCTTTGTACATATTCTGATGCTGATTGGGCTGGTGATCCTACTACCAGGAAGTCTACCATAGGTTATTCTATATTTCTTGATGGTTCTCTTATTTCCTGGCAGAGTAAGAAACAAGATATTGTTGCTCTTTCCAGTACCGAGGTAGAGTATCGAGCAATGTCCACAACGGCTAAAGAGATTATTCATCTTCGTCATCTTCTCAGTGATTTTGGTAATTCTATTTTGACTCCTACTCCTCTATATGTGATAATAAGAGTGCCATCCATATTGCTAATAATCCAGTATTTCATGAGAGGACCAAACACATTGAGATTGACGCTCATTTTATCCGTCAACAAGTTATCAAAGATAAAACAATTCTACTGCCTCATGTCTCATCCGCCGACGAGCTTACAGATTTCTTCACAAAAGTCCTGCCTGTTCATCGTTTTCAATTTCATGTACGCAAACTCACTTTGTTTGATCCAACATGAGTTTGAGGGTGGATATTGATAATAGTGTTTATAATAGTGTTAGGGGTGGGTGTTTAATCCCACATTGGTCGTGAGAACACACCTCACCCTCCTCTACTTGTATAAATATATGTGCACACTCAACATTTAATTCAAGAGAAATTTACCCAAGATTCTCTCTCTCTCTCCCTCTCTCTCTCTCTCTTTCTCTCTCTCTCTCTCTCTCTCTCTCACTCACTTTAACAACAACATCTGTTGTTCCTCTGATATATCAAAATATCCTCTTAAATGCTTAAAAATGCTAACACTGTCCTCGATACCAGTGCAAGTTCATACCATATTGTACATTAGACAACCTATGACACTTGTATATAGGACTCTCGACATGTAGCCTTCTATCCTTACATATGCTACTAAAGAAGTGCTTGTAGCCTTCTAAACTAACATATGAAGTTCTATAGTATTAGAATGTACCTTTTTCATGCAACGAAGATTCTTCTTATTGAAATCCCTGTATATCTCAATTCCCGATATACTATGTGTTCCTTTAAGGTCTTTCACATCAAATTCTCTATTTAATTGTATCATCAATTCTCTAACAACCACCATGTCTCAAATGCAACGAGCATATAACTTACATATAGGAGTAAAATAAATGATTAGCCATCCTCAAGCCTCCTATAATAAGCACAATTGTCAAACAAACTTCTTAACCATTCTCCACCATGAAATGTTAGGATGGTGTCCTTATGTGTCTATACAATTTACATTGTTTGATGAATAACAAATGTTCATATTGGTCTAATATGTGTTTGAGATATTTTATACATGTTACAAAAAGTTAAAATCAAGTGTAGAAGTAAATAGAGAAAGAAACAAGTTAAAATCAGCAAATCACTCATCAGTGAGCATAAGAGCAGATACAGCAATAAGCTAAGATACACATTGATAAGAACAAGGCCGAGATTAGTCATGATTATAGTCAAAAACTCATCAATGAGCGGGTTGGCTCATTGGTAAGTTTACCTCTAGCCTGATCGATGAGCAAGTTTTTGACTGTAATCAAAGCACTCTATTTATTCTTATCGATGTGTAACTTGGCTTATTGATGAGTATTTTGCTTATTTGTAGATTTTGACTTGTTTCTTGCTCTATGCAATTTCAAAGTTGATTCTAATTTCTTGTAACCTATGGAAAACATTTTAAACATATACTACACCAATATGAAAATTAAATTAATTTGTTATTCATCAAACGAAGTCAATTATACGGATACATACTAACATGGTCCAAACATGAACCTGGTCAAACTCTTCTCAAGAGACTCCATCTCTTCGCCTATAACAAAAATCATCTTTCATATTTTGAATATATGCAATAGCTTCCTAATAATTAGTGGGATTGTGATTATCCATCTCTTCTGTAACTGAGCATATGAATAAGCCATCATGTCTTCATAGTCATATTTAGAGGGATGTTAGCCTTTTTTTCTATTTTGTTTGGCTCTCTTTGTTGCGACTATGCTAGTGGCTCCTGCCAGACTCTTGATTGCCCAAATTTTCCAAAATTTCCTAAACCTTTTGATCATCATGATTTTCTTATCTAAAAGATTTCCTATTAGATTGATCCATCTTTTTACAATACTTATAGAAAACTTTACATATACGCTAACATCATTCTCTTAGTTGAAGGAGTTGCCCCCATTTCATTTTCATGGTGTTTGGTTGGGAAGGGGTTGCGGAGAAATTGAAGGTGGAAATCAATCGCCACCTTAGTCTTTTACCCCCTTTGATTTCCTCCTGAAAACTCTTGAAATTGGCTGGTAAATTTTTGGGGGGCCACTTTGTTGGGGAAAACAAAGAAATTGGGGAGCCCTAAAATCACCCATCTATTGTTCCCTCCCCTCGTTTTCATTCCCGCCTCACTGTCGACCTTCTTCTTTCGCGCCTCTGTCGAGGAAAAGCTCTAAGCTTTCATTGGTTTTCAACTTTCGGGAGATGCGATTATAGATTTGATCTGTAATCTCTCTAAAGCTTCAAGATCTGAGCTTCGCCGACCCTTTTCCGATCCAAAATTAGCTGATCGATCTTCCCCAATCTCTTAATTTGTGGTGTTGTTGCTTCAGAATTAAATAAATCTCAGATCTGAGCTTTTTTGGTGTTGTTTCTTCCAAAATCAAGGTAAAATTACAACATTTTTAATTTTCTAATTTTTAGTTTATTTTACAGCAACTTATTTGTTTGAAAAATCTATAGGTATGAGCTTTGCTAGTGTTGTTGCTTGCATATTTATTTGCTTGCAAATGTATTTTATTTTTTTTATTATCTGATTATTAGTTAGTATGATGATGTTGTGATATTTATTTGGTGATTCTGATGGATCTATTGGTATTTACTATTGCCATAAAATTTCGAAAGGCAAATTGTAAATGGTGGTTTGTTCTTGTATATAACTTCAATTATTAGTTAGTATGATGATGTTGTATTGCTTTTAAAATCTTGAGTTTAATTTAAATTAGTATAGCTCTATTATTGTATCTGTATGTGTTTGTTTTTGTTCTTGTGAATGGTGATAAGATTTATATAGTTCATAACTGTGTGTATAACATAGTTGTGGGTATTGTAGATGGATGGTGACTGTGTTGATGAGGAAACGGTTATGACAATTGTCTCGGGGGCTGCATTTTCCACGATGGTGATAGACTTTACTTTTTTGAGGAGAATGCAGAGTAGACGTAGAAGTATACGTAGGGGTCCTAGTGAAGAAAAAATAGAGCAAAATGAACGAAGAATTGAATACTTAAATCGTATCTATAACGGTTTTAGTGATAACTGTCAAAACTATGTTAGAATGCGTAATGGTGCCTTTATGAAGCTTGTGAAGATCATGAGGAAAACAAATTTATTAAAGGACTCTCGGCACGTCACAATAGAGGAGCAGCTTGCTATGACTTTGACTATTTTAGGACATAAAACTAAAAATCGTATCTTAAGGTCTCAGTTTACAAGATCCGGTGAGACTATTAGTAGGTACTTCAACAAAGTCCTAGAAGCTCTTTCTCATTTGCGGGGACGATATATGAAACAAGCTCCTAACGAAGTGGCACAAGAGATTCTTAACAATCCTAATTACTACCCATATTTCACGGTATATCGTTTGTTCTTCCAACTACTTAGTTTAGTTATATTAAAATATATATATGTTTTAACTTGAAAAGTTTATTTACTTTATAGGATTGCATTGGTATGATAGATGGTACCCATATTGATGCTATGGTTCCCGCTAGCCTTGTTGCTCGATTTCGAGGACGTAA
>JBAKGM010000233.1:27310738-27323184 GCA_037177215.1 Asparagus racemosus
CTCATTATCCCTCCATTTACACCCCATTATGGTGGTGTAACACCTCATTAAGTGGGGGTGACTCTTTGGGTACTCAATCTATTCACATTGTTTAGTATAAATATATATCATAGGCCTTTGGCCTAGATACTTGCTTCAAACTCTCTCTACTTTTTGTCTATTTTCTCTATTCTAGTTTATAGTTTTACAACAATTTCCTAGTTTTTAGGCATCAACCAGACGTTGCGGTCTCTATTTTTTGAACGAAAACCCTTTTCCTAGAAACTCACAGTAAACACAAAAAAATATTGTTTCCCTTTTATAAATTAATTTTTCTATAAATATGTTTTTTGAACCAAACTGTACCTAAAAAGAAAGCAGGAGACAAATTAACCGAGGAAAATAAAAGCAATAATTTCCGTGGGGGACTTCTTATAGCTCATATTGCATGTCCTTTTCAATGTACCCATTCATATTTTGTGTTCTTTGCTTTCAAGACGCTACTTCTGAGGCCAAACTGATGGAGAAAGGATCATCCAATCGATGATAATTTGTTAAAATATTTTATAGTCAATGGCATGGACATTCACACTTTGTGCGGAGATGTCATGTGTATTGATTGTCAACTTCAGGTATACTTTTGAGCACGTTTGATATGCACACGGTATAAGATAAATATCTTTTATTTAATGATGTATTCACTAAGTTGATCTTAACTAAATGGATAAAAGGCAATTAAATACCCAATTGTTTCACCACATTTACACTTAAATATCCTAAATTGTCAAAAGTAGTACTTTAATATCCTAAGTTGTTAAAAATTGACACATTAGTACCTTTTGATAGTTGTCATGAAAATATTTCTAGGAACATAACCTGACAACTAACAAAGGATTGAAGTGCTACTTTCTTACAACTTAGGATATTGAAGTGTCACTTTATTACATATTTAGGGTATTAAAGTGCTAATTTTTACAACTTAGAATATTTAAGTCTAAAGGCGGTGAAACAATAGGGTATTTAAATGCTAGTTTTTTTACAACTTAAGATGTTAAAAAGCTACTTTTTTACAACTTGAGGTATCAAAGTGTTACTTTTACAACTTAGTATTTAAGTATAAATGTGGTGAAGCAAAGGGCATTTAAGTAACATTTAACCTAACTAGCTAAAATATCCCATATGCATCGAATGTGATTAATCCCATTACAATTTATTAAGTAGTAGTATAGGTCACAAAATCTTTAGACAACTCTCGTGCTAGTTTAGAATTGGGGTTTTTTTTTCTTGGAAACCACCTTTAAAATAGGGTCATTTTACAGAAACTGTCTTTTATTTTCAATCTATACCTAAACACCTTTAAATTGGGTTTTTGTTTCGATCAACCATCTCCTAGCGAAATCTTCATTGGAAAACAAAAAATAACATTTAAAATTGCACTTTTAAAAGACGTGCTTCACATCCAAACTAGATCTAAACATTAACAAAGTGAATCGCATGCCTTGAATGTAAGTTTTTTGGGGTATTTTTGAGTTTTCAGAGTGTATATTTTGTCTAGGAGGTGATTGATTAGAACAAAAACCCAAATTAAAAATAGTTTACATATAAATTAAAAATAAAAAGCGGTTTATGTAAAATGGTCATATTTTGAAGGTGGTTTCTAGGGAAAAATCCTTAGTATTATTAATACCTCGTTGAATCTCAGTAATAACTTCTTAAATCTCAGAGAGTGAGATGGAGAGTGAGATGGATCATCAGTGCAAAACTACTGTAATCGCAAAAACCCCAAGAAGAAGAAAAGAAAAGAAAAGAAAAGGTAAATTACACTAAATCCCCAATAACTTTCAGCAGTCTGCAAAAGACCCCCAGTAAGCCGCTCCCCGTAAACGTACAACTCATCATGCATCAGTTTCTCTTCTCCAATCTCTCGTGTATTTCTTTTAGCAAAAAAACAAAGAGGGAAAAACAAATCAACGTGACTCAGTTTGTTTGCTTTCAACACTTGCAAGTAACTGGAAAAAAAAAGATTAAAAAAAACCAGTAACTGAAATAAGAACGCAACAAGCAGCAACAACTAGATGTACAAAAGGATGTAAAAAGAATTTGATCATTTACCAGATTCAAACCGCCTTACTTCACAATTCAGGCCCAATAGTAAGAGAAACCAACCAATTTTAACACAATATCGAGTGAATTTAACAGAAAATATACAGAATTAGCAATCGTATGAGTATCAGCAATCAAATGTTATGCAACAAGAGCTCAGCTGCAGCATCCACCAGCTTGAGACGACGAAACATCTCTCCCTCCGGCTGTGCCTTGGACTCCACCATACCCGACCTTGATTCCATATGACTGGCGAAAACCCAATAGAATAGATACATAAGTTTAGAGAAAGATGGTAACAAGCAGAAAAATCACATAAACTTAGGAACAAATCAAATATAATTTTTATTTCAAGTGTACAATAGGAATATTTGAAATATAACTATGTCAAAATTACCATGATGAATGAGATAAGGTACAATATCTAGACAGAGAAATCATGATAGATGAAGGAGAACAAGACATTGTAAATTTGTAAATGTAGGACAAAAAAGTCTTATTCAAATTTGCCAAAGTTCCCACTAGGCATGATCATTGCCTCATCTCAAAAAGTTAGAAATATTCAAGTTAAAAGTTTTAGAATATCGGATAATATATTTTTGAGAAAAATATCGGATTATATCTTCTTAAGAAAACTGATCCTGAAAAATACATAAAACTAGTTATGGGGGTTACACTGCATACGAGGAATGAAAAATCTCAGCCTCCATATGTTATCAATGGAGTTTTCCATCAACTCAACAACCACTATAATGTTTATTACTACAGGAACAACTTTTGTTTCCAATCAAGTGATGTAGATAAACAAGGTTTACCTCATTTGATACATCAAAGACTCCATCCTGAATCTTCTTATAAATTGCTGCTGCAGTGTTAATGAAAGCCTGAAAGTAATTCAGGAATTTAAATGAGGAAAAATCAGAATTTGACAAAATTTCCCATTTAAAGCTGAATGAAGAAAAGTCAGGACTAGTTACCTCCTCAATATTTTGAGCAGTTTTAGCTGATGCTTCCATAAATATCAACCCGTGCTCTTTGGCAAACTGCTCCCCTTCCTCAATGCTGACAGCTCTTCTATGTGCCAGGTCAGACTTGTTACCGACGAGCATGATTGTCATGTTAGCATTAGCATGTTGCCTTGCATCCTCCAGCCAGCCTGCCAGATGATTAAAAGTCTCCCTCCTGACATTGAACACAAAAATAATTATAAATAAGTACCATAGAGAAAAGGAAGCGCACGACATGGGAACACTTCCAAAAAATAAATACCTGGTGATATCATAGACTAATAGTGCACCTGCAGCTCCTCTGTAATAGGATCTTGTAATGGATCTGAAGGATTCTTGGCCTGCCTATAATGATAGAAACTTCAAGTCAGATGCATATAACAATTACGGATTAATAAAGATATAATAGTTAGAGATAAACCAACGACGGAAGCAGAGAAACATTTACATGTATATACCGAATCACAGGACAAAGAAAGTGGTGATGTGTTACAAACATTTATAGCAAAAAGTTTATTAGGAACGTTTTTTTACTGCGTAAAAAAGAAAATTCAGCATAAAAATTCATAGTACACTACTACATGTCCTAAGTTGTAATCAGTAAGAATAATTCCCTTGTGTAAGTGCTACAAAGAAACGTTCAGTCAGGCAAATTAGAAATTTCCAGAATATAAATGATATTGGAAATAAAGCTTCGAATCAAGACAGAAATTTAGCTATCCTATCCGGTTTCAGAATTAGGGTTCAACTCGATGTAGTTACTTTATACAAATCCTTGGTATGGCTTAAGTACACATTGAAGATAAACCTACAAAAGCATACTATGTAAAGAAAACCTGAACACCTTGACAAACACGTAACGGGTTTCATAGACTTCAATTCGATAAATATTAGATTGGACTTCTAGGTTTTTTTTGGGGACTTATTTACTTGACTAGTAGATTTACGGGTTTTTTTGTGTATTATATACAGATTGAGCTTTGATGTGTATTCTATGTGGACACACACACACACACACACACAATCATGTCGCCATGTCCTCATATCCTGACCCTTCTTTCTTTAAGAATTTACTTAGTATGTTGTCGTGTTGTATTTGTGTACATGCTTCCTAGGTTCTGTTACCTTACCACAGATATAATTTAGCATAAAAGTCAAAAGAGTGCAAATATTGTCACTAAGCTCACTACTATTTTCTTTAACTTTGTAATATTTATGTCATTACCATGAAGTAAGGAGAGACAAGTGTCAGTTTTATACTGTTGTCACCATTATAGCTCCCCTCCCTTCCAGAGAGCAGGTGATCATGTTGGCGAATTGGCAATTAATCTATATTCATATACCAATAATCAGTTGCATTGACTTCTCTCTAAACAAATAAGGGACCTAGTTTATCGAAGTGATCTAATCATGCGCTAACATTGACCTAAAAAACCTAACTTTTGTTGCAAAAGAAGAATTGTTAGAGATTTGCACACACTAAATAAAGTAAACTACATGATTCAATATGCAGCATGCATGACCATAGGGACTGGAAAAGGATAAATAAATGGTCCTAACACAATGGCTTCATCATAGTGATGAACTACCGGCATAATATACGGTCCAAACATTAACGTCTTCTTCTTCCCATATGGCAGTAGGTCAGTTTCAATCTCAATTCCTTCTTGAACTCGACTCTCTTTCTGAAAAAACTCTGCTTCTTAATCTTCTTCCACAAATATCAAATCATCATCTGTTAACGTAAATTTCAGTACACAGAGACCGAAAGGAGGAAAAAGCTGCCGAAAAGGAGTACAGCGGGCCAGCGAGGGAGAGTTCGCATATATATTTTTGAGAAGTTGGTCATTTGACTGCCCCTAGCAGGAGATAACTTCTACTTTGACCATAGTAAAAGGAGATAACTTCTACTTTGACCATAGTAAAAGACTTCTGATGAAGCAAGCACCTCTTGGTGAAACAAGTCAACATTTTGCTTGCAGCACAATTTAGTGTAATCGCATAAACCATAGCAGCACAGTGTCTTATTTGCTTGCACCTTATCAGTTTTGCAGGAAATTACTCGCACTAGTACCTGATACTGTCTTTGAATGAAGATTAACAATCCAACTTATCGGCATTATGATTGAGGCAATCAAGTGCCCAAAACTGAGGCCTGGCTCTGTGGTAAAGTGTGATTGGGTTACGGAAGGTTCCAAGTTCAAGACTGAGCTATGACCTATGCCGAAAAAAGGAAGACAATAAAATCCACATCAATTTCTTTTCTATTCAGACAAAAGCAGTGCCACCGTCAAAAGAAATCTTTTGGTTAGGCTTCTTATCTTGTTCTTGGCCCAGCTACAATAATTTCTTGTAGTACATGGATTGTAAAATATAACTTGTTAGCTCTAAACCAATTCATTCTGTCTTCTGGTCAGATACAAGAAAACATGGGTTCCTGTTAGCAGTAATGGTTGTGGATGGGCACGTTGAGAAAAGTATGAACCAGCAAATTACCATATCATGCCGATGAAGTTTGAAGTAAATCAATCTCACAGTTCTATAAGAAGGCATCAACAGAAATAAGTCATGAGTATTACATGGGAGAACACAATAAAATCGAAAAATGAAGGATGCTTATTGCACAAAATCAGCAATTTCACAGTGTTCTTTGACGCAGTTAGGATATCAATAGATCAACCTAGAAATCTATTAAAAACAGGCTTATCATATCATGGAGTCTAGATTAGAGAAACAGTGACAAACCTTCAGAGAAGACAAAAGGTCACCACATCCATCATAGAGCTAGAGGGGAGATGGAAGAGGAACCCTTAACGGCTTAACCAGCTATGTACTCGGTTATATTCCGACATCTTATAGATGGATATATCTTTAATAATTTGACAAATGTTATGCAAACATAACCATTGTCAGATAGCCACTTACGTTCTTTTCATTAGGTAATGCCCTTACATCCTTTGTTTAGGTGAGCCCTGTACATTACTAAACACTATATAGAACATTACAATCCTTAAATGCTAAATCAAAACCATAACGGGGACATGCAAGCTCCGATGCCCATGTCATGATACCATGATCTGCAAGCCCTCTGTTTAAATTATGAAATATGCAAAATTAATTATGGGTGTATATACTTATACAACATACACGTGCATATATGTATGTATTTGAGGAAAAATTCCTAGACGACCCTATAATCCATATGTTACTTATCCAAGGAGTTGGCTTTAAACCACATAGACGGCCTTACCATGGACGCTCCACTCATCTAATTATGATTTTCATGCTCAGAAACATCAATGATAAAACACAACAATTATCCAGGTTCTAACGAACCATGAAATTGTTCTTTCTATTGTTTCGGAGCGAACATACACTTCAAAAAATATACAAGCTATGAAGAAAATCAAGAAACTAAACTATAATGCATCTTCTAATAGTATAAGTAAATTTTATTTAATAGTTGGAAATTAACATAATGAAAAACTAACCGTATCCCAAATCTGCAACTTGATGGGTTTGTTATCAATTGTAATCATTCTAGCCCCAAATTCAACACCAATAGTCAAATCATGCACAGGCTGAAACCTCTTGTCAGTGAATTGCAGAAGTAGGCATGACTTCCCAACTCCTGTATAATAAAAAAATTTGTAAGAAATAATAATGCCGTAAGATTTTTCTATTGAAGCGAATCAACTACGTTATCACAAATATAAAAATCCCTATGAACAAATTCATCAACAACTTCTATCAAATTTCTATACAGTTTACGCTATAAATTTTTTTAAAAAAACCAAG
This sequence comes from Asparagus racemosus, assembly GCA_037177215.1. NCBI lineage: Eukaryota > Viridiplantae > Streptophyta > Magnoliopsida > Asparagales > Asparagaceae > Asparagus > Asparagus racemosus. The sequence continues at coordinate 27,317,626 of JBAKGM010000233.1, forward strand.
AAAATCCTATAAATTATTTCCACCAAAAAGGCATACCCAAATCTAAAACCCACCCCAAATCACAAGAAAACTGCAAAATTACAAATACCCAAATGCCTAAACCCTCCAAATACACAGAAATTGACCACAAAACAATAAAAAAAGAAAAACCCAAAAAAAAAAAAAATAGAAAGAAAACAACAGAAGTAAAGGGAAATTACCAGTGTCTCCGATGATGATGTACTTGAAGAGGTAAGCGTAAGACATCCTTCGTCCCAATTCAATTCAATTCAATTTAACAAGTTGAATACCACAAGCAAAGATTGTAACAGAGAAAAGGAAAAGGGTTTTAAATAAGGACGGGCCTTGAAGTATATCAACAGAGAGAAGCAATGAGAAGAGATCCAATCGCGTGGGAAAAGAGGAGAAAGGTGAGTTCTTTGCTTCTCTCTTTCGTCATTTTCTACCGACCAAAAGCAATTGAGTCGACTCGAAACTGAGTTGGGCCTTTAAACTGCGGCCCAAACATTGGTTTCTTGTATGATGGGCCGCTCTATTTTTGGCGTAAGCGCGTTTTAGTTAGTTTAGAGATTTTGTATCCGTTGTCTATTACACTTTAGTATTGTTTTCCTTATGAAATGGATAATATTACCTTTAAAACTAATGTAACATTGCAAAGTTTGCAGTACAAGGTTCTATATTTTTTAAAAACATTTGTTTAAAAAGAGAATGAAGATAATAATCCCTTAGTAGAACGGGGCCCCGTAAGTGCAAATTGAGTTAGAGGGCCTGACAAGGGGGTGAAAGCCTGGCCCATGTAGGATCCAGGCAGTGGCAATTCCCTTTTTTTTTTTTTTTGGGTGAATGGACACTTTAACAAATTTATTTGGATATTAATTTTCTCGCAATACATATTTCGAAATTACTCAATAACAATATGAGAGGTGATTAGGATTATCAAATTACTTAATAACAATCATTGGAGAGTGATTAGGATTATCAACTTACTTAATAACAATCATTGGAGAGTGATTAGGATTATCAAATTATAATCCCATCCTTTTCTTAGCTTCTTAACAACTCACCCTACAATATGTTCATATCCCACTTGTAAAAATAAAACTCTATGTCCTTCATAAGAAGAATAACCCTTATTTCTTTTCTTTGTTTATTTTATCTTTTTATTTATTTTCGAAAAATTGAAGTACCTTTCTAAAAATTGTTTTCACCAACTTCAGGGCACTTTTTTTAAAAAATTTTTCCCTTAACGAAACTTCTTTAGGATATTTCTTCCAGCTTCTTTTCTGTGCCCTCGCCTTTTTCTCATATTGATCATCTGTCTTTTTCTTCTATATAGATATTATCCTGATTTATTCCAACGAACACGTTACGTAGCATATTCTCTTCTTTGGCATAGAAAAATGTCAGCCGTGGTGGACTCCAGATTCCTTTTTTCCATCTATTTATTCCTTTATCCTTTGCTTCAAAATTTAAGAGCCAACTCAACATTAAAGCAACATCTCCTTGAGTAAAGCCTTCATTAGATTGATGATTGAGCTAGCTAGACCAAGGTATCCTATGCTTTGTATTTAAAATTTCCTACTAATCTCCTGACAGCCTTCCTCTAATTTCATTTAATTAACATCCAACTTTCATGATTATGTGTCAAATGATTAGGATAATGGATCCTTGATGACGTTAGTAGCAGCTAAGGAGGCTTTTAGGACAAGACATGCCATAATCTAGTGACCTCCCACCACCAAAGAATAATGTTTACCCACATGCAAACCAAAATCATTTCTACGGAGAAATGCCATGATGCCTTCTCTTTATCTTTACATGCATGCCCAATTGGGCCTTCAGGTGGACCACGAGATGATTTACCGAAAGGCCCACGCACGGACCACAGGAATCCACATGAGAAGCAATGTCCATTTGGACAAAGGAAGCGATGACAAGATTTAGCACGGACAAATTATAGATAACCACCCTCATTTATATCTTTAGTGGCTCTTATCACCATTCAACTCATTTGTTTGCACACATCACCCCTCAGTGTTGTATTAAAAGTATAAACTACGGTGTTTTTTCGCGAGTAATTTTGATAAATATTGATCGGTAGAAAACTTTGTAGTAGTTGTTGTTGGCCTCCAAGCATTCCCTTGTGGATCTAGCAAGTAGGGAAAGGACGTGCATCTTTAATCTTTTTTATAGCGTAAGTGGTTCTTAATTAATCATTTCTTAAGTTTAATTAACTCAAAAGTATTTAGGCAAAGCGATATCTAATGATTGCAACTATCTAGATATAGTATAAAGAACAAAAGGCTTTTGTTGAGATTTGACTTTGTGCCAACTTCTTGCTTACAAGCGTTACACTCTACAACCTGCTGAAATGGGAATAAAAGCGTACCTATCGGAACTAATTAAGCCACAGTAATATAGAGTTTTAGCTCTGCGATAAGATGTTCACGTTATGAAACTTTGCTAGGAATTGAAGCTAGAGCTAATGTCACGTAGGCAGCTGGGGCCATGGGGGTTGTTTCGCTGGTCCTCGCTAAGATTCTGAAATTATTGTGATAAGGTCGATGCTAGACGCAAGTAGGCTAAATCATGGCGGATGATTCATAAATTAATTCTTTTCCTCAAGAACCATGATAGAAATTAAGTTTTCTAGTAACAGTGATGAAAAGTAATTAACAGTTCACTTGAATCAGTTCTGTCTGGTGGAAGAATATTTTGTATAATATCTTTATAAAAAGCACTAACTGCGATTAATTATTCCTATTTTCATATTCTAGAAAAGAAATTACAAGTATGCATTAAATAATCAATAACCACAGTGCAAAGATGTGAATATCAAGTCCTAGTTTCTGTAATTACGCCATGCCACACACGCATCAGGATGTAAATAATCTAAAATATATGATTCTATACGATCTTGATTGTAGAAAATATTTAAACTAATTATGTGAACTACATCTTATTAGTTTATCTCTATGAATCTCACAATTAAAAGTTTTTTAAGAAAACTTAAATAGATAAACAACATCATTCATGAGGTCCACTGAAAAGTAAAAAAGATCTGAATATTGAAAAGTCATAAAAGTTCTTTCACAATTAAGATAGTAAATGTTCCACGACCACGAGGGAGCATGGGAGAGGCCTAGCTCTGTAGGGTTTGCATGGACACTTTAGCGGTCAAAGGCTCTACAGTAGTTAGGCAAAAAACAAAAGGCCAAAAGGCATCAAAAGGCCATTTGTTGCCACGCCATCTCTAGAGCTACGCTCCCACATGCACGGCCGAGTCCTTCGCATGTAGCCAGCCTTTCCTCACCCTTTTGTCATGGGCCGGCTTCCTCATTTCCTAAACTGAGAAAAATCCATAGGAAGCTTTAAATGCACCCCCTCGTGCACTCATCAATTCCCCCCATCACCCTAGGCCAGGCCCTGAGCTATTTGGCTATTACCCATGTAGGTTTTGAACAAAGACACAGAGAGAGAGAGAGAGAGAGAGAGAGAGAGAGAGAGAGATGGGAGAGAGAGGAGGGCAGGACAAAGAGGAGGACTGACACCCTACCTCGTGTCATCTTGAAGAGGGAGAAGAAGAGGGAGAGCACAAAACGAAGTTGCATGTATATGTATTTTAATGATATTTACATTAATATATATGTATTTTAAGATAAGTAGGCTTGTAATCTAAAGATTAATATTGAAGGGGAAGATAATTGTTGTTGTTATGGAGATCCTTCAGTCGCAATAATATTAATAGTAGGGTAGCGCAGTGCGCGAGTCTCCCACTATTGTGAACTCTTTGGAGAATGTGATGATATTTCTGCACGCTATGAGGCTTTTTTTGAAAATTTGAACCTGTAACCTCTCAAAGTCACAAGGCAACATTTTAACTATTGCACAAAACTTATAAAAAAAGTCAAAGAGCATTTTTGTAAATATTTCTTTGAATTAGGATTTCTAAGGTGAAAAATAGAGCAGTTTATAAAGAAATCTCCTTGAGCTTTTTTTTTAGAGAGAAAAAAATTGGGAGAAGGATCAACGATAAAAATGGCTTGATATAGCCCTAATTTGTGGTGAACCTCGTTAATACTATTTGCAATATACGTGGTTCGACAAGTACACATAATTTAAGTGGTATATATAATTATTAAAAAAAAAAACCAAAAAATTATTTGTTGGGGCCAAGGGATTTGAGAGGCCCAAGGTGCATGGGTGTTACATTATGAGCTTTGACCACCATGTAGAGTCAAAGTCTACCAATGACAATACAGCAAACATCCTTAGGTTACTCCTTGGCCATTCATTCCCTCTTAACTCATATGATCTGCTACATATGCCAGTGGGAGCCCATGTCAAATCATCAATTTATAGCAGCCTAGCAGGGACACTGACCTGCACGTTGGGATGCTAACTTAATTAATATCAATATATGATACTGCCACGGGCAATTTGCATGGATTTTTAATTAGTACGACAGAGCTTTTGTTTTCTTGGCTCCCATCTCTCAACTTGTTCTAGGAATCCCCCTTTTCTAATCTCCTCTTGTTCCATAGCTTTGACTAGTTTTCCGGCTAAAATCTTTTCAGCGTTGAAAACTTCTAATAGTTATAACTTTTTTAATTTACGTTGCCGAATTTCTTCCTTCAGTCTTTTCGGTTCGCCTGTCATACGAGATCTTATATATAATTTTTTACGGCCTTTTAATTATGTTAATTCCTTATTGGAAAACTAGTCGTGAGCGCTAATCTCTGTATGACAGCGCTTATATATGCAATGTTCCTGTCCATCAAAGAGGTTGCATGTAGGAAATTTAGGATTATATTTTCTCACAAGAAAATATATGGAGATGTGCATGTTAAAAGTTGTGTACATACAGATTCCTCAATAACAAATTTTTTTACAAAAAGAAAAAAGAAGAAAAAAGAAAAGTTTACAGAAAAACAGCGTTGATGTGCGAAGAGATTTCTTCCTTTTCCCTAAAGAGATCTTAGAGAGTAAAAACACCAAACCTGTTGTCAATAGAAAGTAGAGGGCGCAAGATATAATTGCAAAGGGTTAATTACACTAAACCCCTAATAATTCTCAGCATTTCCCAGTAAACCACCAATAACGTCTAAAATTGCACCAATCTCCAGTTACTATTGAATCACAAAAAAAACCCCGATAAGTTTTCGCGTCTTGCAGTTAATCAAATGACAACTTTAGTCCACATTTTGTATTGACAACACAAAGGTATGCGCTAAATGTTGAAACTTACTGGGATTTCTACAATTCTAAGAGGGTGTTTGGTTCAATTGCTATAAAAAAAAGGAAAAGGAAAAGTACCAATAAATTAATTTCCTTGTATTTCTATAAAAAATTATAGGAAAGTTTATAAAACTCAAAAAGTACAACTTTTCTTCTTCTTGCTCTTTCTTTGTTTGGTTCCAAACAAGAAAATGGGCCCATAGCTTTATAGAAAATAGGTTTGTTCGCGGGAAAAATAGTTGCGGGAGACATTCTCATTGATCTGTAAAATAAATCTGTTACAAATTTATCTTTTGCAAACAAATTACAAGATTACAGTTC
>JBAKGM010000233.1:27347195-27357362 GCA_037177215.1 Asparagus racemosus
ATATCGTCTTTTTTATATTCTGACGAATTACAATCAACGCCGAATGATATATAATTATTATTTCTGTATTGAACCATAGTACAAAATAGAGAAATTAATTTGGACATAGAAGTTGCGACAGAAAATATCTTCTTACAGTCACAGCAAAAGTTTCTAAAGCCCCATCATTACGAGTTTACTAATAAAAGAATTATGCAAGTTCGAGGCTACCCCTTGGCTAAATAGCACTTATATTTCTTATTGTTTCATCTACTTTTTATTTATATACCTCTATTTGTTTCATCTACTTTTTATTTATATACCTCTATTTGTATTTGGTCGTAAGAAAATATACTAAATTTTTTTATATATACTTGCACATATAAACCCTCACTTATTTTTTTGTAGTACTTATATGCCCTTAAGTTTTTAAATCCGAAACTTAAATACTCTAAAGTTTTTAAAACTTGCACATAAATACCCTCAGTTATGCAAACTTGAGGGTATTTAATTGCAAGATTTAAGAACTTTAGAGTATTTAAGTGCAAGATTTAAAAACTTTAGGGTATTTAAGTGCCACCAAAAAAAGTGACGATATATAAGTGCGAGTTTAAAAAACTTTAGGGTAATTTTTTGCTATCAAAAACAAGTTGGGGTACATAAGTTAGAAGTATGTGAAACAATAGGGTATATAAGTTCTAGTTCTACTCATACTATCCATGTGAAAAACGCTTTAATGTTTAGAGGAACTTTTGGATTTATATGCTAAAATCCAACGAGAACACGTAGTATACTTTCATTTCGTAATGATTATCCGGTTCGCTATCAAATTATTTTGTTGAATGAACCGTTAATTAGTCATGTAGCAGGCATGAGGTACATTAATCAAATTTAACTAGTACAATATATCTTGTCGTTGGCCAAATTTTTGGTGACTCACTGAAATCGACAGCTCTCACACATTTTTTTTCAATGTTTATGCTTTGCATTTTTCACACAGGATATGGTTCGTCAAAACATGCTAATGTGCATTACAGAGATAGACCGAATACTTAAAAAAAATTATCTGCACTGGACATGAAATGTTGACTCAAGTGACTAAGTCCAACCTCAAGAATAAAGTCAACACTAATATCTTGATTTCTCAATGTTCCACAGAGAAAAAAACACTTCCTTCTTTTTCTCCAAACTTAGGAGACATGTCACGTTTTGAGGGAACTATTCTATCAAAGACATGTATTTTTTCTAACTATATTAATTATATTTAGCTCTTTCCGCCTGCCTTTGACAGCATCCCTTCAATGATAATTAATTTTGAACTTGGATGCATCTAGATATTTGCCACATAACCCTCTTTGATTTGCCAACTTAGGCTGAGTCATGAAAATTTAGGTGCAAGGCATTGAAAAAAAAATCGAGAGATAATGTCAATATTTGTACTGAACTTTGATTAAAATGGGCTGTGTGTTCCCTGTGAGCTACGGTAGAGTCTACGTTGGTCTTAGGATTTAGCACAGGAGAGGATGACACATGTATGTAGGATTTAATCGATAGAGATAGAGATTAGTTGAGGTGCCTTCCGTTACTTGATGGCAGTTTAATTAATTGCAACCTATCAAGTTTCTTTTGATTTTTATAGATTGGGACCATGAATGCCCCTTTGTTTTCCTTTTCCTCATGGAAGACCTTTTAATAGATATTGAAGGATTTTCATTTGAAAAACATAGTTTTGATTGTTCATCTCTGGTGATGAACTTGCATAATTATTTAAGAGACGACAAAATTTAGCCCTTCCAGAATGACATAAGTAATAAATTTAATATGTCATGATACGAGTACAAATACATGTCAATCGCAAACTAAAATATTTAATGCGTTTAGAGCAGATATCATGTTTTCAGATATTACCAAATGGTCCTTTGTTATTCATAAAATATGGAATAGAGAGACAAGAAATGAAAGAATGACAATAATAAGAGATCATTGGAAATTGGAATTGATGTTTTTTAAGGAAGAAATCTGATCATATGAAAGCGGGACGATTGAAGCGAAAAAATATTTTCGGACAGATTCTAAGATACAATTTTGGAGGATCATATTTTTTGACTCGCTCCATAGAATCTTTATTATTATATCATTTTGGAAAGCTCTGAAAGGTCTCTATTCATAAAACTAATTTGCGGTTCCAGATGATATTCTTACTCAAAGATATTCGTCTTCAGGCTTAACTGCACGTGGAATGCTAGGTTACTTTTAGTTTTCTAGTTTTTATAGACAATATTTTATGTAAGGATTTCTCTTAGCTTTAGGAAAATGATAGTTTGGTACTTTTTCATTGTTTTGTACCTTATATAAGGGGAAAAAATTTATGTAGGATTTTAGATTGGTTATTATTAATTCTAGAATTTTTCTATTCCTAGGGTTTCTAGAGTTTGTACCGCTTTGCTCGTACGAGAACAAGTAGTTATCTCCTTTGATTACGCTTCCGCTACATCAGGAATCTAGTTAGGGAATTGTCAGTACGCAAAGTGTTAAGTTATGATATGATCTCGATTAATCATTTATATTGAGTTCGAGTTGGACTGGACCAAATCCAACCCAAGGGAGAAATTGTGCTTTGAAATGCCTTGCGTTCATTCAATTCAGATCCATTCAGATGTGATTTTGGTTAGCAAATTGACATGAGATGAAATTTAATTTTCATATTGAAACAATAATTAAATAGATATATGGTTAAATATATTTTGAAACAATTTGATCCAAGTTGATTAGTTCATTTAGCTCACGAGATTCTCTTGGTCATAGTTTAATTCACATCTTGAGTATAGAGACAGGACGATCATCTCTCTATCCTCCCGGGCCCAACTTCGTCCGTTTCTTTTTAACTTACACACACAATTAAGCATGCAAAAAAGATGAATACTAAGGATAAATTGCATGAAAAACTCATTGTTTTCTGCCATTAGGTACAATTCGCTATTAAGGATCCAAAGTTAGGACTTTTTAAAAAGACATGTAAAGCTAGACGTAAGGAAATAGGAAATGTACAGATGAAGGAAAATTATGCTTCATGTGTATGGTAGATGCAAAAGTGAAAGCATGAGGCAAAGGGATCTCTAGTATAACGATATATGTAAAGAGAAGACTAAAAGAACGAGCTTATGTTTTGTTAAACTTGCCTTGAACCATAGTTTATAATTTTGTTTTGGATAATTTGTGCTTTGGTGCCCTAAAATTGTCACCTTCTTTAACTTTGATGTCACAAAGTATATTTTACCATTTTGATGCCCAAAACCTTCTTTCTAGGTTGTTTTTTTCCTATATTAGTCCCTTAAATCTTTCATAGTTTGAGATTATTCCCTCAAATCATAAAATTACTATTAAATCCTTCAAATCTTAGGTTATTTTGAAATTAGTCTCTCAAATTATTGAAATTGCTCTTAGGCTGCTCAACTCTTAGATTCTTTCGAAATTGACCCCTCATATCAAAGATGAAAAATAGCAATTAGAGAAAAAATTAGTACCCCCAAATTATTAAAATCTCTTTTATCTTCTGAAATTCTCATAAGGAGTTTCAAATTAATCTCTCCAATTGCTACATCTACTCTTGATTGAAGGGACTAATTTCAAAATTACTTATAAACTAGGGAGGTTATAGCAATTTCAATAATTTGAGGACAATTTTCAAAATAATGTAAGATTTAAGGGACCTAATATCATTTTTAGTAATTTAAGAAATTAATTTCAAATTATGAAAGATTTCAGCGACTAATATTGAAAAAAAAAAACCCTTTTAATTTTAAAATTTATGGCACTATAATGTAAATTATCTAATTCAAAATAAAACTTTACATCATAAACATAAACGGTCAAAATAAACATTATGACAGAGACCATTGATTTTGGGCTAAATGGCACTTAAATACTCTACTGTTTCATTACATTTGTATTTAAATATTCTAATTTATAAGAAGTAGCTATTTAATATTCTGAGTTATAAAAAAATAGTATTTTAATATCCTAAGTTGTAAAAAACTGACATGTGAGTACATTTTGTTAGTTGAGCGTGAGAATATTCTTTAGAATATTTTTATTTATTATCATATTTATCACTATTCCCACCCCCATCTTCTAATTAAAATTTATATTTATTTCTACAGAGGGATAGTTTTGTCGAAAAACTTAGGATAATGTTATTGAAGTTAGGGTATTTAAATTTAAAGGCGGTGAAATAATTTAGGTAGAGTCCATTGAGCCTCGTTCTTGAAAAAACTTGTTGGGCTAAATGTTGGGCCGACACAACTTAACTGACCTATTCCCAGTTCTGCTCACGGGCTTCTTACTTATTAGGGTTTTAGGAGGTTTTGCAACCACAAAACAAAGGAACGAAGAAGAAGAAAGTGATGCAGAGATCAGCTCACGCTCTCCTCCGATCTCTTCGATCTCGCCGAAACTTTTCCTCTTCGACCTCCGAAGACATCGTCGCCTCCGTTCTCTTCGAACGCTTGCCAGTTGTCATCCCCAAAATCGACCCCGTGGTCTACGCTTTCCAAGAATTCTCGTAAAATTTCCTCAATCCAAAGTCCTCTCTTCAGTAATTTATTGTCGTTTTTTTTATTTTTCTGTAAACAAGTTTTGATTTTGATGTCTCTTGCAGGCTCCGATGGCAGCAGCAGTACAGGAGGAAATACCCTGATGATGTTTTAGGAAAGGGTGATGCTAGGTAAAATGCTGTAACGTTTATCAACTTTTTCGCAGTTTTGTTACCTTAATCTTTACTGTAATTAGTAAATTTCAGGACTAAAGGTTAGGGTTTTCAGCGGCTTTTGCCGATGAATCTTAACTAAAATTTATGCATGCAAGCTTAGCTGATGTGTAATCTATTTCTGACATTCTGATCCTGTTCTTCAAAATGCGTGATATGAATTGAAAAAAAAATGAGAATTATTGGTATTTTCAACAGGGGGAAGGGGGATTATCAAATTGATTATGAGCCAGCTCCAAGGATTACAGAAGCCGACAAGAAAAATGATCGGAGGTAACCTAATTAATCGCGCTTGCATTGCCTATCCTTGTTACCTTGCTCATCTGATTAGTACGTATGATGCAGTGTAAAAAGATGTATAGATCAATGGTGCTTGGTTTTGCTAAATATTGCTGTAATTGAGATTTGATTCGAGTATATTAAAGCTTACCTGTCATTAGCGTTGGATGATGTTGTCGTTTATATTGTTCTACAACGCTTGTAATTGTATTAGGTCCGGGCTGCTGTCCACAATAATTCTGTCGCTTGCATTACTAAACAAATTGTGGACAATTATTCTTCTCTCTTTCTAAAGTCTTTGATCTTTTCGTTATCTATCTTTCTGATTAAGCCATCTCCATGTGATTTCTTCTTGCACTTGTCTGTTTTATCCATTCTTTAAAAGAATTGTATTGCTTGCCTGTGTATTCTAGAATACTGTTGTTGACTTCATCTTTTCTCCCTTTAAGGACTAGTAATTGCATGAAATTCGAATCTCTCCAGTATAAAAGAAGACACGAGTATTTTTGGTCTGCCTTCGGATCTGTCATCCAAGCATACTAATCGTCTTTACATCTTACAGTGAGTAAATTAGTATAGTTCATATTTGGAAATATTAGAGCAGAAAATTAGTAAAGTGGAAGAAGAAAGGCCTGCGGACATAGTAGCAGAAAATATTTGTAATATAATACTATTATAATGCTGGAAGCTTTGGGCTTACCGGTGAAAGAATGCCTCTTTCAAAACAACAATGCATGCATGAAATTTCTAGGGAGGTTGGAGAACGTGGGGGCGGCAGCGGGGGAAATCAAACCACGACCTAAGGTTTGCAGTCTACGTAATGGTCCATGCTCCCCTAGGCGCTCCCAGGACCTAGGCGGGCGTCTAGATTGCCTTTTAAAACTATGGATATGCCCATACGATAGCTCCTAGAACAATACTATACTGATGCTAATAGGAAATTTTATTTTGAATTTTTATTATGAAATATCAACATTTAAGTTTATTTTTTTGACAAATTAAAAGTAAATGATACTTTAGCCCTTGTAGGCTTGTACATTAGGAAGACTTATGTAGGCAGGGTAGCTGCTTTTAATCCAGGTTCTCATGGTGCAGCTTAATGTATCGGAGATTTTGAGTTCAATACTGTATTTGGATATCAACTATTATTTTTGGTGTTACATGTGCCTAGAATCTGCTAAGTGTCCAAAAACGTTACTGAACTATAAGATTGAGGATTTATTACATAATTGCTGAACATGCCTGCAGTGGCATGATTTCATTTTCTGAGCACAAAATTTAGTCCTTGAAAGGAAATGAAAAATATGTGTGCGATATTTGCGTGGCACAAAAAATGTTGTCAGGATAGAAGAGTACTTCCTAAGAAGTGAAATTATTAAGCATTTCCATTATTAGAAAATCGCAAAAGATATGCAAATGATGGTCAATAAAGTTTCAAAAAATCACCATCACCATGACGGGACAAGACCTATAAGGCATGGCTGCGGTTCTGTATGAAGTTAGAAATTGAACAGTTAAGATTTCCATCCTGAATAAGCCTTGCCTTCCACAATGATCATGCTTATCGATGCATGTTATAGTACTACCCAGTACCCATGAGCCTTGGAGGTTTTGTTTAGATATCATTCACTTATGATGTTTCCATTATAAATTGTACATTTTTGTATTAAGATGCACCGATTATCTGGAGAACCCTAGATTTAACTTTCACCATACCCACATATCAAACTTCAAGATCACACTGTTCCTTGAAGCTGATCAACAATTCCTAGTTATTTCGCCAGTCTATTTTTTTTCTTATGTTTGCTTTCATTCTCCTTCATAAGGTCATTGCAGAGAGCACTTGATAGAAGACTTTATCTTCTCCTTTATGGTACCTCATATCGAGCTCCTGACAAGAAGCCTGTTTGGCATTTTCCTGAGAAGGTTTATGAAAACGAAGAAACTTTGCGATTGGTAAACTCTTATAGTTTCTCCTGCTGCATTTACAACTTATAACTATACTGTTTTTACCTACTTGATCCTTCTTTATTTGATAATCTTCACATGGCCTTGTGGTCCCATCTGTTATAAAGAAATTTACTGAAGAATTGATTCGATAGTACCATTTCAAATCCTTAACTTTCAGTGTGCAGAATCCGCATTAAAATCTGTGCTTGGAGGACTGCTGAATACATATTTTGTTGGAAATGCTCCCATGGCTCATATGACATTAGGTCCAACAGATGATTCACCAGACACTCCATCTTTCAAGGTAGCCACATCCATACTTCAAAGTTACCCCATTACCCTTACCAACTTGCATTTCAAGTATTCATATGCTGACTCTTGAAATCTCTGATTCTAAAATTTGTTTTGAATAAAATTTACATAGTAGATTTTCATTTTTTATTGTTAGCGTCCGTGGATATCCAAAGTAATGTTTTCTTTTTGATCTATTGTGAATAAGATCTACAGAGTAGACAGTAACTATATTGGCTCTTGCTTGCTGCCCATTATTATTTAAAGAACATATGCAGTGGCCATATTAGTATGTCACAGAATTAGTAAGATGTGCACTGAATAGTTCCTGAAAACAAGCTAACCTTCAGAAATATCTTCTCCTTCGAAAGAACAAAATCTACTTTTCAAATATAATTACCGTTTTAGAACCTTAACTGCTTTTGGAACTTAGATATCTTTCTAAAGTCTTACTTCATACTTGTATGGAGATAATATACCATCTAATTACTAAATTCTTTTTCTTCTGATTCTTCCTCTTCCATTTAGGTGAGCATATTATCTACCTTTTAAATAGCTCATCATTCACTGCAAGGCGCAAGCTGCTACCCAGGCTTCAGAATGCATCCCTGATGTTTTTGTAATATAAATCCATTTCTTGAACGAGTTAACTACTCCTTTGTTAGTATTATTTTAGTTTGGGGGCATATCCTAAAACTCCACTTTTCTTTAAAACATCCTAAGGCCTAAACTGAGCCAGGTTCAGTCCTGGCCCAATTTTAAAGGGTTGCCAAGCACTCCCTTTAGCGTTTGCTGTATAGTTTCATGCCCTAGTTTGATTTTCCTTTCCCTTGCAGCATGATGATTTACGTATCAGAATTCAATCTTTTTAACTGCTAAGACTAGTAAAACATTTAAAGTTTTGTTTTCTTGCAGAGTTAATATATTCTAACCATGTTTCATCTTTGTTTGTAGGCTTGTTTACATTTTCTTAAATTTGGGTTTGCTACATATGAAGTAATAGAAAAAGTTCCATTACCTAATGTTCTACACCTTCTGCTCCACAGCGCGTTTGAAAATTTTCATTAGCAGATTCTATTTTGGGTACAACAAGAACAGCCACAACACAGTTTTTATCCCAAAATTTTGGGTCATCTATAGGAATTTTATTCTTCCATTGATTTCTGTTAATAGCTATCTTTTTCCAGTAAGTTATTTTAAGGCTGAGGAAGAAAAGATAATGTTCACATTACCAATATGATATGTTAAAATTGCAAGATTTGATTCCATTTTACTCCGTTACCATCGGCACGATATCTAATTAGTACAAATTTTATAGTTGAAACTTCATAAAATCCTAAAAATCACATGACATTAACTTCGTTGAGCTTTTGTATCAAATGGGTCGAAATATATACCTAAGGACATTTTAGAAGCATTTTGTTTGTAGCATAATTTTTTCTGGTTTTGATTCGCAGCAATTTTTTTTCAAATCGCAAGTAATTGGGACCAGCAAACTAAGTATTGGGAAGTGCGAGGATTATGTCTGGGTGACGAAGGATGAACTGATGGAATATTTTCCAGAAAAAGCTTCATTCTTCAACCAGATGATCATTAGCTGAAGGCAATCACAGAGCTGATATAAGATACATCTTTAAGCAATGAAGGTATACTCCCCCATTGGTCTGAGTTTTGAAGACAACGTCAATGATACAGGTTGAAACCATGTTACTTTGCTATGGAAGTATTTATTTGTCAACAGAGACATCCCGAGCTGGGACTTTTAATTTATTTTTATCATCTGTAGCCAGGAAATGCTTCCTTGTCGATTATCAGTAGATGACCAGAACAAAGTATGCTATGTCCGTGTGAGAATAAGCCTTACTTGAATATCCAACTCTCTAGATCTCTGCCAGGCTATTTGATAACTGTTAGTTCATTAAAATTTTCACTCCTGCAGTCTGAGAGCTGGTATGTTTGCTTTTAGAGAAAAAATTCCGGGAGAGGGAAGCAAGCGTCTCTTCTCTTTCAATATCTGTGGCTATGACTGTCAATTAGATCTTAATTTTAACCGCAATTTAATTGAATCAGGCATTTACAGTAGTTCAACCTTTGTAGAAAGTCTGATCAATACAACTTATCGTTGTAGGGGTAAATATCAGAAATTGGAACAATCTGACTAGTTTCCTTTTAAGCACATGGCCGTAAGGAATTTATGCGAGAAATGAGACTTTCGCTTCAATAACCTTTTCCTCATCATTGGAGCTTTAGTTTCTTCGCTGCGTGCTTGTGTCGCGCTTGATACTGTAACTCTTCTTCCAGATTCACAGCCAGGGCGTATGAAGTTACCATGGCGAGCAGTATGACAATAATATGACCAGTCTGATGCAATTCTGCCAGTTTTGCGTACTGCTTGAATGACTGTGTTCTGATCGATGTAGCCCAAAACTGTGAGTTTGCTCGATATGACATCTGTTTCGACACATGTGACCCCTGTAAAGAAATTTTGTCGAGTCATCCGTGTCTAAGATTAAGAGAAATGCTGGGAAATAGTCTTTATGAGAAAGGTTTATTGGTAGTGAACAATAAGAAAACACCGAGAAATATCAGACATGCACGTAAGCGAATCAAGTAAAAAAATACAAAAACAACTAATTTATGGAGTAAAGGAATAGTCATTGCTGAACATGAACAAAAACCACATGCTGATTTCAGTTCATGAAAGAATAATCACAGAAATTTCATCAATTTAAAAAAAAAAGGTAGTTAAAGCCCTTGTGAGGTTACCTTTTAGCTTGTATAGCGTCTTCCTCACTGATTTCTCACATGCTTTGCAATGTAATCGCACCCTAAGCTCGACCACCTGAGTAGAGAAATGATAAGAGAATTCCTTTTTTTTGGGGGGGGGGGGGGGGGGGGGGGTT
>JBAKGM010000233.1:27361033-27376258 GCA_037177215.1 Asparagus racemosus
ACCCTACATTTTACAGTTTTGCCGTGTCCCGTACCCGCACCCGTACCAGTACCCGTACCCGTTTCCATGCAACTTAGGTCCTATGACAACAGTTGTTTGCTAAACAAAAAGTCTTTCAAAACTGGGCCAAGTTTGAACCTGGCCCAGTTTTGAAAGATTGCCAAACACATAAGATTTGTGGTTAGGACCAAAACTACATATTTTTGTAGTCGGTTCATAAATTTAAAGTTCCAAGTTTTTGTAGGAGAGACAAGTATACGTCTAACTTGAGTTGCACATCATAGCTAGTACAATACATATTTAAATTCCCGAAATAACATCAAAATTGGGAATCAATCTAAGAAGTACTTCATTCATGAACAATAAAAATATGAAAACCTACACACACCAATATGTGATGCATTATCACTCTTATTTGCTTACTTAGCTCTGCCAGTGTGGGCCTTATTTTATTGTCAATACTGCTTGTTCCAAGCCCGGATAAAGGAGGAGGGTTTCATTAGGTAGCCGACAACAAATGTAAACCATAGTCGGATCCACATGAACATGAATCCTGTATTATTGGAAGAGTATGATTCATGTAGCTGACCCCAAAATTTGGGATAAAGGCTTTCTCGTTGTTGTTACTATCCACAAATCACATGGAAACATGAAAACTGTTAAATAAATATCAACTTAGTTTTTGTAAGTCTTGATCTTTTGTGTGACACATATCATGCACATAATTGATATGTCTCAGAAATTATAATTTTAGGTACATCAAAAGAGCTGCATTGAAAATGTGGCTTACAGAGTATTTGATTAGTATTGAGCACACATACAGCTCCTAGCTTGAAGTATCAATACTTCATAATATCTAAACTAGGTATCCTATTTGGAAAACCTTCTACACATCTTAGCTATCAAATCGTTGCAACTAAACAGGCCTGCCTCCTTTTTCCATACCTGCATCACGTGTCCTGGTGAACTGTGGGGTAATGGGGTTTTTTTCCTTAGGAGTTTAGGGTCGGCTACAATCACTTGCCAATATTGGGTTTCAATGAAAGTAACCGAAAACTCAGGGAACTCCTTTCCTTCATGCAACTGAATGAAAGTGGAAGACTTCGCATAATGGAAAGAGAACAACTTAAGATGAAAATCAGAGGCATTTTAGTTTGGGAGAAGTCAAAAACTCAGTCTACCGATAAAGCAAAAGCTTTATATTGGATCCTAGGTGAATATGGTCAAGCAAATCTTGAGAATTGTTCTCTACCCTTTTACCCAAAGGAACATTTTGTATAACACTTCATTTGCTCCTAATTCCCTACAAACTATTTCATTCACTGCTACCTGATTTTAGCATAACTAGACACAAACCAGCACAACTAACATCAACAAACGATATCCCAACATAACCAACAAAGACAACCCATTTTTCAAAAAGTAAATAACCCAATATACGAAATTTAATAAACCAATAAAAGAACAAAAAAAACCAAAATTTTTTAAATAAAACCCATCATACCTAATATCAGCACCACCTTTAATCAAATATCTAGACACATTCTGGCTAACAAACAAATCAGCAGCAGCAGCAGAGGCGCTCAAAACCCCAAGCATCTCATTAGGAATCCCAATCATAACTTGAATCCCACTACCCATCAAAGCTCTGAGCACATCTGGGTCAGAATCAAACAGCTTCACCTTCTCAATCTTGTTCTCTCTCAGCAGATCCACAACAATGGGAGGTGGCAGCCTGTGAGTGGACAGACTCCCCCAGTTCACTCCAACACCAGATTCCACAACAAGAACAAATCTAAGGAGAAGCAAAATGGGCAGAGAAAAATGGGTTGCAGCCATTTTTGGCTGGAGAATGAGAAAATGGGTTCAAAAAGAGAGTTTTCCTTTTCCCCTCTTCCTCTCTCTCTCTCTCTCTCTCTCTCTTTCTAACTGAGGGAAGGGAAAGTGTGAATAAAAATTGGATCTTGGTTTAGTGCGAAGAGTGTGACTTGTGAAGAATGAAGTGATGTTATCTGGTTGAGTGTTTTAATTAGAGAAGAGAGAGTCGGTTTAAATGGAGTAATCAGTTTGAGTAAAGTTAACCCGCTTGAATTATTTTAATATAGTCTTTTGTCTTTTTTTTATCTGGTTGGTGGCAGATGTTGTCAGTTTGAACTTTTTGACTGTACAGGGTATAGATGTTAACGGGTCGGATGAGGAGTGACTCGTACCCGAAAGTTTGGATTAGTGGAATATGACTAGAAAATAATAAATATTAAATGTATATTTTTGTTTAAAGTCCAACTATCATATAACACAAAAAATCCATTTCATGTTTCTTTGGCAGGCAACAATATATATGATAAATTAAAATATGTATTAAGATTTTCTCTGTTTTATGCTAGAGGCGGCGTAATTCTTCGTAAGTATTTAGTACATATTTAAGCCGCCTAGAGAAAGACTAAGAGCATGTTTGCCTAATGCTATTTGATAAGATCTTATAAGTTAACTTATTACTTATATTTTTACTTATTTCTTTAGAGTGCAAAATAATCTTTTAATATCAATAAGTAAATCTTTTTATAGGTGTCAAAAAATTAAGTTGGAAAATCTCAATTTATTTTCTTCTAAGACAAGTAAACTTATTAAACATGATCTTAGATCCTTGTAAGGAAAAACTTATGTATTAAAATAAGCGGGCTACCAAATATGCTCTAATCAGAGCAAACTTAATGAAAGAATAAAATAAAGGATACTTACTTTTTAATTTTTTTTCCTTATTAAAGTATATATATGCTGTGGTAATTTAAAGTGCACAACTAATAGAAACGAGCCCATGTGGATAAAAGTAACATGCCAGCCTACCGTGGGACCTGGCTTGTGGAGAGAGAACTTTCTAAAAACTACATAATTATTTAGTAAAAAGATAGTTTAAACTTCTACTTTGGGGCTACATCTGTGAAAAGATAGTTTAAACTTTTGATTTGGACCTACACGCGAGAGGAGGCCGAGCTCTACACGTCGAAAACTACATATTGTACACTTTGATTTAAGATCGCCTTTTTGGTTGGCCTAATTATCTCCAAGTTGCACATAACAATTACAATATAGCTCATTTCTAGATAAATATTCTCCCTCAAATAAGAAGATAACATATGATAATCATCAAGCACACTATTAGATAATCCTGTACATTACTATTAGCTTTCGGATGCACCCAGTGCTCAATCGTTACCTCACCCAATTGCATTCTGAGTTCCACGTCAGCTACAGATCGATGAGGATGAGAGATGCACGTATTGGCACAATATCAACCACAACAAAGAGTAAAAGCTCTCATAGTCTCATTATACAACTCTCCAAAGATCTCACAGCCGCCTCAAAAGAACCAGGCTTTATTCAAAAGCTTGGTGTTTCTTAAGCTCAGCCCTTTTGGAAATCAGGCTGGTTCGTCACTGACCGGACCCATGCCCACTTATGATCCTTTGTATCCACCACATTCTTCGCCGACGCCACCTCCTCCACGGGTATATACCCGTAATTCCCATTGATCGGACCCGACACAAACCCAGTGTACCCAGCCATGACTCCGTGAATGGACGAGTGCGCGAGCAACGTGCAGTACAAATTATCAGTAGCATTTGCTGGTACTGCCCTTATCATGTATGTCGGATCAATGTACTTCACCGTAAATAATTCCCCTTTATGCTCCCTCTCCCACCATTTCTTCAGCTCCGACTTCAGCCACGGGCCCACGTCGAGAAACACGGGATTGCCGGACTCGTCTCTCTCCTCCTTCTGAGATTCAGTTCTCGGTATCATATCTTGGCCAGCACCCTCGGCAACGACTATCACAGCGTGTCCATTTTGTTTCAACGTTTGGTCGAGGAATTCAAAGAGACCACCTTTGCCTTCCAAGTAGAACTCTGTTTCAGGGATGAGGCAGCAGTCGACATCACGGCTGCTGAGGGTGGCGTGGAGGGCGATGTGGCCGGTGCTGCGGCCCATGAGCTTCACGAGGCCGATGCCGTTGACGGCACTCTCGGCCTCAACGTGAGCGGCGTTTATGGCTTGTTGCGCCATCTCCACTGCGGTCTGGAAGCCAAACGAACGGTCGATGATGCCGATGTCGTTATCGACGGTTTTGGGTATGCCAGTGATGGATATGTTCAACTTGCGCCGTTGGAGTTCTTTGAAGATCGCGACGACTCCCCTCATTGTACCGTCACCCCCTATGCAGTATACCTGTGAGGGAAGAGAGGTCTAAGTGCAATAAAAAAGTTTTCAGGATAACTAAAAAGTTCAAGAGCTGATTCCCATACAGCACAATGGGTTTATCCGTGCAATTAACCTTGCATGGCTCGATGACAATGTAGAGGAACACAAGTGTACTTGCACATGTATACATCAGGGCATAATTTGTAACTAGTGTATAGTATCAATAGAGATATTGAAAAATGTCAATGAGGTGAATGCAATATATCCTATTAGATCCGGAAGGTACTAACTAGACTACAAACCCCAAACTACTTTTGGGTTACAAGAAACAAAAGTGTAGGCTCCTTGTAAAATGTCATCAAAATTTGAGACATCAAGGACTACGTTCTTTTTGTTTCTCATAGTACTACAAAAGTAGTTTGCGTTTGTAGTCAAATTATCACTTCTCATTAGATTCCTTATCTTCTGTCAGAAAGATACCAACCCGCAAACGGCAAGTTCCATAACAAGGTCATGTAAGATATTCCATTCTCCAGCAAAGACCTCTTCCTTAAAGTTTCATGCTTAATGTAACGAATGTTAACTCAATGCATAAAGGTTACATCAATAATAGAATGAGGAGGCTTCAGGATTGTGCTTTCATTAGCATGCTAATGTGGATCTGTCAACCTCAGAGACATACATAACAGTTCTGATATACATAATGGCGCACATATGAGAAAGTGAATTACAAATAGATGGCTACGGAACTGTCACATATACTAAGTAGGCAAGTATAACTTGCAAAGGAGTTTTCACGATAGTTGTGTTCATTACTATCGTATTCCTATACAGAACAAAGATTCAGATCCAGAGCTCTCTATCTCATTGCCTTGGCTGTAGAGTTAACACATATACCATACCGCATATGCCTGACATTAAAAGAAAAACTGATGGCAGCTAAAACTTACTTGGATACACTGCATGTAGCACTAGTGGCCATCAGAGATGTATGAAGCAAATAGGAAACTGGATCTTAATTAATAAAAAAAATATATATGTTGCAGAACAATTCTCAGACAAATTAGCCTCTACTGCAAGTGATAAATCATTTCAAATAAGATATCAGTGTCCTCCATTGACATCTCAGCCAATTTGTAGAGGACACATGTTGGCCATATATTTCATGGAGTTGATATGTGAGTGAGCTTAATGCCAGATATCGAGCTAAGAAGTATTGATATATGAGATTGGGACCAAGACTACTACATTAACATCCGGTAAAAGTGGATCCTAAGTCATTATCACTGACTCATGTTCCAGTCCGGCCAGATCAATGGTTCATGGTGAAGGGACATCTTCTTCCATTAGAAAGTGTCTAGAGACATTGTAACTTTTCCAGAATTGTCTGTTTTACCTCTCAGTTCTAATCATGCCTAAGCTAAATGCGAATAAATTTTTCAATTCAACATTTATCAGAGAAAAACAGTAATTCATCGAGTAGTATCATTTAGTTCAGTGACAGTAGGTCAGTTACAATATCTAATCATCCTGCACTTTCTTTTGAGAACCAAATCATCATGAACTTCGATCAGTTTTAGTTATTAGTTCAGTTGCAATACCTAACCGTCATGTGTTTTGATCAGTTGTAGTTCTGAATAAGTTATGCATCCCAAATCATACGTTGTAATAGCATATAAAAAGTCCCAATTCCATTTAAGAAATCAGTATAGAGTGGAGAATATAATGAAATTTAGGCCAGGTAAAAGACGTATATCATTCCCCTATCCATTTCCAGTCACCTCTTGTTTCTTGCATATCCTGTTGTTTCTCTTACGTGGCACCATTTCTCGGCATCACACCAAATCAATTTCTCTTTCTTTAGCTTTCCTTAATATCAGCTGAAATGAAGAGATGGTCACTTTAATCAATCCCAAATTCAACAGGTTAACTATGATATTCTTTCAATGAGCATTCTAGGTCAAAGTCAAAACCTTTGAATCAATCAATAGTCGAGAACTACGTGGATTACTATCAAATATCCACCAATTTAAACTCAGCGCGCCAGCAGCATACCAAACGAACCATACTTTAGCTGCTTCTAATTGGTACGAGCAAGGGTCTACTGCCAATTTAGTTTTCAAATTCACAATCTCATTCCTCCGAACTTATATACTATCTACTCACAGACCGTAATTTCCATTAGCATAATCCATGAGTAAACATATGCGACTCCGCACATACACGAATAATACATATGAAAATAACCATACTGACGGCTAGCCAATCTCATCAAACCACCCGACTCGTACCATTTAGAGTATTCAAAGCAGTATAAATACCCATAACTCGACCAATATATGCCACAAATCTGGTAGTACTTGATGCGGCCTTGCCTCACCTTTAGTATATATTCCTGCTTGGTTATCCTCTTTTCTTTTATATACGACCTCTCTGTGGGCTGCACCGGTTTCCCTCGGCATATTATTAGCATGATTCACTTATTAGAATAAGTTGGATTCGTCTACTTCCATATAATAGTCTTATACCTCAGTTTTACATACAACCTTAGTTAAATATCTAAGGGGTTCACACTTCCGTCATATTCCTAAACCCAAGAACTCGAAATAGTTTCCTCTTTAACTATATGCTGATCTTTAATTAAAGTCGCTCACCAGGTGAACCAAATTATGTACCAAAACATAAGCCAGTTTCGCCCGCAACGGCCGAACGAAATCCGACCCATTTCGTTCGGTTGATTTCTGGAATCAAGAACTGTGACTCATTATCGAGCTTGTTAGTTACATGAACCCAAATAACATTTTCCCTAGAAATATTAAAAAAACCCAGATTAGGTTTACCTGATTGAACCCCCTCCTCTCGATCGCGCCCACAATCTTGTCCAGATCAAACCCGCCCCTGGACGTGGTGAGCACGGTGCCGCCCCTCTTGTGCCAGTCATGCACCGTCCTCGGGTCCAGCGCCACCGGCTCGTCGCTGTAGAACCCCCGATACCCGGAGGTCACCCCGAAAATCTCGCGGACGCCGTAGAGCTCCCGCAGGCCGACGACCAGCTCCCTGATGACGGTGTTCATGCCGGGGCAGAGGCCGCCGCAGGTGACGATGGCGGCGCGCACGCGGGAGGGGTGGAAGTGGATGGACGGCCGGGGGCCGGCGCGGCGGTAGGCGAGGGGAGGGGAGGGGGTGGGGGGTTTTGGGGGGGAGAGGTCGACGAGGATGTGGCGGAGGATGACGTCGGAGGGGGAGATGTAGAAGCCCGGGAATGGGTGGTAGAAGGGGCTGGAGTTTAGGGGGCTGGGGTGCTGGGGGGGTGCTGAGGAGAGGCGGGGGAGCTCTTGGATCGTGATTGGGGGGAGGGTGAATTTACCGGGGGCGGTGACGGGATCGGCGGGGGTCGGGTCCGAGTCCATGCTTGGTGTCCTCGTGATGCGCGGCTATTAGTTGAGGGGGAGGCCGAGAGGGTTTATTTATTATTAACGGGTGAAGGGGGACGGAGAAGGTGACGCGTTGAGAGGGAAAGGAGCGGAAAACAGGGGAAGAGTGCGGGAACGGGCACCCGGTTTTCTACCCGCGACCAACTGGGTCAAATTGTCAACTTGTAAGGTAGACCGGACTAGGGTTGGGGGAAAAAAAACAAACTTCGGAAAAAAAATCTCAAGGTAAAAGGTGCCTTCTGTAAAATTTGAAAGTTAAAGGGGTTTTTTTGTTAAATCCAGATATTTTAAGGTGTTCTTTTTAATATTTTAAAAGTTTAGGTGGGGGGTTTCTATTAATCGTCCAAAGTGAAGGGTGGTTTTCTGATATTTGAAACAACAGCTAAATTTAGTTCGGCTAGTTTAATTAAAAATGATTTGAAACTAACATTTGGTGTATTTGATTTAAGTTTTAGTTTGAGTCAATTTAATTGTTTTTCGTTTCTTGGCTAGCCAACACTTAAATAACTTATAATTTCCTTATTTTGCATTTATATACCCTCATTTATTTTCTACAGCACTTATTTACTCTAAAGTTTCTAAATGTTACGCTTTAATACCATATTTATGCAAGCGTCAGAATTTCCCCCTGAATTCCCATTGTGGCACTCATAAGCTAATTTTATAATTTTTAGTCCGTAATCTTTGTTGAATATATATTATTAAGCATACCCTAGCTATTTTAAATCTATCCCAGTTATATTTTAAAATGAAATATGGTATGTTTAATAGTATATTCATTAACATTAAGGACTAGAAAGTTCTAAAATTAGTTTGTGAATGTCTTGTGAGAGGAATCAAAGGGAATTTTCATATTTACATAACATAAAGTATTAAAGTGCAAATTTTAGAAACTTCAAGGTGTATAAATGCTGTCAAAAATTTTTTTTAAGTGAGGGTACATAAATGCAAACCAGGGGAAACTATAAGGTATTCAATTGCTAATTAGCCTTTCTTTCTCATAATTTAGTTTTTTTCAGCCCACTTTTTTCATGGAAACCTTTTCGGCCCCACGCGTAATTTAGTTTACCCCAGACCAGTTCCCTTCGGATTGGTTCTAGTCGAGTCAGATTACCGGGCAAAAATTAGCACTCCGGCCCATGTTCGTGGACCTAAAATGATGATAATTTGTCACGCCCCTGTCATCCACAACAACACACCAAAACTTACGGCCCTATCCTTCTCTCGCCTCCGCTCTCGTCTCCACTTCGTAAATCCCACTACCGCATCCCCAAGCAACCCACTTCCCCAATTCTCCGTCCCCTTCCTTTCACTCCCAAGCCCATCCCACCAAAGCCCATCAAGCTACTTTTCTCATCTTGAAGCCTATTCATCCCTTCTAGAGCTTTGTGCTTCCCGAAAGGCAATCAAACAAGGCCAACGAATCCATGCCCACATCTTGAAATCCATCTCACCGTCCAATGATGGGTTTCTCCCTACTAAGCTATTGTTCATGTACGGGAAATGCGGGCATCTTTTTGATGCCCGCAAGCTGTTTGATGATATGCGACACAGAACTGTTTTCTCCTGGAATGCACTTATCGGGTCCTATTCATCTCACGGGCAGCATAGCAAGACCATCGAGTTGTACAGAGAAATGCGGGGCTCGGGCGTGATGCCCGATGCGTGCACTTTTGCTTCTGTTCTTAAAGCTTGCGGTGGGTGTGAAGACCTCTATCTGGGCAGCGAGATTCACAGTTCAGCAGTAAAATGTGGGATCAGTTCGGCCACTCTCGTGGTCAACGCGCTAGTTGCAATGTACTCAAAGTGTGGAAGATTTGATCTCGCAATAAAATTGTTTGGAACGGCGCCTGGTGCGAGAGATGCTGTGACTTGGAGCTCGATTATATCAGCTTGCGTACGAGATGGGAAGTTCTGTGAGGCTCTGGACTTTTTCTGGGAGATGGGCAAATCTAGGGTCGAGATGAGTTCTTACACTGTTGTAGGTGTTCTTCAGGCTTGCGCTGAACTTTTGCTTGTGAAATTGGGTATGGAGATCCATGCCTCGCTTTTGAAGTTAGATAGGAGATTTCACATTTTCGAGAGCAATGCTCTTCTTGTTATGTATTCAAAATGTGGCCGAATGGACGATGCAATCCGAGTGTTTCATGGGATGGATGAGAAAGATAACGTCTCCTGGAATTCTGTGCTCTCTGGTTATGTTCAGAATGGTTTATATATGAATGCTATTGAGTTCTGCAATGAAATGCTTGAGTCGGGCTTTGAATTTGATGAGGTGTCAATCGTAAGTGTAGCCTCTGCATTAGGTCGGTTAGGGAACTTACACAATGGCAAGGCGATCCATGGACGTGCTGTAAAATGTGGGGTTGATTCTGGATTGCAAGTGGGAAACACACTAATCGATATGTATACGAAATGTGGCAACGTAAAGTATGCAGAGCTTGTCTTTCATAAAATGCCATCTAAAGATTATATATCATGGACCACTGCCATTGCTGGTTATGCTCAGAGTTCCCGTCATCTAGAAGCATTTGAATTATTTAGGAGAGCACAGAGATTAGGAATGGAAGCGGATCCCATGATGTTCGGGAGCATACTGCCTGCTTGCAGCAGTTTTGGGTGTCTTTCCCTCTTAAAGCAGATTCATGGTTATGCTATAAGACAGGGGTTGTTAGATCTCCTACTGAAGAACACAATCATAGACATATATGGAGACTGTAGGCAGGTTTCTTATGCTAATAGAATTTTTGAAAGGTCAGAAGATAAAGATGTTGTATCTTGGACTAGCATGATAAATTGTTATGTTGATAATGGGCTCTTTAATGAGGCTTTTAGTTTGTCGTTAGACATGATTAAAGCGAGTATTGAGCCTGATGCGGTAGCACTTGTTAGCATCATTGCAGCGGCATCTGGTATGTCCTCATTGATTAAAGGTAAAGAAATCCACGGCTTTGTTATTAGAAGAGATGTCGCCATGGATGGATTGATATGCAATTCACTAATCGATATGTATGCTCGGTGTGGAAGGATTGATACCTCCTTTAAGATATTCAACAGGCTGAGAACCAAAGATTTGGTTCTATGGACAACAATAATTAGAGCAAGTGGCTTGCATGGCAAAGGTAAAGAAGCTATCGAGTTATTCGATGAAATGGAGGCTATAGGTTTAGTACCTGATCATGTTGCATTCTTAGCTCTTCTCTATGCTTGTAGCCACTCTGGACTAAACCATGATGGCGAAGTTTACTTCGATAAAATGATTAATGAATACAAATTGGATCCTTGGCCTGAACATTATGCATGTGTCGTTGATGTTCTTGGTCGTTCAGGGAAAGTGGTTGAAGCTTTCGAGTTCATGCAAGCTATGCATGTGGAACCAACAGCTGCTATATGGTGTTCACTTCTTGCGGCTTGTCGGGTTCACTCGAGCCATAAATTAGCTGAAGTTGCGGCGGAAAACCTTCTTGAATTGGAACCTGAGAATCCGGGAAATTATGTGCTCATATCTAATGTCTTTGCTGCAATGGCGAAATGGGAAGAGGTGGATGCAGTAAGAGCAATGATGGAGGATAGAGGATTGAGAAAAGAACCAGCATTAAGTTGGATTGAATTGGGAAATAAAGTGCATAAATTTGTAGCAAGAGATGATTCTCACAGAGACATGGAAGAAATCTATTCAAAGTTGGAAGAGATAACACAACGGCTAGAAAAAGAAGGTGGATATGTTGCGGACACTAGGTTTGTTTTGCATGATGTGGAAGAAGATCAGAAAGTAAAAATGTTGAATGGACACAGTGAGAGGCTAGCAATTGCATTGGGTTTGATTCATACCCCTGATAGAACACAGATACGGATATTTAAGAACCTTAGAGTCTGTGGTGATTGTCATGAATTTACTAAGTTTGTGTCGAAGTTCTTTGAACGAGAAATTATTGTTAGGGATGCCAATAGATTTCACCATTTCAGAGATGGGTGTTGTTCTTGTGGCGACTTCTGGTAACTGAGAAAAGAAAAAAAAAAAAAAAAAAGGGTGTTGCTTCAACCTTACTAAATACCTACAAGGAGCTACAATGATGGTAATCTTCATCGTCATTTAATATTGGATTCATGGATTTACTTTGTGCCAGGGTATTTTGAATGGGAAATTATAGTGAGAGATGACATAATTCACCATTTTAGAGATGGGTATTGTTCTTGCGTTTGACTTCTTCTGATTGAGAAAAGAAAATCACGGAAGTCGAGCGAGTTTATGAGAAGTCTTCTTATGTGGGTGCTGCTTCGACATTACTAAAGACCAATAAGGGGCTACAAGGAAGGTGAACTTCATAGGCATCAGATATTGAATTCATAAAATTTCTTTATGGTGTTAATTGAAGGAAATATGATGTTTGATTGACATATATTTACACGATTGAGTTAAAAAGTTTTTTGGAAGCTTATTAACGTCAAATATACAGTTTCAAGTTACTTTAATGAGGTTTAGATGCTACCAGACTTGGTGAGAGATCATTGCATAATCAAATTCATCCAAGCTGTCCTGTGGCCTCTGAGGTAAATAACTTGTCTATACTCTTCTATTTCTAAATGGACACTGAATTATTTTATTTTACTGTTCCATAATTTAGTACTTTATACAAGTGAGGTTATGTGAAGTTTCCTTAGCTCTGAAAGTCTCATTGTTCTAATTCTTCACAATTTCTCCAATACCAAATTTGTTAATTCCTTATTGGATATGGTGCAATGCTGTAGAGAAATCTGACTATGACGTGTATATTTAGCACACACCAATGCGTATGCACATTCCCCAAGAAGACATGGTTACTTTTGAAAGGATTTGGAGTTAAATCCTTTCAATTTAAATTGAATGATACTAAAACCAAATTGACTATCAATATATTCACGTGCTCTGTATCATTTAGAGTCCCTGAAAATAAAAAGTTCAAGTGATGTTAGGTTCACTTCCTTGTTTGTCAAGATGGTACGAGGATGGTGAAAATAAACAGTTTTTAGTTTTGTGGTCTAAAGCATTTGAAACTTAATAAAAATTGGTATGTAAGGTTTGATTTACTGTTTACATTAATAATATATATATATATATATATTCCAAACCTTAAGTACAAACAACTTGATATTTTTAATCATCCATATCTCTGCTTGATGAATAGGGAAGAAAACCCATATCTCGTAATTTTTTTTGTTACCTTTTTATGCACTCTAAACGTTGATCAAATTGAACATAGGGGGTGTTTATTTTCATGCAAGTGAAATATGAAAGAGGTAAAGTCACTCCCTTTTAACAGTTTAGGTGTTTGTTTACATGCAAAAGGTTTATGAAAGTGAAATGCAAGAAAATTGACACGTAGGATTTAATGTAATTTTGATTTTCCCTAAAAAATTGGTAAAGTCACATAAAAGTGACAAAAATGGTGATCAATTTTAATTAAGGGGCTGTTTGTTTCCATGCATTTTGTAGGGTTTGCATTGAAAAGTGAGACTCACAAGCTTAAAATCCTAGGTCGTTATCAAATACATTATTTGTCTGTTACTTTTCATGCCTCGAATTTGAGATTGACACATATCCTTTCCATTAAAAAATGTTCCTATTCATCCCGTAATAACACACGGGCAAAGAAAAATAATGCTCAACATAGAGTGCATAAAGCTCCCCCCTCTCCTCAAAAACAGAAAAAGAAGAAAAAGATAATGTTCAATGCCTTCTTCCTCTTACTCGCACGAGCTCATCCCATTCCCCTACTTTATCGCCTCTTGATCACTTGATTGCATCGATCTATTCTCTGTGCACCATATCCTTTACTGCAAATCCTCCTCCTAATCATTTTCTACTACCCCTACAAGTAAACGGCTCTTGAAGTTACAAATTTGTATCTTATCCCTGCTTTCGATCTTTCAATTGTCCCAACGTAAGTCTGCCCTTTCTGCCTAACCGATGATGGCAAAAGTTGTGATGCTGACTCACTAGCATCTAAAAGCACCATCTTCCATATTCTGAATGTTAGCTACTTCAACAATGCGATAAAAGCCATCTATTTTTGCCCTTTATAAGTGCACGCGTTCATGCTCAGTCTCTGTCCTCCCTCCCTTGCCGAATGAAATAGCGTCTTCTAATTCAACTGCTTTGTAAGGGGAGTCGCTATTTCAAGCTTGTCTAGGAACTAAATCTGGAATGTCTCGGTTTTATTAGCGAATTTAATTCTATTTAGTTAAAGGATTTGTTGAACATCAAGTAGGAGAACGCATATTTATATGTCATATCATATAATTATATCATTAAATTGTAATTTATGAACAGAAAACTTTTTAATTTGATTCAAATTAAAAAAAATTGTGAATGAATATTTTGTGATATCTTTTTTTTAGTAAAATTTCTGTCAAGAAGAATTTATTATCAGTTTGAAAAGTATGAGTACTTATTTATATACATGCATTCCCTACTTGAGCATGAAGATAGTAAAATACATTACAAGGAATTATCTCAAATTTGAGGACTAAAATTGTGCCGCAGAATGTCTTTGGGTGAGGGACATTAGTCCAATGGGTTTATAAATTAAAGATTAAATTTAACTTTCCTAATTCTATATGGTGTTAATTTGAAACAGTAGAGATTTTTTTTTTTTAAATCAGAAGTGTGGGAGAAAGTAACAAGAATGTTAAGGACTAAGTATAAATGAATGTTCACATTTCAAAATTAATTTCTACATGCTTAGCTGCTAATTAACCATTGCATTTGTGAAGCCCACACCCTTCTAACATATGAGTATTTTAATTTAATAAATATTTATGTATAGATACCCTCAGTTAATTGGCTTTTTATTTATCATTCAAAAATACTAATTACATGTAAACCTTCGGAATGTATCAAATTTGAATCTCACCTTTGTCATTAGCAACTGGTAGATTTACATTGGTTAAATCTAGCACGTTACTAACTAAATATGCAAAATTATGGGTTAATACATCAATAATTCACTTGTCTAGTAGAATACTATTAAGATGCAGTATATTTATAATTTTTTATAATTCTTCTAGGTCACCCTTGTTTCAAATTAAAAATAAAACTTACCCAAAATTAGTTCGTACCTCCCAAGGTAATCAACAATTTTATTTTAAACTTGTGTGATCATATCAGCTTTCTCCTTATTCATGATGTTAAATTTTTTTTTTTTAAAATAAAATCTTCTCTCTTACATCTATTTCACAAGTTGATAAGTTTAAAATCTAGCATATTTAGTGAATACTAGTTTTTATGCACGTGCAATGCACGCGGTTAAATATCAAAATAATTTAGTTTTTTTATTTTAGATCAGATTCATTTTTGAGATTATAAATATATATGAGCAATGCAGATTGTTAGACAAAGTAGCATATATTTTTTTGATCTAAAAAAAGAATCAAATGCACAATATAATTAATTGCTTTAAAATAATATAATATAATATAATCTAATAAGAAGAAAATAATAAAGACACATTCTTGTTGAAGGAGATGAAAGTGCTATAGAAATTGTTGTAATTTCTTAGCTTATATATATTAGTATGTGATGTTGCACGTGAGAGGATGACAATTGCAAATAAAG
>JBAKGM010000233.1:27383264-27397600 GCA_037177215.1 Asparagus racemosus
CCCCCCCCCCCCCCCCCCCCCCCCCCCCCCTACCCCCCTCCTGGAGGGGTTTGACATAAAAATCTGGAAAAACACTTTAAAAAGGTAAATCTATATTCTCTAGGTAGCTAAATTCTTTCTCAATAATTGGTAGTCATATGATATTGAAACCAATCTCACAAATTGCAGCATGGCAGATTAAACTTAGGACAAATCAATAAGAAATAATTCACTCATGCAAAGTTCGCAATGAGAAAAGTTAAACTTCATACCTGGACCAATGTAACCATAAGAGCCTGCAATCTTTGGTGAAGGCTTAATCTCGAGCTTCCCAACTCTGCTACAGCCGCCAGTTAAAACCTTGGCCAACCCGAAATCAGCCAAATATGCCTCATATCTCTCACCTAGCAACACGTTCATACTCTTAACATCTCCATGCAAGATTGCGGGCACACAATCGTGATGCAAATATGAGATAGCATGCGCAACTCCTACAACGATACTGTATCTCATCTCCCAATCCCCCGATCCTTTCGCTCCCCGGTGAAGGAACCCGCTCAAACTCCCATTCACCAAGTAATTGTAGAACAGCAATTTGGTACTCCCGTTGGCTCCCCAGCCCAATAATCTCACTATATTTCGATGACGAATTGTACCTAGTGTTGATATCTCGTTCTGAAATGCACCATTCTCGTGCGACGACCACATTTTCTTTACCGCCAAAGTGTCACCTGTCGGTAAACCAACCTTGTAAACTACACCGGAGCTCCCTGTTCCGATGACGTTCGCTGATGTCAGCCGTCGGACTATGTCATCAACAGATAAGTCCAGCTTTTGGTACAATGTGACTTCCCATGTGTCAGTTTCATCTCTACTGGGACCAGCACGGGCACGAACAGCCACATAGGCTGCTATTAACAGTAGCAGCGCGCCGACGCTGACTAGGATTGACACGGCTAGTTTTAGTGCTGACATGGAAGCTGCCGTCGCGGCTGTGCTGGCTGACCCAGATGAGATGAGCAGTCCACGGTTTCCAGTGAGGTCGGACAGAGGAAGCTTCCGGAAGAGAGGGGAATCTGGCAATGAGCCCGAGAAGCTGTTGAATGAGATGTTCAAGGCAACAAGATTTTGGAGATCAGCAAGATGATTGAGATCTCCTGTGAGATTGTTGTGAGAAACGTCAAGGATTGCGAGTTTGCTGAGACCTGAGAACTGAGATGGAATTGTGCCAAAAAGACTGTTATAGCTGAGATTGAGGGAGATTTCTAGTGCTGGCAATTCACCGATCTCTGCTGGTATGGCACCAGATAGCACATTGGCACCAAGATCCAACAGTTGAAGCTTAGTGCACATCTTGAGCTCTGAAGGAATCGCGCCAGAGAACCGATTCTTACCTGCAACAAACTTTGTTAGCTCTGTTAAGGATCGGATAGCGGGTCCTAACGGACCACTGAGCATGTTATCTGAAATGTCAATGAATTGTAGATTCTCTGGAAGCGAATCTGGCAGAGATCCTCCAAGTGCATTAGAATGAAGATCAAGAAACTCGAGAGTTTCGCAGCCCGATAGTGCCGGAGGGATTCGACCAACGAGTCGATTGCTGCTAATATCGAGAAAATTGAGATTCTTCAGCATTCCAATCTCTGCAGGTATCGATCCAGTTAGACTGTTCTCATTCAGCCTAACCCTGAAAAGATTGGTACAGTTACCAATATCTGGAGGTATCAATCCAGAGAGCTCGTTGGATAGAAGCAACAACTTTGTGAGATTTTGTAGCCCAAATAGTTGTTTTGGTATTGGACCTGTCAGGTTATTGTAAGAGAGATCAAGGGATTGGAGATTCCGACATTCTGCAAGATTACCAGGAATATTTCCAGTTAATTTGTTCTGCCAGGCAAAGAACAGGGTGAGGCCTGACAGCTTCTTGAAATCTATATCAATCTCGCCCGAGAGATTGTTGTTGTCGACTTCGAAATCAGTTAGCGCAGAGCAGTTGGAGATCTCAGGGGGGATTGAACCAGAGAGCTGATTAGTACTCAGCTGAAGTTGCTGCAGCTTCGAGAGTTTACCAATAGTTTTCGGTATAGACCCAGAAACAAGATTGAGAGATAGATCCATTAGATTCAGCTCTTGACAGTTTCCAATCTCGGCAGGAATTGGACCCACCAAGCTATTCTGCCATAAAAGCAGAGTTTGTAGCTTTACAAGATTTCCAAGCTCAGTTGGAATGGACCCAGATAGAGAATTCTGATAAAGAAACAAGCTTGTAAGCTCAGTACAGTTACCAATCTCTTTCGGGATCGAACCAGAGAGCAGAGCAGTGTAAATGGCAATGGTCTGAATCTTCTTTAGATTGCCAATTGTAGAAGGCAAACTGCCGGAGATGCTGGTCTCTGCAAGACCCAGCATTACTAAATTTGTGCAGTTACCAATCTCTGCTGGCAGTGGACCCTTGAGATTTTGATTACCACCAGCTCTGAGCACTTCAAGCTTTGTCAACTTTCCAATGCTTGATGGAATTTCTCCATTAAGAAAATTGTCATAGAGAGTTAGATAAGTCAAACTTGACAGGTTTCCGATATCGGAAGGAATAGCTCCTTGGAGAGAATTAGAGTTGAGAGACAAGGATTCAAGTTTAGTGAGCTTGCACAATTCATTTGGAATCTCACCAGAGATTTGATTCTTGCCAAGATCAAGGAAGGTTAACTGTTGGTAGTCACCAAATTCTTTTGGTATTGAGCCAGTGATATTGGCTGCAAAGATGACTAATGAGTTTAAGGAAGACAAGGCTTGGAAATTTGAAGGTAATGGGCCTTGCAGGTCCATTGATTTCAATGTGAGGCTGGTAACTTTGGAATTCTTGTCGCATGAGACTCCAAACCAATTGCAAGGATTTGGGTCTGAAGGGTTCCATGATTTGAGAAAGTCTGAGGAGGTGTTGAGAGTTTTTTTCCATGAGAGCAGAGCAAGGCCTTGATCATCAATGGAGAATGAGGAGGAGAGGAGAATAGAGATTATTGTGAGCAGAAGAATGAATGGAGGCATTGGAGGTGGTGAGAGGAGTTGAGGGAAGAGAGGAGGAGCATGAGAGTATGTATTGGGATTGTTGAGGGGGGAACCCCATGTTTTGTTTATAAGAGAAAAAGGGAGGAGATCTGGATCCAAAGCAAGAATTGTATATTTTTTAAAAGTATTATTATATATTAATGTATTTGGATTAGGATTTTGAGGTTGGATTCAGATTGATTTGGGCTGTTTGTTTATGGAATTAGATTTTGGAGGTTTGTTGTATATTAGTCGAATGGTATGCTGCTTGGGGGCATGATGTAGAGCTGGAAAGATTTAAATTATCAAGATGAGAGTGATAGTTTCTTGTTTAATATATTATTTTGTTTCATTTATAGATGAATGTATGAACGAATGTCAAAAAATATGTTCCCCTTGTTTGCTTGATATTTCTATTTATAATGCTGTTATCATTACAATTGTTTAGTAGCAAATGCATGGGGGATTTTGAATACGGATAAGAGAGAGATTTATTCATCCCTGATCATTTTAGTTCACATATTTATACTTGATAGGAACAAGCCTAAAGTTTGATGTGACTCATTAAGCTTCCAGACTTAGTTGCTTTTTTGTATGAGACTCTGAATTATTGGTAATGATACTGTATTTTTCTTATTTTCAGTCACATGTATTGTCCAAATAATTCCTTTCCATATATTAATAGACAAATACAATAATTCACTAAATGGAAGAATTGTCAAAATAAGTTACACATTGAGAATTTAACTTCTTGTAGTTAGTATATCCACCAACTAACCTGGCATATCAACTAAATTTCCAATTGTTTGGAATCTTGTATTTTTACATAGGGACGGTGCTCACAAGGCTATGAGCAAGAACAGCAAATTTTGATTTCAGCTATCAACAAGGAACTTGGAGGATAACCATTAAAGACAGAGCTCCAAACATAAAGAACAGGAAGGCAACAAAGTTCCAATTTACTCAATTCATCATCTTTCAGAAAATAGTTGAATATATAAATAAGTTGTAAAGTATTTTTCAGATAGTTATGTTGTAAAGTTGCAACTGAACATTTGCAGTTTTATATCCTTCTCCATCAGTAGCATCAATTTTTGAGTTCATAAATGTAAAGATATCTTTTTTTTCGGGGGGAAATATAAAGCTTATGTGCTATAAAAATGATGCACAATATAAGAATTTATTACTAACATGAAGGTGGGTTTTGAATTAAATCTAGAGGAGACTTAAGTAGGAGGAACAAGTGAGGAATCTTGTCAGTACTCACATGGTAGAAAAAGATGGGAAGCTTAGTGTTAATCCTAAAATAATACGAGCTCTGAACATTTTGTCTGAAAGAAAGAAAAAAGAGCAACTCTAAGAACATGGCTTTGAGTGGAAGGGAAAATAAGGATAACATGGAGCTAGCTCTCCCCTTAGTTTAATACTTTAATTGGTTTTAATCTCTTGCCCTTGTCAAAATCATGTGCACCATTGTTAATTATAACCTACATTAGCTGTGTTTTAAGCATTAGAAGGCAGGTAGACCTTTGTGGGGTTTAACCTACATTTATTTACCCATAAAGTTATAGAAAAAAAAATGTTTAGAAGAGCATGAAAAGGAGTGAAAAAAATGCCACCAACATCCATGACTTCTCTTACAAATAAAGGTGGTGGTAATGTTTTTACTGTAGCTTGTCTTGCAAGTTGCAATTGCAAATTTGTTTACTACTATACATGCTGTCTCTTGAGCCACTTTTGGATGATGTCAAACTCAGGTTATTATTATTACCAATAGAGGGGTTGTGTCACATGGATGAGGATGATTCAATTATAATCATCCATTAACTTTACTTAATATGTAATATAAAGGATACTTTTCCCAAAACCCCCCAGACATTTTTGCCCATTTTGACATAACCCTCAAAAAGTTTGGAAAAGTCACTTGACCCCGAAAACATTTGCATTTTCATGAATCTATTTTCAGATATCCCTCAATATTTAAAGGTTATTTGAATGGGGGTCAAGTGACATTTCCGAATTTTTTGAGGATTATTGCAAAATGGGCCAAACTTATTGGGGGTCTTGTGAAATGTACCCGTTTATAAATGCATATTTTGTCCAAGAACGGCGTATATATCTATAATACATACATGTTTGAACCAGGATTATAACCCTATCACCATATATCCATGAAGTATAGAAGAACAAAATCATACATATACATCCATGAAGTTTAGATGAACGAAATCATATATACACATGCACGTGAAGCCAAAAGTTAGTAGGCTTGAAATATTGAAGTCTAATTATCAGAGGGTTTATTTTTGTGCAAATTGTGTCCTAGACCAAAATGACAACTGAGCATGAATAGATCTGATCATCAATTATCAGATTCAGATCAGCCTGGCAGTGTCCACCAAAAATAAAGTAGATCTAGATTTGAACCAAATAGATCAGATCTAATCATGCTTACCCTATTAGTTGAAGACTAACCATCAAAAGTTAAGGGACAAGCTCATGTCAACCCACATTAACATATTAATTAACAATAGATCAACCAAAACCAGCAATTGTATATATGATAAAATTTTACGTCACATGAGAAGGGCAATAGTGATGATAGTGGAGAGATGGAGGGGACAAATTCGGTGGCTCACATGTGTAGAGTAAAGAATAAGGGGAGTAAAGAGTTTGTTGTGGTTAAGTTGAATATGGTTTTGTTATTATAGGCAAATATTGTACCTTATCAAGCTGTAATGCATGTTTTTTTTTCAAATGCTGTGCTTCAACAGTTCCACTACTTCTGACAAACTGAGCTTAGCATTCTGTTCTGGAAGTAAATGCAGCTAAAATTTATTCATCGTGGATGTATGTAGAAAGCTTTTACAGTGGTACTTGTGAGAACTTACTGATTGGAATTTCCTAAAACTCTACGGTGGCTATATTTATATGGGGTTTTTCTCTTTTACCCTAAAGTTTTACTCTAACTTATTTTTAAACCCATGTACTTATAAAATGCCTCTTAAACCCAAAAATACAAAGATCACTTATTTTTAAACCCAAGTCTTCATAATACGTATAAGTATACATTATATACATATTAAAAACTCAATATCGCCATATTACCCTCTTCTTCATTCTCTCTTCTACTCTCTGCTCCCTTGCAAACAACTTTTCACCATCCTATTAATCACCGGTCTCCTCCTCTGCTCCCCAACTTACCCTTTGAATCCATTTCCTCCTCTTAATTGAGCTTTATGTTCTTCCTCCTACCACTCTTCCACTTCCTCCACAAATGACTTCACGATGAAGTTCGTACGCGACATCAAGTCCATCAGCTTTCCCTCCACTCTTTGGCTAACAAGCTCAAACACTCCAAGCTCATACTCGACTGCTGACTGCTCCGACCAACTCTATCTCATTCTCTATCTTGACTTCAACCATTCAACGAGGTCCTCGCTTAATGATCAGCTCCACCATATTTGCCTACAGTCACAAGATTACTTTTATGTTGGATTGAATTAAACTTTGGATTTAAGGCTTGGAATGCGAAAATATATGGACAAAGTTTTTTTGTATATTGTGTGCTTGATAAAATGCTTCAAAAAGATTTTTAGTTGATTTGTAAAATGTAACAGGATTATGTGTATTAAATAGAATTTGTTTGATATATATTACATGTTTGACTAAATGCTTTAAAAAGTTTTGGTTTGTATCTTTTGAAAAGATTATAGTAAGTCATCAATCGCCAATGGAGTTTATGATGATATAGTACTCGTAACGAGTTATATGTTGTTCTGAAAGGGCTATAACTCTTTATGATATATTGTAGCTCTTATGACATATTGTAGCTCGTTGTATGAGAAGTATAGCTCTTTAATGAAAAACATAGCTCTTTATGGACAAAATAAAGCTTTTTATGAGAAATGTATAGTTAATTACATGAAATATAAAGAGCTATATTTTCCAAAAACTGGAAAATTGAGAGTGAACCTCTCGTCGACATGAATAATTAATTAAATAATACATATATACATCATCACTCATTTACATTGCCAAGAAAAACTAATTTGATTTATTCCACTAGGTTTCAGCATTTCTAGAGACCATGAAGAGCTATACTTTATTAGTAAAGAGTTATACTATGGTCATAAAGAGCTATATTATGGCATAAAGAGCTATACTTTCATGATATGGTGCTACAATTTACTATAAGGAGTTATACTTTTCAAAAAACTAGAAAATTGAGAGTGGACCTCTCGTCGACATGAATAATTGATCAAACAATACTTTGTCTAGGTCATCACATATTTACATTGCTAAGAAAAAACTAATTTGATTTACCACTAAGTTTCAGAATTTCTAGAGACCATATAGAGCTACATTTTATTAGTAAGGAGCTATGCTATGATCGTAAAGAGCTATACTTTGGCATATAGAGCTATACTTTCATGATAATGTGCTAAATTTTACTATAAAGAGTTATCATTTTTCAAAAACTGGAAAATTAAGAGTGGACCTCTCGTCGACATGAATAATTAATCAAACAACACATTGTCTAGGTCATCACATGTTTTCATTACTCAGGAAACAACTGATTTGATATACCACTAAGTTTCAGAATTCCCACAGACCGTAAAAGTTATACTTTATCAGTAAGGAGCTATACTATGGTCATAAAGAGCTATACTTTGCCATAAAGAGTTATATTTTCATGATAAGGTGCTAAGCTATACTATAAAGAGCTATACTTTTTTAAAAACTAGAAAATTGAGAGTGGACCTCTCGTCGACATGAATAATTGATCAAACAACACATTGTATACATCATCACACGTTTACATTTCTCAGAAAAAAGCTAATTTGATTTATTCCACTAAGTTTCAGTCAGAGACCATAAAAAGCTATACTTTAACAGTAAAGAGTTATACTATGGTCATAAAGAGCTATATTTTGACGAAGAGACAGTCGAAGACGGTGGTTCACTGGAGCATTTGGGGCTCAGTGAAGGAAAGACGCCACTGTCTCCAAGTCTCCAGCTTGAACAGCTCTGAAGAATTTGTGTTCGTCACTTGAGCGAAATGCTTTAAAAAGTTTTTTGATCGGTCGTATCTTTTGAAAAGATTATAGCAAGTTGTCAATCGCTAATGTAGTTTATGAATGATATAGTACTCATAACGAGTTACATGTTTTTCAGAAAGGGCTATAACTCTTTATGATATATTGTAGCTCATTGTTTGAGAAATATAGCTCTTTAATGAAAAACGTAGCTCTTTATGGACAAAATATAGCTTTTTATGAGAAATTTATAGCTGTTTATGTAAAAAATAAAGAGCTATATTTTTCCAAAAACTAGAAAATTGAGAGTGGACCTCTCGTCGACATGAATAATTGATCAAACAATGTAATGTATACATCATCACATGTTTACATTGCTGAGAAAAAAAACTAATTTGTTTTATTCCACTAAGTTTTAGAATTTTCAAAGGCCATAAAGAGATATACTTTATCAGTAAAGACCTATACTATGGTCATAAAGAGCTATACTTTGGAATAAAGAGCTACACTTTCATGATAAGGTACTACACTTTACTATAAAGAGCAATACTTTCCCAAAAAACAGGAAAATTGAAAGTGGACCTCTCGTGGACATGATCAATTAATCAAACAACACATTATATATAGCATCACACATTTACATTGCTCAGAAAAACTGATTTGATTTATTCCACTATGCTTCAGAATTTCTAGAGACTATAAAGAACTATACATTATTAGTAAAGAGTTATAATATGGTCATAAAGAGCTATACTTTGGCATAAAGAGCTATACTTTCATGATAAGATGCTACATTTTACTGTACAGAGCTATACTTTCCCAAAAAACTAGAAAATTGAGAGTGGAACCCTCGTCGACATGAATAATTGATCAAATAATGCATTGTGTATATTATCACACGTTTATATTGCTCAGAAAAAACTGATTTGATTTATTTCACTAAGTTTCAGAATTTCCAAAGACCATAAAGAGCTATACTTTATCAGTAAAGAGCTATACTATGGTCATAAAGAGCTATTCTTTGGCATAAAGAGTTATACTTTCATGATAAGGTACTACACTTTACTATAAAGAGCTATACTTTTCCAAAAAAACTAGAACTATACTTTATCAGTAAACAGCAATAATATGGTCATAAAGAACTATACTTTCGTGATAAGGTGCTACATTTTACTGTAAGGAGCTATAATTTTCCAAAAACTGAAATATTGAGAGTGGACCTCTCGTCGACATGAATAATTGATTAAACAACACTTTGTCTAGGTCACCACATGTTTACATTGCTCAGAAAAAACTAATTTGATTTACCACTAAGTTTTAAAATTTATAGAGACCATAAAGAGCTATATTTTATCTATAAGGAGTTATCCTATAGTTAGAAAGAGCTATATTTTGGTATAAAGAGCTATACTTTCATGATAATGTGCTACATTTTACTACAAAGAGCTATACTTTTCCAAAAACTGAAAAAGTGGACCTCTCATCGACATGAATAATTGATCAAACAACACATTGTGTACATCCTTACATGTTTACATTGCTCAGAAAAAACTAATTTTATTTATTCCACTAACTTTTAGTCAGAGACTATGAAAAGCTATACTTTATCAGTAAAGAGTTATATTATGGTCATAAAGAGCTATATTTTACTGAAGAGGCAGTCAAAGATGATGGTACGCCAGAGCATTTAGGGCTCGGTGAGAGAAAAGACGCCGTTGTCTCCAAGTCTCCAGCTTGAAAGTTATAAAAAATTGAACAAACAACTATATACATGATCATCCATTTTCATTAATCAAACAATTATTGACTCAATTTATTATTTGCATTTCTAGAGACAATAAAGAGCTATAATTTAGCAAGAACGAGCTACACTTCTGCT
Organism: Asparagus racemosus; assembly: GCA_037177215.1. NCBI lineage: Eukaryota > Viridiplantae > Streptophyta > Magnoliopsida > Asparagales > Asparagaceae > Asparagus > Asparagus racemosus. Next base: position 27,393,207 of record JBAKGM010000233.1, read on the forward strand.
ACAAAGAGCTATACAATTGTATAAGGAGCTACACTTTGCAAATAAGGTGCTACGCTTTTGCATAAAGTGCTACACTTTGCTCAGAATTCTATAAATGAGAGTCCAACTAAAAGTTATAAAGAATTGAACAAACAACTATATACATGGTCACCTATTTTCATTGATAAAAAAATTACTGATCGATTTATTTTCTGTATTTCCAGAGACAATAAGGAGCTATACTTTATCTTTAATGAGCTACACTTCTACTATAAAGAGCTATACAATAGTATAAGGAGCTACACTTTTGAAATAAGGTGCGACGCTTTTGCATAAAGTGCTACACTTTGCTCATACATTGTATAAACGAGAGCGCAACTAAAAGTTACAAAGATTTGAACAAACAACTATGTATATGGTCATCCATTTTTGTTGATTAAAAAATTACTAACTATAAAGTGCTACACTTTACTCTAAAAGTGACAATAGCATCAACCATTTATTCAAGAAATTGAAAATAAAACTCTAACTAAATCACCACACTATCAACCTCTCACAAAGGCATACAATATGTACAATCAGAATACAATTTTGCCACTCCCTCTTAGAAGTTCTACGTGCACATTACCCTCAATCATCGCATTCCACAAAACCAAACTTCTCTTTGACATTTCATCAAACACCTCTATTGCCTCCTTAACCAACCGCAACATCGCATAACTGCTAAATGTTGTAATCCAAATAATTATATCCCTCTTGTCATTCCATCAAACGCCCTCCGTGCATCAACCTTGTCACCAAAACTTTGTTACATATAAGAAAAATTGTTATGAATATAACCTGTCCTAAAGCACAAGTTTGGCAAGAACCCATCAATTTATATCAATCAGACATCTTCGATAAGCTATTGCCAAAAACCCAAAGTTTCAGAATGTAAACAATTATTATATATAAATTTCCCATCATAAAACTCAAGTTTTCTCAAGTCACAGAAATTATTGTTTAAAATTCAAATTTACCTCAAAATCCATTTCGACTGATGAAAAGAGGGATCTCTCGTCAGGTTGCACTAAAACAAGAGGAAGAAAGGATCGCGGCGCCAACCAAGAGAAGCGATTGACAACGTTTGTGTGAACGAGAGGGATCAAGAGTGAATTTTTTATGGCTTTTGGGAATCGACTTCTTATGAATTATGGGATTGGCAGCTTAGGGTTATTGGGTTTTTTGAAACAAGTGAAAGAGAGAATGAGTCCTGGCTTATTATTGGGGAAGAAGAAGAAGGGCAATTTTGGGATTTATGACTATTTTCAAAAATACCGTATAAAGTTTGGGGACATTATACAGTTTGGGTTTAAAAATAAGTGGTTGGAAATCTTTGAGTGTATGAGTGTTTATGGAAGTGGGTGGGATTTTTAATAAGTGGGGGTCAAATTTTGGGTTTAAAGATAAAAACCTCTTAGATAAATCAGTAAGAGGAACATAATATATCTGCCTACCTATGCTAAAATTCTAGAAGACTTCCTTGAATGCTGTTGATGTCAGAGATCACGCAATCAATAATCACTGTTGGATTAATGTTCAAATGAGTGGAGTCCTCTCTCTCTTCTAATGCCCAGTGGTTTAGTTGAAGAAGATGCTCTCCTGCCTCAGAAGAAGACCTATGAAAGGGCAGAGTTGGGATCTCCAGTAGTCCCTGTGACGACCAACCTAGTGTGTATCTTTTTCCAAATCAAAGATGAAGAAATAATTTTTGGGGAAAAAAGTCCTCTTGGTTAGATAGCTTACCTCTTCCATTACACAGTTCTCTATTTATATGGAGAGTCGGAGGGCATTTACATCACTTTGGCTGATAATAAGCAGAAGAATGACTCAGCCCTACTTCCATGTGTCGACTGATGATTGGACAGAGGTATGTGTACGCGGCTACGTCAGACTGCCTTTTACAAGTGTTGATTGCAAATTGGTTAAGATGTTAGTGCTATTCCTTTGCCATTAATGGGATGGGGTTGGTAACGCCTGCAGCCAGAATGGTTCGAGGTGTCTTAATTATCATGAGAGATGGGGAAATTAAGGCACTAATCATACAATTAATGTGATATCGACGTATTGTCAAGACCAAACTCTATGCAACCGTCATTTGGGATGAGGGCTCAAGCTAATCTAGTTGGGAATGATGTCGAGCATCTAAGGGATCGACTGACTCCGCCATTCGCGTCGTCCATAAAGATAGTCGACCAAAGGATCAACTAGTATCAGTATTCGAGTCATTTTACGAAGGCAGCCGACCGGAGGGTCGACTAATATCACCTTTCAAGTCGTCCATGAAACTATTGATCAGTATGGCTTATGTAAAGGAAATCTGTCTTTTTGACTCGGTAAAGCGAGTCTAGGCAACTCCTAATCAATGGATTAAAATGTTCATTTATCTGATGTAAGGACTTTTCCTCTTATGACAAGAATTAGTAGTAAAAAATGTTCAGGACCATAACAGTCGGCCCCTTTCGCTTGGGGTCGGCTGGAGCCGAGTGCGAGTGAAACAACAATCTTGGTCCCGGTTGAACAGAGATGTATTCAAGGAAAATCGTGAAGGTTCCTATGACAGGATGTGACTGACAGTATTCGAAAGATAGTTGATGATCCCGTCTTGACCAAATGAACAACACTCAAACTTGACTAAGTTTGTGACTTAGTTTAATTAAGCGTCAACACCTGATAGATACCTGAGGCCGTATCGACCGGAATGCCATATGCGTTGAGTCGGCTGACAAGTCGAGATGGGTATCATTTTGAAAAATGAATTAGCTGAAGTTGAGTGTCGCGAATTTATCCCTGAGGATATTCATGACTTTGTTGTGGCAACCCTTGGGCTGGGTGCCTAGGACTTATGTGGCGCCTAGGTCTTATTCAGCAAATGGAAACCCGTAGGTTGGGTGCCTAGGACTTATGTAGCGCCTAAGTTTTGTCCAGTAATGACAACCCATAGTTTGTGTGCCTAATGCTTGTGTGGCACCTAGGTCATGTTCGGCAAATGACAACTCGTAGGTTGTGTGCCTAGGGCTTGTGTGGTGCCTAGGTCTTGTCCAGTAAATGACAACCCATAGTTTGTGTGCCTAGGGCTTGTGTGGCGCCTAGGTCATGTTCGGCAAATGACAACTCGTAGGTTGGGTGCCTAGGGATTGTGTGACGCCTAGGTCTTGTTTAGCAAATGACAACCCGTAGGTTGGGTGCCTAATGCTTGTGTGGTGCCTAGGTCTTGTTCAGAAATGACAACACATAGGTTGGGTGCCTAGGGCTTGTGTGGCGCCTTGGTCATCTTAGGAAAATGACAACCTGTAGGTCATAGTTCCTAACTGGCTTCTTGGCGAGAGCTCTGGATAAATCGCCTGACTGCAATCCTGCTACTAGTGCCGCCATGGCGACTCTACTCCATAGATCTTCAACTTCTAACCTCTTTGCTTGAAATCTCTTGAAATAGGCTCTGAGATCTTCATCAGGCTCATGCTTAGTGTGGATGAGCACGTGAGGAGGCAGCTTAGGCTTGGCGTTGGCCAGAAAGTGGTGAATGAATTTTTGACTGAGCTCCTCAAAGCTGCCAATGGACTTCTCCCGAGCATTCCACCAAAGCTTGACACTCTCGGTTAGTGTGACTGAGAAGTAGTGATAGATGGTCGCCTCGGATACTTGCAATATGCTCATGTATCAAAATAATTCTGAACATGTTCTGCTGGGTCTCCCTCACCCTTGTGTTCATGGGGAAAGTTGCGTCGACCTTCATTGATTTTGAACTCATTACAGCTTTATGCTTTTACAAATGAATTCAAAATAAAACTCGTCCTTTTATAAGACTAGATTACATTGAAAATAAAAATTGCAACTTTTCCCCTGAAACAAACATAAGATCCCATTTATCGGTGCCCTACTAGTGTCGGTTCTTTGCTGGTACCGGGGTTAATCCATGGATTGCCGCGTGATCGGATCCTAATCAGATCTGAGATCTACACGATCAAAGGGGATTGTTTCACGAAGGAAACAATCGCCTGGAGGAAGTGAAATCGACCAAGCGAAGTCATGGCTCTTCTCGGGATCAAAACGAGGTTTGATCCAGAGGAATGATGTTTAGATCTGATCTGGTGATCTCTCGAACTTCCTCATTTTGTGCGTTGACGTGTTCGCCAAGATCTCAGATCTAGAATTCCCGGATCTAAGTGTAGATCGCTCCAGAATTCGACATAGTCTCCCCTTCTTGCCCAAAAGTCCAGATCTATGAAAATGAGCCCCCACCTTATATTTATAGGCTCTGGATGTGGATAACGGGTCAGATCTGTGCCTAGATCTACCTGGCTGAGCCACTAAATAGTGGCTCAGCCTGGCCTTGGCCAAGACACCATTTGGTTTCTTGGCCTTGGCCGAGACAC
>JBAKGM010000233.1:27407172-27419579 GCA_037177215.1 Asparagus racemosus
TTATATTTAATATTTATAATACTATAATAATATAACATTTTATTTATAATATATTTTATTATAATTAATATATAATACATCAATAATATGTTTAATACTAATGTTGTAACGGGTCAAACTGGTGTTGACCAAAAAGACTCAATATGGTGTTTTAAAAACACTTTCAGGGGAAAACACAACACCATGGTGTTTTTTTACAAAAACACAAGAAGAAAAACACCATGGTATCCAAACGAAGTATTCAATACCAATGGTAACATACCTCTTTTGATGCCATGTGTGCCAGTTGATTTTTCGGGCCTCTAAGAGCAAAGAAAGATCCAATGATGAAGGCACAACCAGTCGTGAAACAGATAGCAAACTTCTGAGGCATCAACACGATAACCGGAAGGAACATGGTAAACGCAACGAAAATAAAGAACACACCACTTGCAAGGAGCAGCCCAAAGTACATGAGAGACTTTCCAGAGGGAACACTGCTAGTAGCATTTTGGAAACTCCCACTTACACCTCTGGAAACCCTGTTATACATTAAATTAACATGAATAAAAATGGATAACGATATTGCATGCATATCAGTTTCAAATTGCTTTTACTATCTAGAAAATCAAAAATCAATAAATAAACACTTCAACGGACAGATGCATTCAGCCTTTTCCTCCGCGTATATGTGTTCATGACCATAGCATCCACATGGGTGTCAGGTTGGAGGCCGAACTACTTCTAACTTAATATATAGTACAGTAAAAGTTAATGCAAAAACATATCCCTTATTTAAAAAATGCTGCCGATTGTGTACATGAATTTTTTTCGCAGCTCGGTAAGTGAAGTTTACAATTGCTGGGTGCCTGGTTTGGAGACTGAAACTAATTCTAACTTAATATAGTGTCATCATAAAGTTTCTGCATACAACATAGCCATTATCCAAGAATAGCAGATTGTTTTGTACAGAAACTTCTTTTCTCATTCATCTTGGTTAATGAACTTTACAAATGCCAGGCTAAAATGGTTGATTTTGTTGTCACACGCCACCTATAGGCATAATTTTCCAAAGCCAGTTTCTCAAGATATCAAATCCATATTAGATTAGGTTTTGGTCTGCATAGAGAAAAATGTATTGTTATCAGGATAGTATAAAAATTATTCATATGGGGAATATTTGCAGAAATCCCCATAGTACTAGCGTAATCTAATAACCGCAGTTTACCCTTTACCGAATTGGTGTTAGTAGTCGTGGGCTTGAAGAGTTGTGTATCTATATGTATGCACATGAACTCTGGTGGCGATGCTGCCGATTTGGATGTAGTACACTAAATTTGGGTTAATTTCACAAAAGCCCCCTGAAAATTTTTTTGTGTTGTTGATTAGGTGGGTTTTTTTTTGGGGGGGGGGGGCGGAGGGTTCACAAACCCCCTGAACTTTGGGTGTCTTACAAAACCCTCTGTGAATTTTAACCATTTCTCACGGACCACCTACCTGTAATTTGCAAATAACTAAATATCCTTAAGAAAAAAATCCCAAATTCTGTCATTTGCCATTTATAAGCAATGTACCCCCTCTCCTAAACTTTGGATTTTTTACTCTCCAGGAAATATTATTAATTTGCAAATTACTTGTAAGGGTGTCCAGTGAGAAAAGTTCAAAGTTCAGGCAAGTTTTAGACACCCCAAAGTTGAGGGAGCTTATGTGAGAGAAACAAAGTTTAAGGGGGTTATGTGAAACACCCCCCAAAGTTCAGGAGGGGTATTGTGAAATTAACCCCTATAAATTTCCACTTGCTTAACTAGAATTCCCTTGAAAAATAACCCCCCCCCCCCCACAACCCCCAAAAAATTAAAAAAAAACAACTTTTACAACATAAACTGACTACTTAAGGGTGTTTGGGCTAGCTTTTAACCTAGTTTTTTCACATCTAGTTGTTTGATAAATCACCAATAAGTTGGCTTATAAGCCACACTTAAAAAAAGTTAGGATCCCCAACTTTAAAAAAACTGGCTTATAAGCTCATATAAATAAGCTAGGCTTGACCAAGTAAATGACCATTCTATCCATACAAACTTTTATAAGAATTTTATCACAAAAGCCAAAAGCCATCAAAAGCTAGCATGACTTATAAGTTTCTAAAAATAAGCCCTCCCAAACACTACCCCTATGCACAATAAACTATTCAAGATGCTAGCATCATCGGATCTCAACATTTGAAGTCAACATTTTCAAGATCATAAAACACCCAACTAAATGAAATAGAAACTCTGATCAGATCACCGTGATATGGCAAGAACGGAATGATCGACTCTTCTCAAACAAGAAGAAAAGGTCTAATGAACTCTTGAATAAAATCATTTCCTATTCGACCGTTTGGCTAGTTCACAGTGGACTATCTGCTAGAGCAATTCGGCTTCAGGAGAGGTGAAGGAAGAAAGGTATAATGGGACCTGCAAGAGGTGCTCGACGGATCTCTGAACATATCGATGATCTTTCTGGGTGCCTGTGGTTTATGTTGCAGTAGGAGTCTTTTGGTATGGTTTATATGGACTTCAATATGTACAGGGGGGTTTTTTTTTTTTTTTTTTTTTTTTTTGGTGCGTAAAACTGTGAACTAAAGAGACCATATTCATGGATTTGGGGATATGGTCTCTGCTTGTAACAACTCCTCCTGGTATTTAGCTGGCTGAGGTACCTGCTGGTGCCTCATCCTTTGCTGTGATATGTGCTCTAACAAATATAAAATCGATCATGTCGTATAATTCACTATAATATTCAAATCAAAAACCTAATTCAGATATAAAACATTAAATTGGACTTTTAAGATCCTTTTTAGAGCCTTAAATCCCTCAAAATTGATCTTTAAGCGATTTAGCCAAAGAGCAGAGCGTAGAATGTCGAATCTATAGCCAGAAAATTTACTCGAATTACAAAAAACAAGAAGCATCAGTCAGTCGAAATTATAGCTAGAAAATTCACTCGAATTACAAAAAAAAAAAAAAAGAAGCTACCAATAACAATATCATTGCTCAATCAAAATCTCACTTACGCGCTGAAGGTGCCGGTGACCTTATCGTTAGCGGATCTAACAGCGGACTCGATATCGAACCCCAGCGCGCCCGACCCGCCGTCGTCTTCGGATCTCGAAGCTGCGTAGGAGTTCCAGTCAGCGAGGAGAGAGGAGGAGGATTTTGGCTGGTCACTGCCGCTGGGCCCACCCATGAACCAAGCTTGGGCTGTCTGCATCTTGACCCAAACTACTGGATTAAGCCCGAGGAAACAAATGGGGATGCGAGGAAGGAGAATTGGGTTTTGTCTCTTGTTGTCCTCTTTTCCTTTTCCCAGGACTTGGTAGCCTTAAATCGGGTCGGATGGTAAACAAGTTAAAACCCGCCCCATCGAACCGGAAAGGTAGATGGTTCGGTTTAGTTTTGTTAAGAAATGGAGCAAACCCAGTTTGCGTCAAGTCATTTCCCGCGTCCTCCCGAAAAATAAAAATAAATGGTTGTTTCGCATTTGTGGGTGGAATTTGATTTCCATGATAATCCATAGTTTAGATCGGTGCTTAGATATGTGAATCAATAGTTTCAGAAATATGTAGAGAGAACAAGATCAGTGGTCAAATTTTTTGCATTGTAACCTCTTTCCCATTAATTTATTAAAAAATAGCATTTTGTTGGGAAAGATTTCCCACCCCACCCCACCCCCCCACCCCCAACAAAAAAAAATATTTGTTCAATCAAATAAAAATTTACAAACAAATTTTGAGAAGACAATTTCTAGCCTTTTCATTTGGTTTCCAAGCGAGCCAGGCAAACCCATTACTGAAGAATAGATTGTAGCAAATATTGTCTGTAATTTAATTGTGTAAAATACATTTCTAATACAAATTATGGAAGACTTTTTTTTTTGGGGCAGCCCAAAATTGAATCCAAGACAGTGAGAACTATATTGACACCTCCCAGCCATCTAGATCACTTACGGTAACATACTTAATTTAATACATAAGCAAACACAAGTTTAGATGGTACGCAAACACAAGTTAAGACGGCTCCTTACTTAGAACCGAGATCTTTTTTATTAGGTTAAACTGCCATTTGTGTTTTCACTTCTCATTTTGAAGGTTGTAGCTTTTACTCCCACGAATTTGGCTGCAACAAAATTATAAATTCATTTACGTTTCTTAACTAAAATTTTGCAAACCAAATAATTAAAATATAAATCCAATTGCAGTATAGACATCTGGAATTCTCTACGCAAGCGAACAGCGCTGATTATTACCACCTATGAGCTTGCAAAGACAAGGATAGATGCCGCTTCTAGTAACTCTGGCAAAACTACTGGGAAAACATAAATGAAAACAAACCCACTCATACACGACGGAAAAAGATATGTTTACAAGGGGGGGAAAAGGGAGGAGGAAGAAACATCTCAAATGTAATTACTAATAAGAATATACTATGGGGTTGTTTTCTTTCTTCCAACAATATAAAGTGCACCAGGAAAAATATTCACACAATTTCAAATCAATATGGAGAGGCTTGGTCCCTCCATGAAATGTATCAAATTTGTTTTTACAAAGCACTGCCATTTGCAAACACATTTGACCTGCAAATAATAAGAACAATGATTATCATACCATCTTGGAAATATTAGCAAACCTAGTTTTGAATGATAATTACTTCAGCTCGGTAATATTGGCAAACCTCATCGTATGTCCTGAAATCAAATTCTAACAAAACAAACAATTCATATGGTAACGGAAGAAAACATAATGACCTGTTGATTAAGAGAAAGGTTCTAACTAAAATATTATGTGCCTGCTGCAGTAAACCTTCCTATAAACTGAGTCATGCCATGCATTTTTAACTAGTTGCTCACATATATTTTCATCGCAATGGAACTAGACTGCACCAGTAAGAATACAGAATAATACGAGAAAGCATATATGGTAAAACTTAGAAAGTCTAGGATGCGGATACCTCATGGACATGGCAATAATTAAATTGTGTACAAGAGAGTTGTTGTTGTTTTTTTTTTTTTTCCCTACAACGCAAGTTAGTAAGGCTACAATGTCAAAAAGAAAATACAACTCAGTAATGAAGAAAATTTCGAAGAGCAATCAGAATTTACAGCAAGAAAGTAGATAAACTATATAAATGCACCTACTGGTCAAACTGAATTGTCAATCTACTATGAATGCATTAGATCTCTAGCTTCTTAGTCCCGGTTACATTCCATACATTAATGCCTAGGATAAATTATTAACTTTTTGAATATAGCATAGGAATACCCATTCCTTACCTGAATATCCAGTATGAAGTATGTAGCAATATGCGCACATTTTCTTAGGAGAAATACACATGCAAAATAAAACAGAAGTCACCTTTTTTCCCTTGGTTGTATTTGTGATGGCAGATGGCCTGATAGACTGTGTTTGTTGGTGGTGGTTAGTGGCTAGTGGGTATGTGTTTCTCCTTCTCTTTTTTTCTGGTGGACGTTGTCTTTTTCCTATATTTGTGTGTGCGCGCGCGCGCGTGTGTGTGTTTGGGTGTATACATGCAAAATAAGTTAAACTATTTTGTCTACGGATATACACATCTTTGATATGTCTGCAATACATTATGGACTATCCATCAAATATCCAAATAACAAATACATTTACAAATCAATTATCACAACATTCATGCAAATGGAATTGGAGCCCCTCAGTTTTCCTCTTCTTGTTTGTGTGGTGCTGGTGATGAGGGTGCATGTTTGTTTGTTTGTGTGGTTGTTAGGGTGTTTGCATGTTCGTTATCTTGGATTGATTTCCTGTATTTTTTTTGTTTGTTCTTTTTTAACTTTTGGAGGAGGGGAGTTAGCACAACTCATGAAATATAAGTAACCCAGCATAAATCTGTTTCCATATTCAACCTTGAAAATATGAGCAATCGTACAATCAACTTAACATATGCATCCAAATAGAATATAAGAGACCAATATAAAATGTCCAAGTATGTGCATATAGACATGTCCTACTGCGTACAGGTTATAATTTTCCTGGAAAATATAATTTTCCGTGTATGCCATTGACGGCACAAGATTAAAATTCAAAGCTCTTTTCTGTCTATCCTTACTATCTCCTATTTAAGTCCGAACTTGATCTTTACCAGGCATGAATGTTGAGTTCCATATTCAAATAGTTGTACCTAGATCTAGTTTCATTAGAAGAAAACAAACCCAAATACACCAAATCCACATGGCATCTGCTCTATTTGCATTGCTACTAACATCACATACCATTAACTCAACACATTATGCATGATGCTTGTATTATAACTCACTATGCAGTTAAGGTAAATGAAATTTAAGCCTATCCATAAAGCACATAAAATGAATGGGTGTGAAGCATGTATCTGATGTAAAAATTACATAGTATTTCAACTCTCTCCTCTACTCTCTGTCAGCCACAAGTCATAAGACTTATAACCCATTACTAATTGCATAATGAATTCAATCTCGCCATATTTTCCATCTGAAACCAGAATATCCAAGATAGCAGCAACTTTTTTGCTTTCTGGTTTCTATTTAAATGCTGCATACACTTTCTGAATTTCCTTTCACCTAGGGGTGAAAAATCAAATTTGCAAATAGAAGATAAAGTACTTTATCCCTTCCAGAATGATGGAGAAGTTGGCTTTACCTCACTACAGAGCCATTTCTGCTTGCAATGCAGCAAGTTCATCTTCTTCAGTTGTGTTTTTCTGCGAAGCAGGACGAACTGGTTGCCTACCAGATGGAATGTTGGGCATTGGAGCAGGAGGTGCAGTTATAGCTGGCTGAAGTAGCTGTTCCTCTAATTCTGCTCCTTCCAATTCTTCAAGTTCTGCTTCCAACTCATCCTACAGTGGGAAAAATACACGTGACATATCTAGACAGGAAGGAAACAAAAATGACTACAATTTTTAAGGAAGATGAGTACTTCATCAAAATCAGCAGCTGAACCAATAGGAGTAGAGAGCGCTTCCTGGATCTGTTTCATATTCTCTGTCTGCTCATTAATTTCATCCATAGTCTTGTCAACATCATCAATGTTCCTGCAAATACAAATATAAAAAGGAGCACCCATGAGTATATCTCAACTTCCACGGATGCCATGATCAAACTGATGGAATCATTTTATCCAGTCATAGGCAAAAAATTAATAAAATTAAAAAATTTTAAAAAATCAAACATTATGAAAAACCATCACCATGGAATAGGGCAAAGTAGTAACCGGACATTTGAAAATTATGGAAGTCTTAAGTTTTGCAAACAGTACAATACATTGAAGGCAAAAGACAATTATGATATTAAGAACCAAAAATTGGTTCACTTAATAGATTGTATAGATGAGGCAACAAACAGAAACCAAGAATACGCTCACATGCGCACGTGAACGTGCTCGTAAACATGTCTGCATTCATGTGCACACACAAGGATAAGTGGCTTTCTATGAGTGTTCCTCTGAACACATGAGCATCTCTGTTTGTATAAACATATTATAGTTTAGTGTGGATGCACGCTTAATTTCTGATTATAGATGACAAAGAATACTTTCACAGGAAATAGTAACTAAAAATATGTTCATGCACAAATGTGAATCCCAGTGCATGCAACCCAAAAAAAGTAAGAAATAAAAGGAAAATAAATAGAGGATTCACTTTACATCTAGTAAATAAAACATGAAATTAACAACTTGAAAAGAAAAAAAGAGGGCTTAATTTAAATTTCACAAGCAAGGTTTATCCTAACGGTCTACTCACGTTGCTTTCTGCATAGCTTTCATAGCAGCTGCTCCAGTTCTCAATGCATCAACAGTTTCTGTTGTAGCTTTTGCACCTTCTAGCATTATCATCTGAGTTGAAGTAGTTCACCAAACAATTAGGACCAGGAAGCAAATATCAATGAAGTAACCATGTATATCTCAAAAGAGAGAGAAAAAGATAATTTAAATGTACCTGATCATGAATTCTCAATTGGAAATTCCCAAGCTGCTCAACTTGTTGTTCATAAAGCCTCTTCCGCTTCAAACATTGTATCGCAGCTAATACAAATGCAAACAAGATACAGGAAAAAATATGAATAATCAGAAACAAAAGATAATATATTCCACTTAATATTAAAAAGGGTGAAGCTACCACTTGAGGGGCAATTCCCTTCCTCCCCCACCCAAACCCAACATTCCAACACACACAAATCCAAGTCTTATTATATTAAGAAGGCTGAAGCTACCACTTGGGAGGCAATTCCCTTCCTCCCCCACCCAAAACCGACATTCCACAACACACAAAATCCAAGTTCGCAGATATATTCGAAAACAGACTGCCACATGCCGAGCTACACGAGATAAAAATTCAAATTTTGCCTTGAAAATGATTGTTTTAATCTAACTCGCATGTATGTGGAAGTTCTGGTTAACATTGAGGATAAATTCCAACTCCGGTGAAAATTCTTAGATTTTTAAATCTAAGTTTATGCCTAGAACTTCTAGATGTGACGTTATGAGAATTGTGATTTCACAACCAAGTATAAGAAACCCATACTTTAGAAAGATAAATAATATGACAGCACCAAGGTGCATTAAATCATAGGATCAGGCCCAAGTTTTGAAAATTTACACCAACCCTACATTTTTCCTTTTCATGCATGTGATCTTTCCGAAGGATCTGTTTGCATGTGAGGCATGTTAAGTTGGCATGTTCAAGTAGTGTCCATTTGGTATAGGCATCGGGGTAACTTCACGTTTACATGGACTAATTACGCACGAGTTAGTTGTCCTGGCATAGGAACATTACCAAACAGCGCGATCTTTCAATTACAGTGCCCAAGATCTATTTGGAAATGGGATTCTATTTATCAGTTTGGTTTATATTGTGCCATGAAGATGGATGTAACTTACTGCATCTTACAATCTTACCTTTGTGCAGGAACTCGTTTCCAGTATATTCACTATACCATGTGTTCACCCCGTTCACATAATCATAAACCAATATACCAACCAAGACGCCCAATCTAGCTCATATCTTTCTTAACCAGGATTTTAGTACCAATACAGAGGTTTATAATCAGGTTGGCGGCCTGTTGACTATGTAAAGTCCTTCCTAGAGAACTCTTGACCTTTAGCATATTTCATAGGACACTAAGTCCTGTTTCAATTGAAAGAAGAAAAATGATAGTGGTGGTGTGATAGTCATTTAACACCTCACAACACAATAGTCAAAATTAGAACAGAAGGGTGTACATAAGGCTGGAAGCACGTCTGAGCTGAATTTATCAAATTGTGTAGAATTTCCAGCCTGCTGAGCGTGTACAGCATTCTCATGACTTGAAAGATACGTGAACCCGAACAACTAAGTCTCACTGGCTGCACCAGGACCAATTGCAGGCTATGGCCTTTGTCCACAAAAGAAAAAGGATAGGCTCTGGCTATAATTAACATTTTACATGTCACATCCATCGAGCACAATTTTCTATCTTTTTCTCCATTTAGACTACGAAGTCCCATCTTATGCAAGTCGTAACAGATACCCAAAATAAGGCATTTGCATATGAATCAATTATCTGAGAGTATCCACTTACAGCATTGAACATTCTATTTCATTAAACAGCAAATGAAAAAATAAACACAAAGTTTAGATTAAATAAGACTGTTTCATCCACTCAATGTATGTAAAGACCTCATCCGATGAACACCAACACCAGGCACCCACCAACTGGCATCATCAACCCACCACGACGTACTTTATCTTGACACTAAGAATATGACCTCTATTAAGATGTGCCAAGTAGCAATTATTTGTACTAAATTGGAGCAATGGTGAAAGCCCTTATATTTTCTTTCAAGCCGTCAATAAAACAAAGAAATTATTCCTTATCCTGCCAATGCAAATTAACAAGCCCATAGAACATGCGCATGAGATTGGAGGTTCCACTCAATTTCAAAGAAAGCTTGTAACGAGGTATTCATATATAAGTTAGAGAAGAGACGAAATAAGCAGGTTCAGGTTAAATAAAACTTAAAGAAACTGAAACAGAAAAAAAAAAGAAAATATTGTACAATTGCAAAGAAATGAAAAAGGATTCTAACATCAATCCATAAACTCTTGATTATGTTGTAGGAACATTTTAGAATATAAGGCAAAAGCAACTGGCAATAGAAGTGGATAAGCAGAGATATAGCACAGGAGTCCGCTACAAGAGGTAAAAGAAGAATACCTCTTTTGTTCTTTGCTCTTGTGAACTCCTTAGCCTTTTCAACTTCAGCAGCAGCCTTCTTCAAAAGAACACCCTCCTTTTTCTCTAGCATCTCAAGTGTCTACAATATATTTGCATACAAGCAGGTTAGCTATTGCAATTAGAATAGCAGCAGCTAATAACTTTATTCTCAATTCTCAAATAGAGAGTCGCAAAATCACAGAAATTACAACGTAAGTAACTATAGAAGCCCACGATTATTTGGCATGTTAATATGCCTTCTATAAAGAAAAATGGTTGATCATGACTATAGACTTAAGCAATGAAAGTCACTATTAACAGTACAAAATGATCTTGGGCAATTTGTGAGCAATAAGGAAAATCTTCTCAAAAGAGAATTCACCACTGCAGCTTAATATAACCATGAAAACTATTTCAAAGAGTGGACATACAAGATACATGTCGAGGATAATATCAACTCAAACAAACAACTACAATGCCAATATACTGAATTATACAGATATTAGCAAACCCAAATCTTGAGGGATGATCATTGGATACTCCTATGGTAGTCTAGACATATCAAAGAGGTATAAACATGATTTTTTAAATCACATGAATGATAATTCAACTATACTTACGAGATCTGGCAAGTAAACATGAAAATGTTCGAACTTTTAATCCAAAATAATAATAATAAATAACAAGATCGTTACAAAGAGATCACCTCATTTAACTTGTCAAGGGTAGAGAGAGCGTCTGCCTGCTCCTTGGGCTTCCCAAAAAGCCTACCGAACACCGACGACATCTCTCCGTCGATCTTATCTGCAAACAAAACCAAGGGGCGTCAAATCTCGAAACCCCCCAAAATCCGAACCCTAACCCTAGATGATCCGACGATTGAACAAACAGGGACAAAAGAGATTGACCTAAGAGCAATCAGTGGATTGATCTCCGATCGATGAAAGAGATCGGTATCGGGACTTGCGAAGAACTTGGGAAGAATCGACGAGGGATGAGTGAACAAAAAGAAAATGCTAGTTCAAGTCGGAAGTCATTAATCGAAGATAAGCGCGTTTTTTTGTTTTATTATTGTTTTTACTGTAGTGGCTGTTATTTTAAAAAAGTAAGGAATTTTACTATTTTAGATATTTTATTTATTAAAAAAAACCATTCGTCAAGGAATTTGATTTCATGCAGATTTTAATGCTATAATTAGTTAAGATATAATTGATGATGGGAATGGATAAAGATTTTAATCTTAAGATGGCATTAGAATTAAGAGGAAAAAAAAACTTGATGAGAGTTAAGTGGTTGCATAAGAATTATCTTTGTTTCTAAATTGCTTCTCTAAAAAATAATAATAATAATAATAAAATTTTTGTTTCTAAATTGCCCTTAAATGCTTTATAGTTTCACCAACCTTGCACTTTAACGCCTTCTAATTTAAAGTCGTGCGTTTGAATATCTCAAAGTATTTATGTGTTGCCAATAAATACCCTGAAGTTTGAAAATGTTTCACGTTGGTGCCGTCTTATTTACCCAATGTTGCATATAAATACCCTTAGTTTGTAATTTGCCTCACTTAAATACCCCAAAGTGTCTAAAAGTTTCACTTTATGACCCTTTGTTATGTGATATTCTTGGGTATGTAGAGAAAAGTTGACACTGTATGAGTTTCTTTTAACTATGCATTCAACTACAACACTTAAATACTCTAGGGGCAATTTTTTGCTCGGTTTTAAAATAGAAGTCACTTAAGTGCAAGTTTAGTGAAACTTTATGGCATTTAAGTGCAATTTAGTCTTTCTCTAATTCAATAGGTTTTAGGAAGAATTAAACTTCGAGAGCTAAGTGACTTTGTGATAAATTATATATTTTTCGTTCATAAGATCAACATATTGGTGTTTGATACTGTTTTAGTTCCCTCTTATAGAAAAGTAGTGTTTATCCAAAAATGCATTATATTAAAAGAATTTCGAGAAAATTGTGTTAAGGCCCCAAAAGTAAAAAGTTAATGTGACCCAGCCCCTTTGACTTTTTCTCATGTGTTTTAACCCCAAGACTTGTCACAAAATGTGTTGCACCCCTTTTTTAGTCATCATTGCATGCCAACTAAGCATAGAAAGAGAGAGAGAGAGAAATAAATGAATAATCCCAAAATGCCCTTATGTTATCCATTCATTTAACATGCAGACTGTTCC
>JBAKGM010000233.1:27426145-27437234 GCA_037177215.1 Asparagus racemosus
ACACATGAGAAAAAGTCAAAGGGGCTGGGTCACATTAACTTTTTGCTTTTGGGGCCTTAACACAATTTTCCCAAGAATTTCCACACGTATAAGGTGTTTGATCGTTTTACTCCTTATAGAAAATGATATATCTTAACTAGATTGGTTTGAAAATTTTGAATAATGTGAATATGAAAAATGTGCACAGTAATATTCAGAAAAATATAAAGAAACCTGAAATTATATAGTTAAAACATATTATATAAAAAGATTATCTCTAAATTGATTCTAAGTATCCAATTTTGTTAAAATAATCACTTATTAGAAAGCAGTTCCAAAGCAATACAAACCTGTTCGGATCTTGTTAACATACTTGAGGGCTACAAAGCCAAATATGCCCGTGCTTTGAAAGGTATACCATATACAATCAAATATATGTACTTAAGTTTGACATTCTGTGATTTAACCTCTTACAATCCGGTAATGTCAAGCACCATTTTGTCCAAATGTTTAATTAAATTATAGATTGAGAATGTTTCTTAATGTGCATGTACATGCAAAATCCAAACGTTTATGCTCTATACAGGCAAAAAACCTAAGGTATTGCTTCCTTTTTGTATAAATCCATCATAAGGAAGCTACAAATATCAAAGTTTTGAAATCACTATGTAAGTTCAATTCTCTCCATTTTGCACTAATTACTCCGATAAAGCAAATAATAAAGCTACTTGAAGTCACATGGATATGAGATAACAAAGAATGCTAATACTCCCATAAAACTTGAAACACGAAATCAGTTTTATATAATCTTGCATAATGGCTATAAGTGCTTCCATGGCTTAAGCACTGCTATTACTGTGACAATGGCAACAAGGATAAAAACTAATATCGCCATCTACATCCATTTATAAGTTTGGTGCTTCATTTTTCTCGTCTGATGGAATGCATCTGTCCCTTTCTTTACATCTTCAACAGCACTGGAAACCTGTCGAGGCCAAGAAACACCAAAATTAAAGCATATAAATGTGTCACATGTATAAGTATACTTACAACTCAATATGAACAATTCAGTATGTTGTTTGTTTGTTTTTTTTAATAAAACAGTATGTTGTTTGTTTGTTCTGATTCATACCTGGGATTCAATGTTATCCAGCATATCACCTTGAACTTCAACGAGAACAGACATATCGAGGAAAATCTACAAGAGAATTGAGAATGAACGTATATTATGCACACTTAGTAGTGTTCACTTCAAAAGAAAGATCATGAACAATCTTTATCTCGAAATGAAACATAGCTTAGAGTTTCTAGCTAGCGTATACGCAATTAATCTCAAAAAAAAAAAAAATGAATCTGAATAACATAGAACCTAGATAAATTGTGAATTTTTTACCACGCCTGAGATTCTTTTATCCATTTATAGCAGAGGATTTTGGACTTGAATAATTCAAGCTTAATCAATTAAAAAACCTGCAGGTGTGCTACATTTGCCATACGTATTTACATGAACATTTTGACGTTTAGATGTGCTTTACCTTTTTAATTTGATGAAAAAAGATATGGACGACTAATTATTATCAGTTGCTTAAGTTATCAGACACGTTATGCATTAGTATTCCCAGGTTCTTGTTAACCAACTGGAAGTTTTATCTTTTTTTCTTTTCTTTTCCCGTCCCTGTGTGAAACAACAGCTCAATTAGATAGCTAAATGCATCTATGATATATGTCACATTCTTGCTCATGATTACCTGCTGCAACTCGAGAAGCTGCTTCTCTATTTCTGTCAGAGTTTCATAGCGGTTTTGGATCTCTGCAAGTGTGTCCATGACCTTCACAAAAATATATAGTTGACTCATGAACTATACAATTAAGCAAGAAAGTAGATGAATCTTAATTAAAAAGAAATATTTTTTCCCAAAAGAATTTTAAAAAATGGAAGGAAAAAAATTTGTCTTTTACAGAGAAACTAAATTACTAAGAAAATATAAGAATATAACCAACAAACCTGGCCTCGTCCTTGTTCCTGTATTACTTTTTGGTATATTTGTCCACTATTTCCTGTCTGTATCAGTTGGTCTATAACCTAAAGACAATTTCAAATTTTATCTTTTAAGAAATAAAATTGGAAATATAGACCATTCGCATATACAAATATGTAATTTGAGTTTTTCACAAAGAATATGCACCTCAACATCAACATGACTACCCGTGACTGCCAAAAATTGAGTCCAAGAAAGATAAACAAAATAAATTAGCTTAAAAATAAATGAGCACACAACATATTTTTCAAATTAACCACTATATGATGAATACTAATTAACTTCTATTAGATCTACCTGTAAAAATTGTTCTGGCAACAACATCCCTATGTTCTTGTTGGATAGCTTCCCGTAGTTTCTGCAAACAAAGTTTGGAAAATCTGAAATCAGAATCAGTATTTTAAATATTCTATATAAATCAACTATAGTAAATGACATTCTCAATATATCCAATTTTTGTATTAAGTTTACCTGCTATCTACATGATTTCAAAATGTAGAAAGGAAAAGTAAAATTTAAACTGGTACTGCAGATACTTAACAATTTACGGTAATTTCACATGAAAATATTACCTGAAAATCAAACACCTTTTGTTTCCACTTCTCTTTCAAAGTCCTGCAAGTGTAGTGTAGACAAGTATAAAAACTGGTTTCTCAGTATAAACGAGTATAAGCATATGTTGCAATTACATAGTGGCTGTTGTTCTGGATCGATCTATGCTTGATCCCTTTCCACATCCTGGCTTGGATCGATTAGTTAGGTTCTGATCATCAATACAGAAGTTAGTAAAATGCTAATAAAAGCAAAGCTTCACAGAACTGAATACTCATGGAACAGACTCCTGTCACAAAATTGAAAACTTGTGTATAAGTAGAAATGATTTGCCAAAACAAAATTACAAAGAAAAAATGATTTTTCTCTTAGTTTTTAAAGTATGCTAAAAGTTTTCTCGAGTAAATAGTTAAAACATATAAAATTTGATAAGAGAAGGTAATGACATACATCTTTATCCAAATCTTCAAGTTTTGATTTCGCTGCAAGAGCAATGTTTTTCACCTCATCTGCATCTTTTTCCATGCGCTGTTGAAGGGCTACATTAAAGATACAGTAAATTTATGGAAACTTTGCTAGGGGAAAAACACTACCTAAAAGATGCATACTTATCCTTGGAAAGAAGAAATAATCAATTTATAGACGACAATTACCTTTTATTGCAGATGCTTTGACAAGAAACTTTGACTTCTCATGCGCATCCTGCAAACAGTCATCAGGTTACTGATAACATAGGCACTAGGTAAATATTAAGCCGCTCAAAACTTCGACAAAGCTTATCTATTCTTTTTTTTTTTTAATTACAAAGCTCAAATTATATAGAACAATGCATTAATGTCATTATGTTTCTCGATATACTAGTATCAGATCCATATATTGAACTTAAAAATATATACGACGTACCTTAAGTATCTCCAATAACTTTGAAACCTTCTCTATATCTCTTTCGATCTCTTTGATCTATCAAGAGTCATAATAATTAAAATGTGGAAAGACCAAATAATGGTGCCTAATAGGAAATAAATGAAAACATTTTTTATAGTATTCGATCGAGCTAATAACTATGACTCACTTGTTCGAAGAATTCATCCATTCCATTGTCTATAGCATTCATGTCTAGAACTTTTGTATTTCCGGGTGTTCTAAGCTTAGTAACTCAATTCACTCCCTCATCATTTAGCTAGTGCAAGAAGTCCTCTACAAACCAAAAAGTAAATAAAAATGTTAAAAAAGAAGATCCCAAAAAAAAAAAAGATAATGAGTACAGGAGAAAAATGATTTTTCTATTAACAAAAATTTTCAAGATCTTATAAGTACCAAATGTCAATTGCCTGAAGAAAAAAAAAATGAGAAGGGAAAGACTTGCAAAGCAAATTCACCTGAACAAAGACTATTTGGTTCTTCTGCAGAAAGAAATGTGAAACACTTTGCAAAAAGATTGGAGCAATCAAAATCCAGTTTTAAGGTTGTTAACTTGGCGGGAAGGAGTGTTCCCGGTCGGTATAAATCTTAACTGTCAACAGTGTATTTAAACCGATTGATTTTATCCTATCTTGTAAACTGTGAAGCCGAAATCGTTGTTACTGTTATACCCTCTAAAATATACTTTTCTGAAGGAGGAAAAAAAAAATTCTTTGTAAAATTCTGCAGATGTGAATCAAGTTTAAATTGATCTTTTAGTTTCAGATTGGATTTAAAGAAAATTCTGTATCATTGATGTATAAATAGCCAGGTGGATTAGACTTCAGTCTAACTTAACTAGCCCGAAGTAACATATCATATAAGAAATTGAGATAAAAAAAGTTATCTAAATTAATAGACACCCAATAATAAACTAATGAGTCATGCTATACATACTCAAATGGATATTTTAGTGATTTATTTAGGGGTGAATTACACTAGATCCCAAAAGCTTTCAGCATTTTGGTGAAAACCCCCAATAACTTTCAAAACCGCACTAAAGCCCCAATAAATTTTGCAGCAAACCCCCAATATCTACGTAAATTACATTAAACACCCGGTAACTTTCAAAATGCCTTTTATGCTGTTTTTTATTCTAATTTGCGGGGGTTATCTGAAAAATGCAGAAACTTATTGTTGGTGTTCTGCAATTCCAAAAATTATTGTGGGTTTATGCAATTTTAAAAGTTACTCGAGGTTTATTACAAAACCCTGAAAGTTCTTGAGGGTATATTATAATTTGCCCTAATTAATTAGTCTGCATGGAGGGCATATGGAAAATGACACAAAAAGCTAAGTCGCTTTGCATCCTGGCAGCGGTTTTCAAAACGTAAGCTTAGGAGGGGACGTAATCAAGATTTGGTCCCACAATCCAAATAAGATCAGAATAAGAGTGTTCAATATATAATTGGAGTATAAAAACTAATGGGTTTATCTTTTGACTCACTGGTCTTCGGTCTTCAAGTATCGTAAAAATAAATAAATAAAATAAAATAAAATTTACCGAATAAGCTCCGTCCCTATCTATATGGATAACATTAACAATGAAGAGAGCAATACTGCTGTGCAAGAAAAAAGGTCCTCTGGATCAAACTATGATCACGCAACTACAGATAAGCAGTAGACGGGTTCATTGCATTCAAATATGGACTTGAAGTTTGTCCCCGTTGCAGCATAGCTAATATTGTTGGCTTTGGCATAACTTACATAGATTATCCATCCAAATGCAACATCAATTGCAAACAAGATTCAGAGTTCAATTAAATACGTGCATTCTGGCTTCAAAGTTCAGCTTTGACGACAGGAAGCCAGAATCAAGTGCAGCAACCAAAATGATTGCAAAAAAACAGGTCATGCCAAAAGATTACAATAGTGAACCTGCTGCACTGAGAGGAAGAAACTCGCAACAATCGGAATAACAAAGACAATTGCTCACATTATTCGACAGTCCTCAGAAGTTTGATTTCAAGTTGCAACAAACTGAATGGATGTCTTTTTTGTGGGAAGAAAATTTGGTGCCCTCACTTTCAAAAGAGGGTGAAGTTTGTGAAATGCTAACTGATGAAAGGAAGGGACGAGCTTCAGCTCTGTGTTAACTTGGGTTCAGGCCTTCCCAAGATTGCATATTGTGAAGAGCTCAGGATATCTTTGCACAGGGATTGCATCGTCTCAAGCAGGGGCACAGCACCTTCATGTCCAAATAAATGACAGTAAGTATTAGATATGCTATATAAAAATCATCCGTGAAAATAGAAAAATAAAGCGTCACATGCAAAATGTACTAACTTAAAAAGAAGTTGGCAGAATAATGTTTAATCGAATAATGGATGATCCTGTGATGCGTAAATCATCAATTGTCAAATAGAATGTGCACTAAAGGAAGCTTATGAGTATCTTCCACAATGAAGAAGTTGAGGATGAAGAGGAACTTGGATAATGGATGGAATGGTTTCTCCAGGAACAGAAGATAAATATTTGGGATCGATGTGTCGCTTGAACTTTACCGCCTGCTAAATTGGTGTTAAGACAAAATTTCCCCATCCCCGTGGGGAACGGGACCCACTAAAGGTCTAAAATATACAGCCCAAAAAGGATAACTCTCACAAAATGGATAGGTATTTAGATAAAAAGGTCATCAATGGCCTGAATTGAGAGTAAAACTAATTTGGGGGGCAACAAACCTTTTGTATCTCTTTCCAGACCCGCAGGGACAGGGTGCATTCCTACCTAATTTCCCACTGCTTTTCAAATTAGATCTGGCAACATCCAATGGAGTCGAACCCATCATTTTTTGTACCTACAAAAAAGGTATCAAGGCCCATAGTATAAAAAATACCTTTGAGTGCAATTTATATTTCTAAAGAATAACTTATTTAGAAAATGAAGAAAAAATTCAAACAACCAACAATTGCATGTGTAAAATAAAAGAAAAAAAACTATATGTATATATTCAGTGCAAAAATTTTATCAATATTATGAAAGCCAAGAGTTTGAAAATTACTCTATTGAATCAAAAAGGTCAGACAGTTAATTCGTTCACATACACGCTTAACGTGCAGGAGATAGGGAGAGAAACCAAAATAGAAATGCTACAGAAAATACAAGTAAGGTATAAGGACATCCTAAATATTTATCAAAATTAGGTCAGTACATAAGTAAAGCCTCCCAGGATCCTTTGCAATCTCTCATCCAAGTAAATGTATGTATTCCCAGTTTATCATCCCACCCACCTGAAGCCCAAAATACAGATGGAAGGGTGGGTTTGTATGCGTGTTGGAAGGGGGAAACCTCCGACTAGTATATTTAAATATTCCTTTCACAGTTGACCTCTGATCTATCCATTTCAAAACTTGTCATGGACTAATCCTTATAAATAATAAATATGGTAGAATGGTACAATATTCCCGAGCAGCCAAGCCAGTTCCACTCAACAATCAAACAACTATGCATACTATAGCATATGAGTTTGGCACGACTTATGGTACACGCTGAATAGGAGTTTGACACAAGAAGGCAGGATACTGTGTTACCTGGGCACTTCAAATTTTAGCTTTTGTGAATGTGTCCGATACTCAGGCATCTAGACACTTCAGGGCACTTCTCTGACACTTCCAAGTCTTAAAATTATAAGGAAATGAAAATTTCATTTCATTGTTGTTTGACATAAACTATCTTGCATGGGTACAGGTACAGGTGCTGAAACAGGTACAGGACACTGGAAATTTGTAAAAAGTAGGGCACAGGGACACAGCTATATAAATATTAATATACACATATATCATATATTTGGAATTAATAATTTATATGAGAATAATGATGAGAATTAAAATTCCAGTAACATTTTCATGTTTCTTTTATTATGTTGATTATAAACTGGAAAATCACTAGTTTTTGAACTAGACATCCAAGCACCTGACCTATGTCAATCGAGTTTCAAGAAGTGGATGTGAAGTGTAGAATATATCCAAAAAATATATGACAAGTTTTTTTAAATTAAAACCTGTATTTTGTAATTGAGTACACGCCGGAATAAATGTATGCATATATGCAAGGAGTGTCCAAGGGGTTTGGCTATGGGTACGGGTACGTGTTGGGATGGGTACAGCTTCAGATTAGAAGTACCCAGGTAACATAGGACATAAACAATACCAAAAACAAGACAGTAGCAACTAAGGGTATAAATTTATTCTATAGAATTAAGGACCAATTTTTTAGGTGGATCACACATAAATGAGGATGGACACAAATCTGCAAGAATATATAGAATGTATGCGTCCTCATTTTCAGTTTCATAAAGTTTCAGGAACTGGATACTTGACACCTATGGTTCAAATAACATTATCGGGATGGTGACATGCTGATAAACAATCACAAAATGTTGCTCATTTTTGCTGGAACATTCTCTGCTTCTGCTCATGCTACAAAGTAGCCCCCGTAAAGAACCATTGAACAATGATGATCGTGATTCTAAGTTGAGATATTAAGGAATATATTGTGCAAAGATACTTGGAAAACATATGTAAGACCACCGAATGCAACAGAGTACCTTGTAACGGTAGAATTTCATAGGGTAATAAGAAATTCAAATGTTGGCATTCTATTTAATTCAATTATTTTCAGTAAGTTCAAGGATTTCATCTCATGCAACAGATCCATGATGAGAGTTTGTAGGTTTTCTTATCTGAGATGAATAGAACAATATAAAAGTCTTTTGTGTTGTCTATTAACTAAAGTTGGATTAAAGAATATAAAGTTCCCACTGTTGACGGTGCTGCACAAGGCTCCTGTAAACATACAACAGTTTACTCTGTACATAGTTCTTGCCTTGGAAGACTGAGCTTCTTCTTCGCAGTATGCAATGAACAAGATGGGAATGCTGCATACCAGAGATGTGAAAAAATTTCTCACCTCCAAGAGTGAGTATCTCCTTAACAATGAAAAAAAGAGTTCGGTTAACTTGTACAGCTTTGGTTTCTATTTAGTATTTTCAATGTGCTATTCAGCTTTTTCCCATAATTCAACGAATAAGTTGGACAACGTGGTATAGAAAATTAGAAATATCAGAAAATGTGTCTACTCAAGAGAGATTATCCACTTCTTCAAGATTTACTAGAAGACAAAGAGAACAGTTAATAATAAATTGAACAGGTTATTTGTTGAAAATCTGCACCTCTGTATGCATGCAACAAGCAAATCAATACACAACCATTAGTGAAGGTTAGAAGATTGCACTTGTGGACATGGACATCAATCCTTCATACACCAAAAAATGCGTTGAAACCATATTAATTCTTCTTAAGTTTATTCTTCTAGGTTTTCAGGACCCAAACACTTTTGCAACATAAAGACCCCAAAATCATGTGGAACAACATTAAGAAGTGCAAGTTTCACTAGATCATGATACATGACCAGAACGTGCTCATGGTATGTGGAGATATTCCATAGGTAACAGAATACTTTTCTTGAGGAGAGTAAGATTCATACAGCTACAGGCCAGATAAGTACCTCAGCGAAGCTTTTTGGCACCGGCTTTCCTTCCTCCTTCAATTTATCCATCTTTTTTTGTGCCTCTTTGGCCCATGTATACTTGGACAATGTATTTTCCACCTCAGAAATTGTGCAATTACAATGTGCCGCTGCATCCTGTTTGTGGCTGGGTTTAAGATTCTACAAGTGGAGAAAACATTGAAAAAAAAATAAAGAATCTTACAATGAATAATCCGAAGAAGATGAAGGTACAAAATGGAGCAATCTCAAACAGATCTAGAGAGTCAACATAGACAGATCTGAAGATGTAGGAGTACATGTTATATATATTTCTGCATATAAAATTGCTACCATAAAAGATATTGCTGATAAACTAAAGACGATACAGACATTGAGAATCTGTAGAGTAATAGGATGGTTACTAAATGTTTACCCACAAAGAGATGTCCTGACGCTTGACAATATATAATAATGTATCTCTATTGTTTACTGTAAAAGAAAATATTGTTACAAAGTGCATTTAACATATATCTTCCTAAATTCTATATGTCTTAAATTACAAAGTTTACATTTTTGTACACTCAACATAAATGTCAAGATGCACGGCAATAAATTGCCTCAAAAATTATTGTTTTTGTCTCTCTGACTTCTTAGACATTATGCATCGTGCTTAACACCGAAGATGATCAGATAAATTTGCCTAACAAAGTTAGGCATTTCTAACAAATAATGGAGCTAAATGGAAAAGGATTGTACCTATGTCAAATTTTGGGACAAAGTCTTCCTTATTGCAGTAAAAGCCCACCGTCAATTTATTCCTTAATGCAAAGGTACCCAAATCCAACTCTGGTTTCATACTGAATCCGTGAAGTAAAGCACTAATGCCACACAACTGATCTTTCAAATTTCAACAGATTATTATCATTTTACTTTAATATCATCATATATTTTTATGACCCACTTACCTTGCTCATTAAAACTGCCAACTTTGATACTTCAATTGATAAATAATTAAGGTTTCATGGGTTAAAATCATAAACTGTGATCAGGGTATATAGCTTCAAACAAAACAAAACAAAAAACCATTTGCTCTTCAACCATAATATATGATCACGCATGCATTAAACTGACCTCCCCACAGGGATCAATGGACCCGAGGTACCGCAGAATCGAAGACTGTTTCTTGAAAGACTCTGAAATCGTGGCCTCGCTGCACCTCCCCACCTCGAACTTCTTCAGCATCCCAAATGTCTTGGCTTTGTCCATCTGATCGGCAAAATCTACAACAAAATGAAGATATAAAATAAGAAAGCGAGGGGAAATTAGGGGTAGGGTTAGGGTTTTAGGTACCATTGAGGGAGAAGGAGGAAGCAGAGGAATCGGGAGAAGGGGACGAGGGTTTGCCGGTGAAGACGCCCTTGATCTTGTCGACCCATCCGAGGCGGTGAGGAGTGGATGAGATGAATCGGGCGTGAGAATAGCGGATTCCTAGGGTTTTAGCGTAGCGAGCTAAGCTCATTAGGGCTTTTTCTCTTCTTCTTCTTCTTTCGCGCTTTGTACTCAAAAAGCTCTTTCGGTCTGCGAAGAGCAGGGTGAGAGTCGAGTGTGGGCTGTGTTCTCAACAAAGCGGCAGCCCATACTAAAGCCTAGTTCGGCTCAAGCATATATATTACGTGCGCAAGTTGTTTAAAAAAAAAGTGACTTCAAAGCTCATACTTATGCTCATCGTATGCTTTGTTGCTGCAATTAGAGCGTTTTAGAACCTTTTGACATTGGGAATAAGTTTACAAGCATAACTAGTATATAAGAGTCTCGTGATTATATAAACGAAGAGGTGATTTTAAAATTTTCGAAAATTGATGGAAATTTAGGGATTGGATAAAGGGGTTTTTGGTGAATGAATCGGATTTGGCAATTGTTTATTTTCAAATTTTAAGAGGATTGAGTGCAAATAGGGTCAAACTGGTTTCAGAGCCATGCAATGCACGGATTTATACTAAAATGTTATTTAAAGTTTGAACAGCGTTATATATATACACACACGTGTGTGTGTGTGTGTGTGTATATATATA
>JBAKGM010000233.1:27454888-27471316 GCA_037177215.1 Asparagus racemosus
AAAAAAAAAAAAAACAAAAAAAGAGTAAACTACAACCTACAACAGAATCATCAAAGACAACTGGAGGAGCAATATTTGCAACTGTAGTTATAACTGCATTTGTCAGTGCAGACGAACAGTTACATTAAATTGACACTAACCGAATCTCGAACCACCATTGAAGGCAGAGCACCATTGATGCAAAGGTCCAAGCAAACCTCCATCCCAGAATTTCCACAGCCCACAACCAAAACCTTCTTCCCTTCGAACTCCTCACCATTTTTATAATCACAAGCATGCATCTTCAACCCCCCAAAATCCTCCATCCCTTCAATCTCAGGAACAAAACTCTCAGCATTCTCTCCACTAGCCACAACGACCCACTGGCAAACATACTCAACATTTTTACTCTCCTTCAATATCCTCACCCTCCAAATCCCATCCTCATACTTAGCCGAAATCACTGTCTCGTTGAACTGTGGCTTGAGCTCAAATTTCAAAGCGTAGGACTCTAGATACTCGATGAACTGGTCTTTTGAGGGGTATTCTGGGTAATGTGCAGGAAATGAGAAGTCGGGTAACTGGCAGAATTTTTTGGGTAAGTGGAGTTTCAGGCGGTCGTAAGTGTGGTTCTGCCAGGAGGAGGCAATGCTGTTTGAGCGCTCGAGGATGACGAAGGGAATGTTCTGTTGTTTTAAGCAGGTGGCGACGGCGAGCCCTGATGGGCCCGCACCAATGATTAGTGGGCCGTTTACCCAAATATAACGGCCCATGAGAGAAGAAGATGGAAGCAAAGGTTTAGAGGGAGCAAATGTTGTGAATGAAGAGAGAGGATATGGGGAGGTATATATAGGTGGGGGTTGGTCATGAAAAGGGAAAAAAAAAAACTCATACGGGGATCATGATGCACATATCTTTATCAGCTATTAGTAAATTATATCGACATGATGCACGTATCTTTATCAGCTATTAGTAAATTATATCGACTGAGATTATCTTTGTATTTCAGCCTATAAGATGACGACAAAAGAAGGCAAAAGAAGAATATTCGAAATAAGCAAAATAGTACGCGGTCAACATCTGAAAGAAGCATGTGAGGTTCTTTTTGGGCTCATTCTCTGTGATCAGCACCAAAGTGGAAGGGATTTTGGATTCATGAATATACGTGTATCTTCCAAAAGTGATGCGCATTTTCTCTTGTTGGATAATATCCGACTAGAACCTGCCCCTAGTTTCTTAGGATCACAAACGGTAAGTCAATAGGGAAGCACACAGACACAAAAGGAATTCGATGCCTAGCGTACGTGCGCAATACTGCAGCTAGTGGCAATCTTTGTCCATGTTCACCACGTTCATGGACTGATCACTAATGCTCATGGACGGATTACTTATTTTCTGGGTAACAAACATAAAAATAATTATAATTGATGTTGTAACAATTTATCGAATTCGGATAGGCAAACATGTGCAAATAAAATTTGTTCGATCCAAAAAGAACAAGATAGTCCATGGCGTCTACTTAGGCATGCACAAACACAGACGAGAAGGAGATCGCCAACAGTTAATCTAGTAATTAATTATCAACTTTAAATGTGACCAGTTATTTTTCATAGGTGTAGAAGTTATAGAGTTGTGGTCTTTGGCGTTACAGTTTTACAATGTCCTGCTCACATACTGTATTTTCAATTGCTTTGTAAATTACAACCTATTACATTCAGATTTAGATCGTTTGTCACTACCAAAAACTAGTAAGTTTTGATCCATTTAAAACATTACTTAAACATATCTCTCATATACTGCACTTATTTTCATTTTTTTTCCACTCAAAATGAACCGCCGGTGTCAGAATGCGATTCATTTCGAGCGATCTCCTCTTCTTTTTGATAGTGCAAGGATCAGATCGCGTCGTGTCAGGACTTCTACTCTAGCTCAGGCCAGAGTGGGACCCACGCTTTTCAGATTGTGCGACCAGCATGGACGCAGGGGGCTGCCGCCACCTGTAACGTGGGATTGCATAATGAGGATGGCACTAGTCTCGCTAGTTCCTAGCCCATATCTAATCCATCCTTAGGCTTTTGGACGCTAGTTATCCTAGCGCAGAGTTTGGACAAAGGTTTTTAGGAGGGGAGGGGAAGAAAAGGAAAGTTTACAATGCTAACTTTCTTAACGTTATGTTTGTTTACACTTTTTAGTTAGCAAGAGAAGGGGAAGCGAGAGATCAAAATTAAAAAATTTAGCCACTTTCTCAACCCTCTAAAAGAGGACGGATTAGGAGAGAAGGGAGGGGTTTCAAGCGAAATTTTTTTAAAATTTTTATATTGCGCTATATGAAAAATCAAAATGCGTTCTTTCTTATTTTATTAAAAAGACATACGGATCAAGTAGCACCCCTTCCCTTTCCATTCCCTACTCTAGACAAACAACTATTATAGCGTACCATCTTATTCTCTTATTGTCTATCCATACACAATTGAATATATTCCACTCTTTTCTTTTCTACTCTCTCCCCTAAGATTTAAGTCAATCAGTCCCCTCTCCTTCCTTCCTTTGTATCCAAACCGAGCTTAAGAATTCCCTCTTAGTTTTGGTCTCAACGAAACTCGCCCACTATTTCATAAAATTAGAAAAGGGTTGTAGCAAATAGAACATATCTGGAATTATTGAGAAAATAATTCTAACGGCAGATTTCATGGATATTGAAGACGGATTTGAAGGGTGGGCTGTTGCAAAACCCATAAAAATTTTCACTACAAATTGAGAACCCTCTTCAAATTCCTTCACCGGTATCAGAGCCATCTCGTTCCTCTTTGATCGGCGGCTGCGCTTGGCGTTCTTCCGATTCACTGCGCTCGATTCGATCTCTCCGCCGCCTTGACACCTTTGGTCTCCCTCTGTTTTTCCCAGCGCTGTGAGCTACAATATAGGGGTGGGCGTGGGCGGGCCGGTTCGGGCCCGTGACCCGGTCTGCCGGGTTCCAGGCCGGGCCGAGTCCGGCCCGGGCCCGCCCTGGTTAGAGTGGGTCGTGCCTATTTCTCTTACCCTGGGTCTGGGACTAGACCCGGCCAGGCCCATGACCCACCTAGAAGTGGGCCGGGTCGGGCCCGACCCATGACCCACGGGTCGCGGGTCAGCTCGTGGGTTTTTTATGTTTTCTTTTGTTAATTTATAAACTATAATAATTTTATATTTATATCTATTAATTATATTTAAATTATTTATTTTCTATTTTACTCTTTGTTTAAAATTATACACACACACACAAACACAATGACACACATTATCATTGTATAAAGATAAGACATCACAAACACAAAGATATACATGGTTCGGACTTCGATGGAAGACCTAAGTCCACGGGAAGTTAATAACTTTCCTTTAGTTTAAATTTAAATTACAAATATAAAAGAAAAAAGTTAACCATTAATATTTAAGGAGTCGAATTCCTCCAAGTTATATTTATCAAATTCCTCAAGAAAAAGGTAGTACTGTGCTTTCTAACTACATTCGAACTTTAGTCAAACTTACATTTGAGACTTGTTTTTGTTTCGATTTGCTCACCGTTTTCTTCATCCATTTTGGCATCGAAATAGAACTACTAGTGGATGAGCTTGACGTGCGTCCTTCTTCTGAAACCTGTGATGGACACATAATATTTCTATACAAAGAGTATAATTAATCTAGAGTTTTTTAATCTCTTTTATAACATTTGCTATATCATGCACATAACCTATATTGTCAGAAAAATCTTTAAGCATTTCAGATAAATTATCAAGTTTAATTCTAGGATCCATAATAGTTGCTAAATAAAAAATAAATGGCATATTTTCAAAATATTTTTTAAACTTACGCTCCAATGCTCCAATCCCTTAAGCAACCTGCAAGAAAGTCATGAGTTCTATATTCTGCAAATAATTCAGTAATATTATTAAGATGATAAAGCATTAAATGAATAGTAGAAGGTGGGGTAGGCCGGGCTAGGGCAGGTCGGGTCGAAGGTGGACCGGGTCAAGTTCTCCCGTCTCGAGTCTGGCACTGGACCCAGCCCGACCCGTGACTCGTGTATATCACGGGCAGGGTCATGACCCACGGTGAGCTGGGCCCGGCCCGTGCCCAACTCTAGTCTGCAGCAAAGAAATTTACCTAATATAGTTCATGTTTTATTTGGCACATAAAGATATTTTATTTGAGATAAAAAGACTCCCGAACCAATCTATTTTGAATGCTAATTACCTAAACTAATTTAAACCCAAATAATGACTAAAATCTACAATTTCCAAGGCTAACCACCGAGACATTTATTACCTAAAATAAAATTTGCGAATAAACATAATATAAAACTCAATAATGTGGATAATCAGATTTATTCACAATATAATATGGAAGAATTAGGGGAGCAATTGGAATCATTTGCAGCTCCATACTTACCTCAATTAATGGAAACCCAAACATTGATATCCTCCAATGGAAGTACACAACTCACTTACGACCTGAAAACATGAGAAATAAAATGAGAATAGTAAAATCTGTGAAGCAATTAATATGGTGGCAGCAATCGAAGCAGAAGATAACTAAAAAAAACACTTTATTTTGAAAGTTAATCAACAAAAAATTTAATCAAGAAGTTTGTCAATCACTTGACAAACCAACTCATTTATGTCCCATTTTTCCTAGTTTGACTAAGACCTTGTTTGATAAGAGGTTAACTTAACAACCAAGAGATTTTTATCTGGCTTTGTGTTATTAACAAATTTTTTATCAATGTTAATTCAGTAGTATTAACTAATATTACCTATGGTACCATATTTTGATATCAATAATGAGAATACAACTCAGTTGATTGTATATGATCGAAAAAATGCAGAATTTTTACAAAATATGACATCGGTAGCTATAAAACAGTCAATTCTTAATCTCAAATTAGAATATCGTCAAGTTAGATAGAGACCATGTTGTGCAACTGCAGAATTAGAGCAACCGCATGAAATTTACAAACAAAACCCTGTTGAATTCCAATTTTTAATCCCAAAAGAATTAAAATTTGAAAAATCATACCCAGTTCGGAGAAAGGGACGCGATGGAAGATGTCATCATCTACGAAGGAGGATAGGGAAAGAGAATATGATTTCATGGAAAGTGAGGATTCAAAGAAAATGATAATTTGGCTGTTTATAGCTAATCTAATTTCACAGCTCACCTATTTGGGTTGTTAACAGCTAATTTTGGTTTAACAGCTCACCTGGAGTAGCAAAGAATAGATATATTTTTAGGAGACGTGTTTCTCTACAAAAAGAATTTCGGTTAACAGCCAATTTCTTTCCTTTTTCTCCTTCGTAGCTAAATGTTTAGGCGGGACAATTAAGTGATATACAGCTGCTGCGTGGCTGCTTTAGTGGCAATTATATTAGTAGTATAATATAGATATAGATAGTGTGGGAGCAAATTTATATATGGGCTTAATATTAAATGTGTTTTTGAGGGGTCAATGATGTCAAATTGACACCCGTCCCTCCCGTTATAGATCTGTTAATTTGCTATAATAAAATAAAATAATTGGTATCATTTTCTGTTTTGCTTTTTTTATAATACAACACAGAATTCAACCAAAGATTGCAAAAATCATATTGGAACCTCCCAACCGTCTAAATCACCCGCGATGAGCATATGATCCTTATTCTATAATCATAATTAGATTTTCTTGAGATAAATCATAATTACGTATCACTCTTACAAATTTGTGTATCTAATATTTCTCTCAACTCCAAAACAATATACAAGAGTTGAAGCTTACAAGTCGCGTTTATACATATACTTGGCAATCTTTATATTAATGATTAAAATGATATTCTTAATAGCCCGTAGTGTTAACGCAACGGTGTAATGTCCCGCTATGCTCCTGTTAGAGAACGATTCATGACGTGCTAGTTAAGCGTTCGAATCCTTCAACATGTAAAAAATATTATGGCTAATGCTAGCCAGGAAGTGCGAGCGGAGATTAGTCTCAACGTGTGTAGGGATATGCCTTGTGGTCGTGGGAAACCAAGAAAATGGCCTCCTCAATAAAATTTTGGAATATTAATGATTAGTTTCACCAAATAAAGTAACGTAACTGCACAATAATACTTTGTAATTAACGTGATAGAGGCACGTGGTTAACGAGGGCCCCATACTCTCTCTCTCTCTCTCTCTCCCCCTCTGTAAAAACGGCCAAACGTCGCAGAGCAATCATTTATTTATCAATAAAATCACCCGATTTCATTCGCCCCCAAATTTATTTTTTTCCTCCATTTTCATTTGGCGGCGAAAAGAAAATTGAGATCGAGGTTGCAATTCAAATCCTTGAATCTGAAACAAACTGGAATCCAAATCGCTCAATTGCTGGTCCTCGATCCTTAGCTCCAGCGCCTGAACCTCGATCGATTCTATGCACCGTGAGTTCCATGTTTCGCTCTCAAATTGTTGGTTGTCTTGATTTTTCTCTGTCCAATTTAAGGTATTAATCAGGCTCTAGGGTTTTCTGCTCAATTATTTGCTGTCGATTTTGACTCAAAGGCGTTAGATTCTGCGAAAAAGTTCGAATTATTCTGAGAATGTTGTAATTTAGAAAGTATGATTCCCATTTTCTCGAGAAAAGGGAACTGTGATTGACTGGTTTATGTTTATTTTTATGTTTCAGGTTAAAAGAGCATTTGTTCTTTGGTTTGATATAGAAGCTGTAAATGTTTAAGAGGTAGTTTCCCTTAATCTATCGGAATTAATGATGAATTGGCTTGTCTTTTGGAATTAAGGTGATGATTACGGCTTCCTATTATCAACTGTAGGCATGGAGCGTGTTGATGAGCAGGAAGTATTTCGATAAAAGAAGATCATGTTGCAGTTCTTAGAGGGAGTTAAGCATTTGTTTGCTGCTCTGCTGAAGTGCTGCGATCTTGAGATAGGCAGGCAGCCCAAGGGCCTTGAAGATCCTGAACTTTTAGCAAGAGAGACAGTGTGTATGTTGCATTCTATCTTGAAATAAAGTTGTTTCTTTAATTGCCTTTTGGTTTGTCAAATTACTATATCATTTACACTCTTTGATTTACAGTCAGCGTAAGTGAAATAGAAGCTTTATATGAGTTGTTTAAAAAGATCAGTAGTGCTGTGATTGACGACGGGTTGATCAACAAGGTGAGAACCTCATCTTATATGTAAATTGGAAATGTTATGTTGATTTGGGAAAGAATGGAATTTAAATCCAATCATATAGCATTTGACACAGGAGCTTGTGGCATTGGTCTTATTCACTAACATAAGCAGTATCTTTTAAATAACTTGTACTGGTTTATATGCGTACATAGTGGGATTCCTCCAGGACTATATTGCTTGAGGGGTTTGAGTTTGCATGAACGAGACACATAACAATATTTCAATAGACATCAATATTTATTTCAATGATGCAGGAGCTTCTCTTTGAGAGTATCTGGGTGGTTATTGTTAACTAATTACTTGTGCTGCAGGAAGAATTCCAGTTGGCACTATTCAAGACTAACAAAAAGGAGAGCTTATTTGCTGATCGGGTATTTTCAAGTGAAACTCTAAGTGATTAAATTTGAAAGTGTTTAATGGATTTGTCTCAAAATGAACTTTCTTCTTGTCCGGTGACATTGTCTTCTTCTTCTTCTTCTTCTTCTTTTCCCATTTCGCGCTAGCAAATTTCCTCATCGCTCTGCCCTGTGACATTGTCATGTACCACTGAGTGAACTAGCATTCTCATTGTCAAATATGAATATTAGATTTTCAATGCAGTAGAGTAATTACCTAGTTTTTTCATCGACATCCAGCTACTTTGCCGATACCCATTTGAAAAGTCAAGTTAACATTGCTGATATAACCAAGTTAAGCTTTTCATGGGATAGTTTTTTTTTAACCTTTTTGCAACTCAATTGGATACTTGGTCGTCATACTTGTTTTATTAATTTCATCTTTGATATTAAATATGATGCAGCATATCATATCCATTTAAATCCATCTTACAGTCAATGTATACAACACTACTATGAAGATGTTACCTCTTCAATAATTCTATTCTGAAATTTGATATTCTGCTCTCAAATTTGATGTAAGATGCTAGAGAAAAGTATACAACTCTTATTAAACATCACATTGTATATGATGTTGTGTTTATGTACTCCCTGTTGTGTCACATGTTTTTCAGGTATTTGACTTGTTTGATACAAAACACAATGGAATTTTAGGTTTTGAGGAGTTTGCACGGGCCCTATCAGTTTTCCATCCAAATGCTCCAATTGATGATAAGATTGAATGTAAGTTTGGAATTTCTAATTCAGTTTACCCTTTCCTCCTATTTTCATATATATTGCCTAACCATTCGATTTGAAGTTTTTTCTTCAGTTTCCTGTTGAACATTTATATACGTTAACTGTCTGCCAAAATAACCCTTTCAACCAAATTATATATTCATTTGATTCATTAAAAAATTACAAAAGTAGAATATATCATTTCTAAGATGCAATACAAGAGTAGAAGTGTGTGCACTCGTGTACATGTGTGTGAAGTGTTGGGGGACGTTTGCGCAATGTGTCCATGTACATGTGCCTAAAGTCTGTTGGTGCTGCATCTACCGAGTTCACTGCTTAACCCATATGCTTGACCTTGCTTGCTTCATTTGGTGAATTAGTTAAAGCATATAAAATCTCTTAGAGAGACAGGGAGAGAGAGTTCTGGTTGGTTTGTGTACCACAGTATCTGCACGGTAGGCCAATAGGAACTGCTGGAATGTGTTCTTTTTTTACAGTTCGCATCAGTACTACCACCTCTATGCAGCCTGATCAATTTTATCTATTGGGTATAGTGGTTAGAATGCTCGAATGTAACATTTGCAGTAAGTTCTTGTACTTAAATCTTTTACCTGTAGAAGGTATTTATGCTGACAGCAACATGCAGGATGTTGAAATGATTTCCCATGTATTTAATGTTCTGAAAGTTCCTTGTATGTGAGTATAACTGTATGCTGATTGAATCATTTCATCTAGACCACTAATTTTAATTTTATCAGAACACAAACCTTATAGGAGTCGTAAATGTTAAAGTGGTAACCATGGGTTTTTTTTTACTAAAGCAGCTCTATATTAGTTAGCGGTATTGCATAAAAAAAATACTCGTACGTTTAAAATGATGATATAGTCATTATCTCTAAATCATTACGGGGATAGATCTTAGTTGTTCTAGTTTGTGATGTGTTTAAATAAGCTATATGCATGATTAGAATGACACAGTGCATTTGACTTCTTCACCTTTGTTTAAAGCTTTTATCATATGGAAGCTTATTTGCTTATACTTAACATTGTTGTTTGTGTTTTCCCCTTAATCTGAGAGCAGTTTAATTGAGATATGCTTAAAGAAAGATAAACTTACACATTAACCATTTGCAGTTTCTTTCCAATTGTATGATCTGAAGCAACAAGGATTCATTGAAAGGCAGGAGGTAAAATCTAATATTTGTTGATTTATGAATGCAATATATCCTTTATTCTTATGATGCATTCAATTCAAACAAATAAAAAAAACAATTTATTGATAAAATGCTGAATGGATCTTGAATAACAAAATTTCTAATGTTATCAGAGTATCGGTTTATTTTTGAATCTTGACTCAAATGAATGTTAATTAGAAGGTAGAAATTCAGTGAAATTATCCATGGAACCTTGTTCTAATATCATAATGTGTTATCACCCCTCTGTCTGCATAGCTAACTTTTTCAGGGTCATTCGCCAAGCACAGTATCTAGTAAAGTTTGTGTGGTGTAAAGTATCAATTAACTGACACCTTGATAACTTAGGGACATCTACATTTCTTTCGGTGCGCGAGATGCTAGTGCTTAATTCCCTAAACCGAGAAATCATTGACTGAGAATCTGGTAGGCTTCTTTCCAGCGTCTGTTTGATTAGTGAAACTACTCTAAATGAGTTTGCTAATGAAAGTTACAGATTCTGTGAATAGGAAGATGCTGATAGTTCTTTTAGCCTTCTTAGGTGTTACTAGATCCTTTTCCAATAAATTTTCTGACTTCTACCTGTGTATATCTTCTTTTTTTAATATCATTTGGGAATGTTTCTTCCTTCTTTTCCTTTCAGTTAAGATATCATAGGCTTTAGATATAAACTTTCTGTATAAATAAATTTTAAAATATTAAATCTGAGGTTATTCTGTTTCCTTGATTAATATTAAAATGATTGTCTCAAGCCTTCTAAAGGCTCTCACCTAACACTTTTAACTGTCTTCAACTTTGTTTATTATTTACTCTTTATTATCTACTCTCTATTTGATCATTTGTAACCAGCCACGTCCAAGGTTTAGTTTTAAATTTTCTCTTTGTGGGTTCATATGTTTTATTGTCGAGTCTTGACCAATTTCTGTATGTTGCTTGCTTATATTTTCTGTATAAGATGAGTAAGACGTATTAGCTTTAAACATTAATCTTCTTCCAACTCTTGGTTTTAGATGTATCTGAACATTCTTTTTGTTTGAACCAATTGCATCTGTTGAAGGAATTCATGTAGATTGGTTTTTACTGCCTTGCAAATTGTAAACATATTCTTTTTATATCACTCAATGATAGTTCTCTCCTTAATAGGGTTTTATACTCCCTATTTCTAATTGTTAAAAATGTATGATTATAACAGTATAAGCTTAATTTTTTCCCCTAGTGCCTTAACTTAAAGTGTACCCTCTTGAGTTTGGCTAAGATCCTGAATAGGCAAGCTTGATGTTTTGAGTGATAACTTTTTGGGTTCTAAATATGATTGGTTTCATTAAACTATAGGAATTGCGTGCTGATTATGTATTAATGCTTATGTTGTATGGACCAGCATTTAGTCTTTCATGTAATGTATAAATCCCAGGCACAAGCCAAGCCTTTTATTCTTCATTCAGATTCATGATTTCGTCTCTTATTTTTGGGTTGATTGCTCGATAGAAGTTTCTGTTCCAAATTTTGCATGGTCGTGGTGTATCATTTGCAAAGTAATTTATATTTCTCACCTAGGCAATTGAAATAGTCAGCCACAAATCAGTTGTTTTGTTAACTAAAACTTGACCTGTTCATTCCATGGCTCTCTTGGTTTAATTTATTTCCTGGAGGGAGGCATGTTAGCTAGTTGCTTATATCTGTTTAATTCACCACTTAAATTCATTGATCGAGACTCAGAAAGAACTTTTCAGGTTCCAGTTTGTTTATTTGGCCTGTGGGCTTCACCTTTTTCTACTTATTTTGTATTTTAGTTTACTTCATTTCAGTTTTCTTCCCTCTTCTTTTCATGCCATAAATGAACGCGGATACGCAAAAGATTTGTTTAGCTATCAAATCTACAGCTCTTAGATCCTAAACTGTCCTCAGTTTCTTGGCATGGAAACAATTTTCTTCTCTCCACCGTCCCTAGGCATCACGAAACAGTAGTGGGCTTTGCCCACTGCAAATCCTTCAGTCTGTATGCTGTGTACCAGTGACCTTGACACAAATGTCAGGTGCAGCTGTGTGCCATTTTTCGCTTAGTGAACATAATAAGACGCTTAAGATGTGCAACCACTATTTATGTTATTACAGACGGACATCGTCACTCTATTGGACCCTAAAATAGAAGTTGAAAACAGGTACTTCCCTATTTTCATTCATGTGGTGTCTGAATAGTTCTTTCAATTCTACATCCATGTTTTATTTTTCTATATATTTTTTTCAATAAACACACATGTTTCATTTCCCTATTATAGACCATTTAACCTTAGTTTCCCTGTTTCAATGACTAAGCTGGTAATACTTCAGAAGCTAGTTGTTTGTTTATACTTCATGAGTATTATCTATTGGTACAAAAGTACTGGAATTCCATGCAGCTACTGTCCAAAACTGATGAAATTTATTTATGGAAAATCATCATAGTAGCTAATTTATATTGTGAGGATGAAAGGAACTAGTTCTCGAGGTTGCATTGTGTATGTTTCTGTCTAGTTTACACGACATCTTAGTTAGCACGTAATGTTGTACCATTGTGCCACAAACTTGCTTGGCATCGCCTGATTTTGGAATAGACATTTTATTGTAAACTTAGTGAAAGTGTTTGTTTATCTTGGTAAACTGCAACAACTTCTTAAACACTGAGATATAACTTTTCATTATATGCTTGACACCATCCAGTAAGTTTGTGAGCAGGTGAAACAAATGGTAGTGGCTACACTTGCTGAGTCTGGAATGAACCTTTCTGATGAAGTCATAGAGAGTATCATTGATAAGGTGCAGAAAGCTCCTCTAAACTTTGATATTTGTTTTGCCGTTTGATTTCCTCATATATATCTCCAATTTTTCGTAGATATTTCTGGCGTTGCTTCAGAGCAGCGCTTTCATTGAAGGACTTAACTAAGATTACTTCTTCAAAAGGGCTTTATACAGTTAGTGTGTTTGGTACTTCAAACTTTTAGTGCTTATCAAGAAAGACCAACATTTGAATTGGTTGTGTTTGGATTTTTGATAAGAATGGATTTGAGAGTGAGTTAAGATTCACAAGAACAGTCAGATAAATAGAGAAAAAAGCTTGTAAGAACTCAGATTTCATGGGAGATCACACGACAGAAAAAATAGGAGAGTGAGAAATTGCACACATGGGCTTTCTGTTTCTTGAGTGAACCCACAAAGTTTGGCATTCCAAACTGCAGGTATTGGCTCATGCTTTTCCAAAAGTCCTCTTTGAAACTGACCATCAGACATCCAATTCTTAAATGAAAACACTTCATTTGCTTTAAGCATGGTGAAAGCACTTGCCAGTAGAAAATCACAAACAAACCCGTAATATTGATAACAGACGGCAATCTTGTGTGTTCAGGTCATGCGGTTAGTCTTGGATCAGTTTTATTAGTTGCTCAACATGTTCATGCTTACTTTTCTAATGTTCAAGATTACTAAATGGAAGAGACCCAACCCTTTAACTTATCCCTAATTAATCCATATTAAAAGCATGTTAAATTCCTTTAATTGGTGTCTTACATGCTTGAGCTTACATGCTTGAGCTTGAGTAAATCTTCATATTAAAAAAGCAGCAGTATGTGATGTTGCTTACTGTCACTGATTTATTTTCCTGTTGCATTTGTTGTCATCTAACTGGAGGTAGATATAACTCTTTTTCTCGACTTACATTGCAGACGTTTGAGGAAGCTGATACAAAACATGATGGAAAAATTGACAAGGAAGAGTGGCGGAATTTGGTCTTGCGACATCCATCTTTATTAAAGAACATGACCCTCCAATATCTTAAGTAAGACATTCTGATCCAGTTTGTTGATGGAATAAGGCATCATTTCTAAATGTTACAAATCCCACCATTAGTTTTCATAAATCAGCCTCATACTCTCCACACATGCACACACCCATCTCATCCCATCATATACATGAGAAGTTTGTGGTCTTTTGCCTACAAAAAATCTATTTGCATTACTTTTTTGGATTAGCTGCATATGTACTTCTTAAATCATGGATGTTTGCAAAAATTCCCCCCAAATCCTAATATTTGCAAAACTACCCCTCATGTCATAAACTTTGTGAAAAAATATGTCAAAATCAACAAATCATCAACTTGGTGCTAAAATTTTGACTATTTTGTTGATAACTTTTACGTTGCGATTATAAGTTAGCTTATCAAAGTTGATGATTAATTGCTTTGAGGGTATTTTTTCAAAAATTGATGATTTGAGGGGTAGTTTTGCAAATACTGAGATTTGGAGGGTATTTTTGCTTATACCCGTGATTTAAGGGGTATATATGCAAATAACCCTACTTTTTTTTATTCCTTTAAGTTCAGAATAGGCCCTGGGTTCTCGTCATTTTTCGTTTTTTATTTTATTTTTTATTTTAACTCTGTATTTGATTGACCAATATATTATATGTCTATTACACCAAAAACCTATTTATTCTTCAGGATCGATATGTGCATTTCTTATAATAATGCACTATGAGTACTAAATTTCTAATAAGCATCTGGCAAATTCCATCTCATAAGAGCATCAGGTTAGTTTACCTTTATATACAAGACTAACATTGAGCCACGTGTTTTGGACATGCATGGGATCAACATGCATATTGGAAGCTCATTGACCTTACGATCAATAGAGGGGGTAATGGGAATGTTGTAGAAATAAGTGCTTCTCACTTCCATCTGCTTCCTATAACCTATTCTTCATCATCAGTTTCATAGAATTGTTTTGTTTGGTACAGATCCAGGCACAAAATATAACACTTTCATGTAAGAGATATTTTCCATGCTTCTAACTTTTTGCTGCCTCCTTAACAGGGACATAACAACAACGTTTCCGAGCTTTGTGTTTCATTCTCAAGTCAATGATACCTGATGCTATTGCTCAGCTACATTTTGGAGACAAGCAGTAGTTCATGAGGGCTTGTTCAATTCCTTCAAGCTTTATGAGCATCGATAAACCTGAGAATGTAGAGAATGATGGCATATAGAGTTTTGGGTTACTAGAAAGAATGTTGAGTCTTCAGTCAACTGTTACCCAGCGTATGTATTCTTTTTGTTGGGAATGTCTTGTTTTTCATTCATCAGATTCACATTTTGTTGTTTCTGTTCATGAAGGGCTTGCATTGTTTAAAGAACAATATCAAGTAGAGCCTCTTTACCTTATCGTCCTAGTGCAATCCAATATAGCACCAATAAGCTAAGGGATTGTTTGGAATGGGGGTAGTGCGAGTAAATGGAAGCTAGGGGACACATTACTCTTGTTTGGGAAATCATTTGAGATAGTTAAGTAATGAAAGGGGGAAAAAGTTTAGATTTTGTTCCCCTCCAAATTGGGGTGTAATGAAGGGAGAGGTAGGGGAATGTAATTCTTAAAATAGGATTCAGATTCTCTCCAATTAAGTGCTAATTAGAGAGGCTCCAATTCCTCTAATCATTACCATATATTCTAAATTTAAGGAACAAGATTAGACCACCAGATAAAATCACAATAATCTTGAAAATTAATATTTTTCAAAAATCACTATTCTTTGAAAACCACTATCACAATAGAGGAGTTCTACATGGCATAATTTCTTCCGTTAAATTTAGACTGTACGGCAATGATTGAAGAAATTGGAGACTTTTCAATTACCACCTAATTAGAGAGGATCTAAATCCCTTAAAATAAGAGAATATTACACAAAGATATTTTTAACCCCCCTATAACAAGATGAGTGAGATTCAAATGGATGAAATAACTATTAAGATATTTACATGTAAATTTACATATATTTCCTTACATTCCATTCACTTTATTAGACTTTCCAAACGTGGTGAAATAAGTTCCCCTTGATTTTCCTTGCTAATTTTCCCAAACAAGTTTTACACGTTACCTTCCCCTTAACTTATTATATGTTCCCTTAACTTCCATTAACCAGGTGTAAATACAAACAAGTCCTTAAAAAACTTGAGGAATTCTATGGCTGCTTTGGGTCCTTTTTTTTTAATTTATTTATAAATACCGGAACAGCTTTTGTGAAATGTAAAAACTCGGCAGAAGAAGGCCCAGTTTGTGTTGGCT
Source organism: Asparagus racemosus (assembly GCA_037177215.1). Classification (NCBI taxonomy): domain Eukaryota; kingdom Viridiplantae; phylum Streptophyta; class Magnoliopsida; order Asparagales; family Asparagaceae; genus Asparagus; species Asparagus racemosus. The sequence goes on from JBAKGM010000233.1 coordinate 27,470,441, forward strand.
TGTAGAGCCTCTCTCCAGTTTCGTATGTCCTTTAATTTGTTACATTGAAGAATTGGATCGTGCATCGTGCTCTTCTTGAGGATGGTCCAAGCCGCGTAGATTTATCTGTGCAGAGTAAGGGAATAAAATAATAAGTTCTTGCGTAATGAGTAGTCGTTATCTTTTGCAGGGTTATGCAAGTTCATTATACGCTGGCTGCTGTACTATTTAAGGGTTTAGGCATTTATTATCACTACTCATTTATTAGCATTGAGGTTGTATCTTCAATGTCTATAATAGAATAGGGGTTATCGTCAACGCGCTAATCTCTCCGTAACAGCTCTAGATGAAGCTCAAGTAGTAACATATTTATCCAAGCAAGAGACCAGCAAAGTAGCAGATGGCGCTGGATAAAAGAGAAGCGGTGCAAGTGAAAATTGGATACTACTTCTGTATTCAGCCTCCGACATATAGCCAAAAATCAACAATAATCTTAGAGCGCGTTTCAACATGTCGCGCATAGACATTTTGCAGCAGGCCCAAAAACAATAGACAGTACAGCTAAATGAAAATATTTATACAGAAAGGATCTGGATTCATTTTGTAGGCCGAGTCCAGGTCGTCTCAGACGTGATGCTGTTTCCGTAGTACACCTCTTTAGTGGAATCATCCCAATAAACCTGAAAGAAAGGAACTTCAGAAGATGAGGCAAAGTGAAATATTTAACTCCGAATTAAGAGCGTAAGGAGGAGAAATAGAAAGAGTTGCTTGCTGCAAAAGCATGCTCTACTTCTGATTGTAAAAGCATGCTCTATCGTTAAAGGGGCTGTTTGTTTCGTCTAAAAAACACAGAAAATGAGGGAAAGTGAGGGTATTTTTTACATTTTCCTTCACATT
>JBAKGM010000233.1:27471416-27488732 GCA_037177215.1 Asparagus racemosus
ATTTTTTTTCCGGAAAATTTTCCGGACTCAAAACCCCGATTACGACGGAAAGTGACGGAAATGAACCAAACAGGCCCAAAGTTGAAAACTAAATGAAAGAATGAGGACCATAGGCGAAAAAGGAGACTTAACACCCCTGAGTTCTTGACTAAAGTCCTAACAATAATAATCCAAAAGGTCAAAACTTTGCTTTTGTAATTCTCTCAGCCAAAAAACTACTTTCAGCAAAAAGTTAATGCTTTGTGTTTAGTGTGGCACCCCAAACAAAAATTTGAATTGTAATCCTAATATTTAAAATCCAACAAAAAACGATTCAAGTCGTAAGGCTTCCCCCTCTCCTCTCTATTCAATCAAAAAAGATAATGAAAAGAGTATTATGAAGCAAACCTGCCACCCAGAAGGAAGATCTTTTGAGAGTTCCACTAGATCAGGTTGCTGTTTCTCATTGTCAACCACGTCTGGTGGTCTTTGAACTGCTTCACTTCTCGTTGCCGCCTTCTTGCGCTTCAACTTTTCGCGCCTGTAAACAAGAAAGAAACGTCGAGACAAGAAGCTTAAAATATAGAACAAATATACAAGTGATACCCTCCGATAACGTGGACTATGCACGACAAAAAAAAGACAGACAACTTGCAGCATATGACCAAATTATTATCATTTCAGATGTAAGCTGGCAGCATCGCTGGATTAAAGAATTGTTTTATTTACTGAACTCCTTGTATTGTTAAAGGCTTCAAGTTTATATTTGGACGGGACGATAAACAGTGAAGAAGGGCTTAAACAGTTTGGAGCATCCGCTGATATAATTTTATACGGCAATCATAAGCACATATTGATCTTATATAATCATTGTGCATGTTGCACGTCGTAATGACGGAGATAGCCTGGCCAAGCAAGAATTAAAGTTGTATAATGTTCATAATGTTTGATGCCCACCGAAGTAAAACCTCTATCCTCTATTTATCTTGTTCCAATGAAGTGTTCTCTTCATCTGGCTCTACCAAGCGTTTATTGGTTGGTTCTCAGTTTTTACCTAAGTGAGAAGACTCCCAAACAACCTTTCATAAACTTAGTAAAAGCACCTTCTTTTGAGGAATCCACTATATTCGCATCCATTTGGCCATGTTTTGACTTATATTAGTCATGTTTCAGTTTGTGGGCATTCATTGTAGCCAGATGTGACCACTGTAAGCCAGCTCCAGCAATGTTTTAGCCTAAACAAACCAAACTTCCCCTAAAGTTCACATGCAAATTACAAACTCATGGAAAGAGGAAATTTGCTAACTGATAATTTCTTCAAACAAAAAAGAAAAATAAAATATCAAATTATATCCATATATATTATACAAACATAGAGATACAAATATGACAACATACGTATGCCCAATATATGTACCTAAGCAGTATGCATTAATTACCCCAACCAAAAGATAGACACATTTATATACGTGTATTTGTCAACAAAGTCAGACCAAAACCACACTTTGAAACGAAACCCTGTGAAACTACCAAAACTATTGATATTTGAACTGTTGATGCCAAAACTGGAATCAACTTCAAACTTTGCTTACACCCGTAAACATCCATTAATTGCTAGCGGACATCAGGTGAAGCTTACCGCCAAAAGCAGAAAAAGACTCTTGGCCTAAGAAGACGTACCAGTCACCACCTAGAGGAAGAAAGTTAGCATTATCTTGAGCTTCCCCACTGGCAATTTGTCGTGCTCGCCATTTCTGAATGAAGTAACAATTAGTTACAAGCTAAACAATGAGCTGAATGTGATGTAATAGAAGATGAAGTACGTAGTCCTACCTCAATTTCCTTCTGACGCTTCTTCTCTAAAACATCATATGCATTTTCAGGTTCTTCATCCTCTTCGCTATGCAATTCCTCTTTTGCGGCCTTCCACTGTATTAATAAACAGAAATCAAATAAAGTAAAAAAGCCTTCTACTCAATTAGGAAACACGACATGATTTAGGCACATATGGACACAGGTACCACAATGAGACATGAATATAAGTATTGAATAAAGAAACTTCCTAGAAATTCAGACTAGATCTTATCATGTGCTTTAAAATTGCCAATTACTGAGTTTGTTTTAAAATATTAGGATCCCTAAGAAATATAGGTTCTCTGCAAGGGCCTGGTGATGATGTTCCATGAAGCAGTAACTTCTTAAATATTAAGACCAAAAAGAAACAATGTCCACTGTGGGGTTAGAATATAATTTTCTAAGACCAGCAAAATGCTAGCATGCATGTGGCTTTGGTATTATAATAGTTTGATATAAGCATGTCGCGTGCACTATGCATAGAGGAAGCAAACGAGCTAGCTAAATAAGCGTTGCTTCTGTAGAACCCATAGTGTTCTGTGAAGACAAATGTATGTGGGCTTGGCCAGGAATACTACAAGGTCTATGCTCAGGATCACACGTACCTTGTCAACCAAACTAGAAACCTTCTTATTAGACCTCAAGCTTGGAGCAACTGCAACTGTGTGCTTCTTTCTTCTAACTGCCAAAAGTAAAAGTAGCGTATAGTTTACTAACGAGAATACACTTAAATGAAAATCAGAATCAATGAAACATGTCTATTTATATCCTCTTGTAATAATAGTTACCTTTTGTTTGGTTTTTGGACGAGGCAACAGGGAGTGTATTTGCGGCACTCCCATTGACCGAAGTACTTCCTACAGGTTGAGCACTGGATGCAACAAATGCCACCTGCACCTGAGACTTGGCAATAGTTGAAGGTGCTCCAAGCTCCGTATTCCCCTTAGGTAAATTGCTTCCAGTATCTGTAGTGAGCCCAGCAGATGCAGTATGATCTGATACTGGAGCAGTAGCATAAGTGAAGGGACCAGATTCTATGTGATACCCAAGAGATCCTATGCTAGTGCCACCTGGTGCAGAAGGAATGGTTCCACTTGAAACATCATAGTACACTACATGTTTAACTGGATTCACATCAACAACTACTTCATGTGAAGCACTAGTATCTACAGGCTCATAATAAGATGACGGCTGTAATCCAGTAATATGGCTACTTTCAGCCTGATCATAATAATTACCACCAGTGACTTCTGCTGCGACATCTGCTGTGGAGGGATAATACCCGTACGCTGGAGCAGCATATCCAACATTATATTGATCAGGATATGGAGGGCACAGCACAGTATCAGGATATGGTGGAGGAACTGATGGAAGTGATGGTTCTTCAGGGGGAGGTGGAGGAGCTGGTTCACTGTCAGGAGGTGGGGGAGGAATCCATTCCTCATCTGGTGGTGGAGGGACACTGGGCTCATCTGAAGGCAGTGGAGGAAATTCTGGGAGCTGTTGGTTACCTTCTGATGGGATAGGACATTCAGTACTATGCAGATCCACAGAAGCTGTTTGGCCTGAAGGTGGCTCTTCATCAACTTCCATCTCCACATCCATATCAATGTCATCATTAGCATGTAATCCTTCAGTTACCAAATTGTCAGAGGCAGCATTTGGATTAGAATCCCGGATGCTTTCTTCCTCTTGCTCGCCCTTCAAATGGTGAGAAGCAGAAGAAAATCCTTCAGTCACAACAGTTTTGTACTCAAGTGGTTGACTAGAGGGTTCAATCTGTAACTTCAATGTATCAAAACTAGGCGAGTGGCAGGAGCTTTTTGCAGTAACTGATACATCTTTTTCATTTTCCATTTCAGGTTCCAGTTCTACATTTTCGGAGGAGCCTTCATCTTTTAACAAAGAGTTGGGTGTATCTTCCAAGTTGTCATCACGTTCATCAGTACGAACAACAAAGGAAGCTTCACCTTTGCTAATAGTAGTTTCAAGTTGCTTTAGCTGTTCTTCAGTATGCCACCAGAAAGGAAGAAGAGAAGAACCATACGATGAAAGTGCTCGGCAATCAGAAAGTCTAATCTGTATCTCCTTTGTGATCCATTCATGACTTTCAAGGTGATTCCCACACCTAATATGGTTATTGTTATTTCACAGAATGAAAAATGAAAAAAGATATTTAAAGCAAGTCTAACTGTATCAAAGGAAACTAAGAGAAAACAACACTGAGAAAAGGAAGATTGCATACAGTAAAAATCTTGCTTGTAATATTAAGCTTTGAACACCACTGTTAAGTTATAACCTCGATTCTACAACCTAAGGTTTTATGCTGCACAAAAGAAATGCATGGCTTTCCCATAATAGGATAGAAGCAGACAAGCTTTCAAAAATATCAGATGAACATCTAAAAAAACTCTTGATATGCAGAATATGTGTTTTTAGAAAGAAACTATTAGCTATACAGCAGACATTTTGAGAATGCAACAAAAACATGTTTCAAATTTCAACAACAGAAAAAACCCACCAATACAACAGTTGTTTTCTTGTTTAACATGATACAACAGTTGTTTTCTTGTTTAACATGTCTCATTACTTTCTAAGATTAGCTTTTAAAGCAGTCAAGACTAAACCCTGACTACACTGACGGGTCTTGCTACACTGAGGGGCTCATGAAAGAATAAATGTAGCAGTTACAAGGTTTCAAATAGCATCTATGCAATCAATAAGTAAACCAACAAAAAAAAACAAAGTTTATTTCAAAACCGAATAATATTTAATGCCTGGACTCAGATTTTTAAAACAACTGGCAAAAAGTCAAAAAGTAGGGATACCTATCAAGCGCCTCCAGTCTTTGTAACAAGCTTTCGCAACAACTAACCACACGAGAAGAATGAAAGTCTACTGGTCCACAATTTCCGTTAGGTTCAACATAATGCTTATCTTTATGGCCATCATTTAATACATGACCTTCAGTCATTGGGACTCCCTCACTGACAGCATTAATTTGCGCTGAGGAGCCAAAATCAGAAAGTGCAGATGGAGTGACATATGATAAGCAAGCTGTAGAATTACTATGATGAACTAGGGTTTGGTTGGCTCCGAAACCAACATGTCCAACCTCTCCATTTTCATTTTTATTCTCCAAAATACTGCTATCATCTCCTATATCTTTAGAGATCAGGTGACCAACCCCCATTGCACCTAGATCAGCAGTATACGCATAGGTTGCAGATTCAGTTAGATGAGGATCTAACTGTGAACCATCTCCTTCAACACCAGAAACGGTTTGTTCTGCCAAAACAGGAGGTACTTCCCATGAAGTCTCTCCAGTCACAGTATTCCAGTAATAATATTGATTGCTTTCCTCATGCACAACCATTTTCCAGCCTCCAGCCAAATCACCATTGACTTGAAGTCCGGAAGGTTCAGTCATATTGTCTTGTTTAACTGGATCAGTTTCGCTGGCTTCAGCAGTTGAATAGCTAGAGTCATTTTCTTTTCCCACGGCGCCCACCAGATTCTCTGCAGTATCAACTTGTCCTGATTGTTGTTTATCACCATTATCATCCTTCTCAGTAACTCCTAAATTTTCAGTAGGCTCCTGCATGTAATACACATCTATGTAAATTAAGAAATTCCAAGACAGAAATTTTGCAGAGAAAAGTAGCAAAACTAAAGACACATCAAGAAAGACCCATGCATGTCAAATAAAACGCAACAGTACCAGTTTGAAAATTAATACTATAAAAGCAATCATTACAGTTATTCTAGACATGTTCTTTAAATGATTTATAATTAACCTACTTGAGTAGAATATCCACAATTTTAAGATGCAGAACATAAAGAAAGAGAACTCAATTACTGTGCATTGGTATAAGTACACTTTGGTTTTGAAACTGCTACTACTTTCATAACTAGTTATCAACCCAGTAAAATTAGGAAACAATAACTACCAAATCAAGAAGATGGAGTGACACGTATAATTTTGAAAGTTTCCAACTGCCAACAGGATTAAAAAATACAAGGACATGGAGCGAACACTTATAATTTTGAAGAATTTGTTCAATTTTAGCATTCGAAGAAAAAATCTAAAGGGAACAATTTGTGATACAATTAGCACACAAAACAAATCTTCCAAGTTAAACAATTGTTTCATAAATATTGCAATAGAAGCACAGCTGATTATTCAACCAAATACACCAATATATAAATCTGTAATTTTGCACAAGTAGACTAAATTTATAATTCAACATTTCGCACAATTACAACCCCATACGATGAGTGGAACGGAAGATGCATCTGATGCATACAATACACATAAGCATGATGCCATGACACTGAAAACACAGCCAAACGGATAAACATTCACATCGTAAAGCAAGCAGAACGAGAGAGAAAATTTAAACTAATGATCACCTTCTCATCCAGGCCATCTGATGAACTCCCATCACCATCAACTTTCGGTCGCTTGCTAGTCCCCCCATCCACTTCATCATCACTATATTGACCCAGTAGTAGTAGTGGATTTTCCTGTGTCTGGCCTGTAAACACAAAAGAGAAAACAGTTAGATGCACAGTAAGCAGATAGGAATCTCTTACGGAAGGAAAAAACTTAGTTCGTTAAAGTCAATTAAAAGAATTTATGCAGGAACTATCAGAAATAAAGCAGATATCGGCTTTTTAAAAGCCCATTAGCTCCATCAAGTGTTAATGATGATTAGTCACCTGAAAGTCATTAAAAAATGTCAGGACGAACAAACCAAAGATAAAAAGCTAGAGACATACGAACCGAGAAGGCAACAATTTCCTCCTGAAAACTCCCGAACGCTTAGAAGCTGCCAAAAAGGTCATAATGTAGGAGGAGGTTATTTCAATTTTCAAGGTGGCAGCCAGATCTGAAACGACTATGAATGTTCTTCAGACCACAAGCCACCCTACAGTCTCAAAACAGAATTCTTGGTGCATGCAACAAATCTTGCAGTATATCCTTTTCCACCAAAAATACGTTGTGCAGGCTTATCTTCTCTATATAGTCCTTTGAAGAGAAATTCATGAGACCCACCTGAAGACGATGGTGAAGTAGGGACCACATCACGATGATCCTGGTCAATATCCCCTCCAACGTCATCATGCGCAGTAGCATCCACTATATCTCCTAGAATTGGTACAATGGCATAATGTCATGATATGGAGTATGAAAGCAGGAAGCTACTGAAATTTGATAATACCATAAAACTGTAATGAGAAAAAAGATCTTAAATTTAATTAATATTTAGTTTAGGTAAGAAGATACATAGGAAAATCTACTATTCCGATCAACTCTTCATTTCAATCTCCATTGGAATAGAAGAACCAACGAATGACACCGAGAGCAAAATAACTAGACCAAATTCAACAACTTGCACAATATGCCTGTAAATTCTCCATCGTAATAGCCTTTTTACAGATTGCAGTTTACACATTTACCCTTGCAGTTCTATTATATAAACTATGACAAAGTCCAATACTACCTCTGTCAACATTATATCCCAAAACCCCTCGAATAGTCAGAAAACAAATCAAGTTAACATTTTTTAAGCATATCAAGTTCACATCTTTGAGTACAGCAGTTTTGTCTCCTCGAAAACCTCTAACTCAAAGAAAACAGTAAAACCTTGCAGTTCTATTATAATCTTAGACAATCTTAGACATTTACCCTTGCAGTTCTATTTTATAAACTAAGACAAACTCAAATACCTTATGTTCACCAAAAAATGACCCGAAAATGGATCGCCGGTCTATTTGACTACCTCTGTCAACATTATATCCCAAAACCCCTCCCCTCGAATTGTCAGAAAACGAATAAAGTTGGCATCTTTGAGTAACAGCGGTTTTGTCCCATTGAAAACCTCTAGCCCAAAGAAAGCAATAATAGCTCAAAAACCCTAGATTGGCACGGTGAGGGGGACACATACCCGAGGGTTCAGCGAAGAGGTCGAGCTTTACTCGCCGGCCGGCCGCCATCTTGGCCGCAAGACGGCGCTCCTTGCGTTTCCCCATTCGATTATATTGAGATCTAGGGTTTCGATGTTTAGAGGAGATTGGGTCCAATTTAGGCTTTTTTTTTTTAATCTGGGGGAGAAAGTGAAGAAAAGGGTGAGAATCGCAGAGCGGATTCGAAGGAAGGGAGAGATTTTGCCCTAGAGAAAATAGACGAAAATTTGAGAGGGAGGCGGCTTACATTCCAGCCATGACATTAGCACGTGCATCGCATGTGTTACGGTTCGAGTGGGACCCGGAGACCGGCCAATGATAAGTTCGGGTTATTTACATATACCCCTTAAATTTGGGTAACATACCCCCTAAATCTTAGTATTTGCAAAACTATCCCTCATATTATCAACTTTCTGAAACAATACCCTTGAAATTAACAAATCATCAACTTGATGATAAAAACTTAACTATTTTGTTGATAATGTTAACAGTATTATTACTGTTGATATCAGTTATCTAACATGGAGTTTGTTTTGTGGATTATGAGGCGTGTAGGGTTCTCAAGCTTCTTCAGACAGCTGAATCTTAGGCTGATAGCTCCATCCTGTACATGAAGAGTACTAAGGGGTCAGAGTTGGGATCTCCAGTGATTCCTCCGACGATCAAGTTAGTATAGAACTTGAGTGGAGAAGATGAACAATTTGAGGGTTTTTTAGGGCAGAAATTGCTGACCCTAAGCAGCAGATATCATTCCCCTTTTATCACAAATCCAAAGGGATAAAAGAGTAACTTAGGTTGAGTCTGAATGGGCAGCTCTGTCAATATTTACTTTACAGATATCGGCTGCTAAAGGGGATGAGTCACGTAGGTGTTTAATACGATGGTGACTGGGCGGCGTAGTGCTGACGAGGTCCGATGAGTCATAAAGACTTTTGGGGCTGGAGTAATTATGACTCTGATCATATATTTAATGTGATGGCACTCCACTGTTAGCGGGGGGCTTGAGGATGCGCCACCTTCTAACTCGCCTCTTTAGAAACCGACAAGTATCACTTTTCTAGTAGGCTTTGCAAATTGTCGGCCAGGAAAGGCTGAGTGCCAAAATGGAGTGGGGTCGATTTGAATGGTAGGTCGAGTGAGGGTGCTTCTCGTCTAGATCTCACGAATGGACCGACAAGTGTCACCTTCTGAGTCACTCCCGCAAGTTGTCGTCCCGACCTCGGATATGCTCAATAAGGTTACCCTTATGTTGCTTGAGTCGTCCTGGCTCAGGGTGAGACCGAACTGATGATTAGTCGTCACGGGACACGTGTCGACTCCAAAGAGGAGGTTAACACTTAGGTTATTTTGTAGGATATAAAACTGGCCCCTTTCATTCGAACTCGGCTAGGCGAGTTTGAGGGTAATTTGAATAGTCGACAGTTGGAATCTCCGAGGTGCATTTATGAGGAAATTAATGGGTCGTGCTATTGATGTGACGTGCTGACGTTACTGAAGATCATGCGCTGGTGTCGCCTTGTTTCTTGAGCGTGGGTGGCGTGTCAATCGAAGGGCGACACTTCGGCTCCTAGGCGGTCTATTTAGCTTTCGGGACAATCTCGGTCGTCTGTCTATAATTGAGTCGACCGTCCTGATCCTGACATGCGTCCTCCTCTATGCTTATATATATCTATTTGGTGAGGGTTCTTGTTTACGAATTTTCTGATCTCTGAACTTCGAATCCTGAGATTTTTGCAGCGAGCGATCTCTGGTTAATCTTCCATTGATCTTTGATGGCTTATCCTGCTTCTGCCACTAGCCATAACAAGATGAGAATCAACCTGTTGAGGGGATTCCGTTCAAAGATTTGTGCAACTGAACTGGAGACCTATTATGATCAATATGATATCCCTCGCGCATTCACTTTGTTAGCGCCAGAGAGAGCTCAGGCAGTATATGATCATAGCGGGGTTATTGCTTTGGTGTATCTCTGCCATCTAGAGTACGGTCTCCGCCTTCCGCTCCATCCTTTCCTTACCCGCGTCTTTGAAGCTTTGGGAGTCTCACCCTCCCAACTCTAAACCAAATTTATCGCCACATTAGTGGGGTTCGTGGTGATCTGCCATTAGGTCGGAATTCACCCGACTCTCCACTTGCTTAGCCACCTAATCAGTGTCAAAATGTCGACGAGACGGAATTAACTAGATTTAAGCGTCGACGGAACTATACTGATCAGATTCTGAAGTTAGCAGGATGATCAACCAGGTTTGGACTCGACGTGACCGGATCGGACGAGACACCGGACGAACCAGACCAGAACGGCGACAAAAAAATACCAAATGGGACGTCTTGGCTTAGGCCGAGGCACCGTTTGGTGCCTCGGCCACAGTGCCGAGGCACCTACCTCGGCCGACCGCCCCTGTCAGATGCCTATAAATAGGCCAGGGGGTTTAGTTCTGAGGGTTGGAAAATCTGAGATTTTAGCAGAGCCTTACATGAGATCTACGAGGCCTTGTTGCACAGATCCGAGCACCGGCGAAGGAGATAAAAGTCAGATCCACAGCCCGTGCAAGCGACGAATTCGTCTACGCCAGATCTACATCGCGAGGTAAGGAGTTGAGCTCAGATCTACAGCGATCTGGGTCAGATTTGCAGATATACCCTCTAGTCTAAGCTTCGTCTTAGTCCAGGATCCAGCGCGTGATTTCTCCTGGTAGATCTCACCCGCTCCGGCGATCACCTCCTTCGTGAGTTGATCCCCATCGGTGTTTTATTTCCTTTGTGAAATAAAACCCCCAAATCTGCAGATCTAGAATCTGAATCTCTATTTGGATCGGAATTGCACAGTGGTCCACGGACAAAACAAGTCCTTGTCACAGGCAAAGATCCCCACGCAAGCGAGGATCCGTTAAACAGATCTCGCGTTTGTTCAATTAGTTTAAAGTTGTAATCTTTATTTGATTTTTTCATTGTAAGCCTTATAAAAAGGCGATCTTTTATTTGAATTTATTTTTAATCCCATAAAGGTGTAACAGATTCAGATCAATGGAAAAATCAGCAGCTTTACTCCACGCGAACAAGCTGGCGACAACAGTGGGAGCCACCAGCCTCAGATCTAAGGTCATCGTGCCGTAGCCGTGGAAATCCTAAAGAAAGAAGAGTTCGAGTTAGAATTCAACCAGCAGAAGTTCGAGGAGTACCTCTCCTCCTTCTCCAGATCCAGTTCCCCCCGCCGCTCCAAGAAAGTCTCCGCTGCAAGGAGAATCCGATGGGCCTCAGACGAAGAGCCCCAGGATGGCAAGTCCAACCCTGCTACCACCCGTAGCGATAAATTCCCTTCGGCGCTCGAAGCCCAAGTTCCCCCGGCGCCCGAGATGACCACCGACAGCATGCCCGTACTCTCCAAGTGAGCCCGCCAGAGGCGACGACAAAGCATGGCCCGCATGTTCACCAAGGCCATGGAATCGACGGATGGGATCCGCTACGAAGTGGATCAAATATCCTAACTTACCCAGAGGCTCCAGCCTTAGATTATCAACGCCCCCCCCCCAAGTCGTCAACAAACCAGTGGGTCCGTGTCAAGCGGAACTGCTCCATGCTTCAAGAATGCATCCGGAAGTGACGCGCGCTCCTTGCGCAGGCACGAGCATTGGTGCAGCAAGCTCGTGAATTGAAGAAGAAGGAGGTGGCAAGGAAGTCGCCGACGCACCGCCAGGTTGTGAGGCCCAAATCTAACAGCACTCCAACCTCAGCGGTCACGGCGTCTAAGCCCAAGGGCGCTGACACTCCAGTTCTCGTCCCGATGCCCAGGCCAATAGCAGAAGGTGCCCCGATGAAAACAACCTTGGCGCCCAAGCCAAGGGCTGAAGGCACCCCAGCATGTACCTCCCAGGTGCCCAGATCAAAAGCTGAGGGCGCCCCAACACCAATCATTCCTGCGCCCACACCAAAATCTACGAGCGTCCCAATTAAAGCCAGCTCAGCGCCAAAGTCACCTCCAGTGTCTGCATCTAGGCCTTTGGTGAACCCAACTCCCGCCACGACCAACAGGCCAACCATCAGGGAACGCCTTGGTCCATTGAGGGAATCACGGGTCACTCCTCGTGCAGAAGGTCGAACCCACCTCAAGGTTACTCCAGCTGCACCTACTGGGCTCAGAATCGAAGTCTGAGAGTCTGCCGAGACTTCACGCTCACACACAGGAATGTCAAGGCAAGTCACTTTTGGCAGCTTCGATGAAGCATTCCGTCCTCGGAAGGAGACGTTTTTGTCTGATGACGATGACGTTATACCCGAGAGATCGTCTCAACGCATGATAGGTTGCTCTGGCACTCATGCTGATGAGCTGTACTACCGTGCTAGGGGTACGAGGAGTTCCTAAAAGAGGAGTTCTCCTAAGAAACCTGCGCATTGCCCCTACTCCAGGCTTATCAAAACAGTGCTATCGGAGTGTAGCTGCAACCGGGCAACTCCAGACAGGGTTTCCGTCTTCAATAGACTAGGCGACGGCTTGCCAAAGCCTAGCTCTTGACGCTTCCGTAACAGAAGATCAGTGACTCAAAGTGATGAATTGCCTAGAGTCACAAATAATATGACGAGCAAAAGGACGTCAACCTATACCGGTCCCCGAGCATCCGATCGGATAACTCGATTGCAGACCGGAACTATTCGGCGTCCCCATTATGACAAGACCTTGAAGGGACTGCCGTCAGAAGATGAAGTGTCAGATGCTGGCTCTGCCCTGGCTTCTGACAACACAGTCTCTAGTGAGGGGCAACCCTGAGAAACCCTGATGATTAGTGCCGAACAAGTGGCCAAGATGCTCGAAGAGGCAATGGCCAAGCAGAAAGAAAATTTTAAGTTCGAGATGGAGATTGCCATGCAGCAAATGCGCGAAATGCATGACCAGCAAATCCAGGCATTAACGAATCGCCAAGGTGAGACCAGTCATCACAACAACGTCAATCATATTGGCAGCGACTCTGATGAGGAAGACCGCGGTGCAAGACAGCCCCCTGAGGAACAGAATGCTGGGGGTGTCCAAGAGAATGCTAGTGGCAATGTGGCCTCCGAAAATGAGAAGATCAAAGACTTTGAGAGCAAGATCAACACACTAATCTCTGCCCAAGAGGTGAAGAAGATCGGAATACCGTGTCCATATCCCAGAGAGTGGGAGTCAATCCCATATCCGTCAAAGTTCAGTCTAATCAACTTCATGTCATTTGACGGAAAGGGGTCCCCCACTCAGCACTTGATTTATTTCAAGTCTCACTTGGGGGTATCTCTAGAAATGAGCCCTGATGGTTCGGTCATTCGTTGGCACTCTTCGAGGAGCTGCCTTCAATTGGTACCACCGTCTCAAACCCGGCAGCGTTACCAGTTGGGATGATATGGAGTCCCTGTTCCTCTCCAACTTCTTCGACAACAACACCAAGATTTCCATCGGGACGTTACTCGACGAAAAGCGAAAGGACAGAGAGACGGTGGACACCTTCGTCAAATGATTCCGGAACAAGGTGATGAACTGCCGGGATCCGATCACGGAGGAGTTTATTCTCCAAACTTGCCACAACAACCTGTCGCTGGATGTGCTCGAAGCGATGGGAACAGTGCCTTCCACTACATGGAAGGATCTGAAGGTGCGTGGCAAGCAAGCTGAACGCTTCCTGAAGAGGAAAAAAGTAGAAAGAGGCCAACCGGCCACAGAAGCCCCAAAGTGCAACTTTGTTCCGCGCGGCAAAGGAAAGGAGCAAGCTAGAATGGCGGACACAGACCAGACGTTCCAGCTACAACCCCAACAGCAACCGCAACAGCGGGTGCCACAGCAATTACAATCGCATTGGCAGCAAGGGGTACAGAAACAAAGGCCTTCGGAGCTGAGATTCCCGAAGTCCTATTCTTTCAGGGACGACGAGATTCCTGACCTCTTCAAATACTTGGTGGAGAATAATAAGATCAAGCTCCCTCCGATCTAGAATCAAGAGGAGGCAAAGAGGACCAATGACCCAAGATATTGTGCCTATCAAAGAGCTGTCCACCACCCCACCAAGTCGTGTTTCGACCTCAAGGACAAGATCCAAGCCTTGATCGACGTAGGGGTCATTACCATGAAGCCATCCAAGGAGAAGAAGGTCGGAGCAAATGCAGTGTCGTTTAGCTTCGGTTCAGTGCCTTTGACATGGTTTGAACCCGAACCTGTGGTAATGGTGGTAATGAAGATGGTGAATGACGATCCGCATAAGCAGTGCCAAAAAGGGCTTGTGCTACATATGGCTCTAAACGGTGAAGTTTTGTGGGTCCATCCTAACCTGCTCAAAGATGATCAATGGGCAGCTTCCACTTCGTCTAAGAAAAAGTCGAAGGGGAAGGGAAAGTTGTGCCATGCTGCCTCTGCAGTCATAGAAGGAGACGATGAGCGGATGGTGATGTTCTAATTTTCAGAAGAGGAACCTAAGTCCACGCCACCAGGAGCGGACACGAGTACCAGTACAAGTACCCAGAAGTTCCCGATCCAAATGCTAAGAATCTGTCAGAGCTTGGGGTAGCAGCAACCCCCACACCCGCGCAGAGAAAGCACAATAGGCAGCCACCAAGGAATCCATGACTAAATTAAAGGAGAAGCAACCACAGGAGGTTCATCTCCCGAAGCAGTCTCGATTCAATCGCCCGATTGGAGAAGACAAACTGGGAAGCTTTAACTCCCCGTACTGCTTCAATGTGATGGCTCAGCTGGCCAACATACCAGCAAGGATCACTCTCTACAAGCTCCTACGACTGTCTAAAAAAACCCGGGAAGCTTTACAAGAAGCTCTAGCTGATTCTCAGGTTTTCCTCACACAAATCAAGCCAGCTCCTGAAGAACCAGAGTCATCAACAGCCCAACACTACAATCTGGCTGCCAAGCACCTCCCCTGCATCACCTTTACTATAGAGGACATGCAGATGAGGAATTCCAAGCATGATAGGCCACTGTACTTCACCGGGTATATTGCCTCCAGTGAAGTTAACCGGATCCAAGTTGATCTAGATTCTGCTATGAGCATCATGCCCCTACGGCTCATGTATAGTCTTGGAATTCCTGCTAGCAAGCTAGTGTCAACTGGCACAAAGATCTACGGGTTTAACACCAGCGGGTCTCGGCCATTTGATAAAATTTGAGTGAGATGCCAGATGGGAGAATTGAAGTCCGAGGTCACGTGTTATGTGATCGAAGCTGAGACTTCCTATAACTTATTGTTGGGACGACCTTGGATCCACAATAACGTTATAGTTCCCTATACTCTTCATCAGTGTCTTAAATACGTAGACACAAATAATGAAGTCAAGACGGTGGTCGCGGACAAACAGCCGTTCAAGGGGATGGAGAATTATTTCACTGCTTCTCTCCTCTACGGCAATAAGTCCGATACTGAATCATCGGCACAAGGCACGGACAGCGGTGGGGAAGCTGATACCGAAACTGGGCTTGATTATAATGATGGGGTTGTTTTGAATGACATTCTACCCTTTGTAATCAATCTTGACGATGAAGGATCGTCAGATGAGAGTTGTAACTGGTAGCTTGCTGACGAATCAATAAAGGATGATTTAGAGTACTCATTATCTTTGACTGATGTAATGACAGGATTATACAATGATCTAGGCTTGCACTTACCAACACGATCATCGTGTATAACGCAGAAGCAACTCCAAGACTCCTTTGGGACAACACTCATCATCTCAGGAAGGTTCCGTAGTGAGAAGGATTTGATCTACAGAAAAGGAGAGGCGGTTCCGATGCCAAATCACTTCCTGGAGGAAGACGTCGATGACAATGAGCTTGCATTCCACGTATTCAAATATAGTCCCGAAACCCTGGATATCATGAAGAGATGGGGATACAACTTGGCACGAGGAGAAGGTCTTTGCTTCGGATGAGGCCCTCAAGTCCCACCCAAAGCGGCATATGTACCAAAAGGGAAGCCAGAGAATTATTACGCATTCGGGAGAGGGTTGGGATACGAATCCTCCTCAGAAGATGAACGCTCTTGGTTAATCGACGACCACTTGCCCAATGAAAAAGATGGACATTCGTTTGATTCATCTGCTTAGGATTCTGACGTCAGCCTAGGTGAAGTCTTCAATGCTCTGATGGTCACTATGGCTGTCGCCGGCCCGAGCACCATGGAAGAGGACGAGGAGATGCTAACATGGGAAGACCGGTGGATTCATCACCTCAACGTACAGTACGGGGACCGGTTCGAGCAAAGAGAGCCCCCCACTGAGGATGTAGTCGTCCAGGTCAATATGGGCGACAAAACCAATCTAAAGCCAATTTTCGTGAGCGGTAGCCCTCCCCCAGAAGAGAAGGAAGAATTGATCGCTCTTGTTAGGTAGTATATTGATGTATTTACTTAGAACTACGAAGATATGCCAGGGCTAGACCCGAATGTGGTAACCCATTGCCTCAAAATTAAGCCGGACGCCAAACCTGTCAAGCAGCAGCAAAGACGGTTTAGTCAGCAGATTATGGTGGCAATCGTGACAGAAGTGAAAAAGCTCATTGAGTTAGGCTTCATCACAGAAGTGCAACATCCGGACTGGGTGGTGAATATCGTCTCGGTACTAAAGAAGAATGGGACAATCAGGATCTATGTGGACTTCAGAGACCAGAACGCCGCTTGCCCTAAAGATGATTTTCCTCTCCCGATCACCGATGTCATTATCGACAACTCATGTGGATTTGAGAGAATGTCCTTCATGGACAGCTTTTTGGGATACAATCAAATCAAAATGCACCACGATGACGCCAAACATACGGCGTTCAGAACGCCCCTCGGCATATTCTGCTACACAGTCATGCCGTTCAGTTTGAAGAACGCCGGCGCCACGTACCAGCGGCGATGACGAAGATTTTCGAAGATCATCTCTGGAAGACAGCCGAATGCTACGTTGATAACTTGGTCGTGAAGAGTCACGATAAAAACGATCACATTAAAGATCTCAGAATGATGTTTGAGCTCATGCGAGCTCATCAGCTCAAGATGAACCCTGCCAAATCCTTCCTCGAGATGTCCAGTGGCAAGTTCATCAGCTTCGTCGTCACCAATAAGGGCATCCACGTCGACCCTGATAAAGTAAAAGCGATTCAAGACTTACAACCTCTGGGAAATTTGAGAGAGCTCAGAGGGTTACAAGGGCGATTGGCGTATATTCAGAGATTCATCTCAAACCTATCCGGGAAGTGCCAGCCATTTTCTAAACTGAGGAAGAAAGGCGTCTCGTTCATTTGGGACGATGCTTGTCTGAAAGCCTTTGAAGAAATCAAAGCGTATCTTGCAAAGCCTCCTGTTCTTGTCGCACCGCAGTCAGGTAGACCATTCCAGATCTACACCAAGGCAATGGACCATTCGCTCAGCGCTCTACTCGCGCAAGATGACGACAGCTGTCATGAACAGGCAGTATACTACCTAAGCTGAACTTTAGTCGGTGCTGAGTCTCGTTATCCGATGATCGAGAAGCAATGCCTTGCATTAGTGTTTGTGATTCAGAAAA
>JBAKGM010000233.1:27494484-27511436 GCA_037177215.1 Asparagus racemosus
CCCTGCTTAGTTGGCATGCAATGATGACTAAAAACGGGATGGGATACAAATTGGGGCACTGTTGAGGGCTGAAACAAATGGGGCAAAGTTAGAGGGGCTCGGTCACATGAAGTTTCTACTTTTGGGGCCTTGATACATTTTTCCCTATATATTTTTAGTCGCAACCAAATTTATATTATTTTAGATTATTTTTAAGATTTGCACTGTAATTTAACTTTTTTTACTAACATTTTACAGGTAATTTCTCTATGATAACATAAACGCAAAAGTGACTTGCCTCAACCAACATGTTAAACAAAGTTTGTTTTTCCTTCGACGCACGTATAGTGAAGCAAAATTTATGTGGCCCCTCTAAAAGTTCGCGTCGCTGGATTGGTTTGTAATTATTTCGAACCATAAAACTCTATATAGCTGTTTATTAGTCGATCTTGTACAAAGTTGAAACAAAAAATGCTATTAATTAATGTTGCCTTGCTTACTTGATTTCTCTTACGTTGTATTTGGCAACCATTCTATAACTGGACTAGAACTAATCCTGCTTTTGTTTTAAACAAAGCTAATTTTGTTTTGGTCCAAGAAAAGACGATATAAAATATGATCAACTTAAGTGCCAACTTTAATATTTAAAAAAAGGGGGCCAGTATTTGCTCAATTTTACCCAAAAACGCATTTCATAAAATGAGACATATATTAATGAGACATATATTAAATCTTGTACCATTTTAAGAAGTTATCAAACACACTTTAAACTCTACTAGAAACCAAGCAACAAGAAAGAAAAGATGAGGAAAACTGAGAGTAAGTTGTTAGCCTTATTTTAAATATGTACCCTCCAAATATTCCATAGTCGCATATTTACCCCTAAATCTTCATAATTACCAATTCATCCTCAAGTCTTCCATATTTGCATTTTCACCCCGATATATTCATAATTGCCACGATAACCCCCAATTCATTCATAGTTGTATGTTTACCCCCCAAATCCTTCTAATTGCCCTCGTTGACCCTGCTGAAGCTTTTCCTCTTGATAAACATCACATGGGGGTAGTTCAGGTACTTATAGTTTTATCAAATGACTTAAACAAAATAATAAGATATATTGGTAATTGTTATATCCTAAAAATTTCTAAGCCTAACGAAGCCTCAAGAAGAGGCCACGAGTTATAAATAGCCAGTCGACTCACCTACATCTGAAAGCACTACCCGGATGCGGAGCTAGTCGACCTATCTCGAGACCCAGGTCCGAGACGAAAGGTGCATTCGAGTTGGGACCAGCTAGAAGCCCAAGTCCGAGACGAAAGGCTCTCCCCACTTAGACTCAACACTATACATCTTGAATAGAGGAGCGACCTATCAACCTCACATTGCATTTAATACTTGGCCAGTCAGCACCCACACTTCACCGCCCAGTCACTATCAACATTAATGCAATGTCAGTAATTATGACCTCTTGGGCCATAGACTTCAAAGCTTCTCGGAAGGTGCTAGTATTTCAGCAGCCTTATCACTATTGCAAGAGCAACTCATCCGACCAGTTGCCGACACGTATAAAGCATGGTCTAACCCATCACTGCACAAACCCAGTCAAATTACCAACGTGCCCCCATAAATTCTCTATAAATAATGGAAACATCCACCATAGTATGGTACACAATTTTACGTGCAAAACCCTAAAGACTACATTCTATTTTTCTCTCCAAATTATCAGACTCACCACTAACTTGAGCGTCGAAGGGCATGCTAGAGGAAACCACCTTCAGGGCCTCTAACCTCTGCTATTCTGTGCAAGGAGCTGCAATTCAAACATCTTCAAAATTATCAGCCATCAGAGGAGATTAAGTTACCCCAAAAATCATTCTTACCTCTCCTAAACCACATACTAATGTTCTTACATCAACAGTAATTTTAAGGATTTGGGGGTAAATATGCAATTATAGAAGATTTGAGGGGTATATTGGCAATTATGAAGTTAAGGGTAAACATGCAATTACAGAATACTTGGGATACATAGCAAAAAAAAATTTTATTAAAGAAATGGTAAAGATCAGAAGCACCCCTTAACTTTGCACAATTACTTGAAAACCCCCTAAACTTTCAAAATATAAAAAAACCCATGAGTATAAGGATTATCACAAAACCCTCCTTTTAACTTTTAGATTTCATCAGCAAACCCCATTTAACTTTGGGATTTTATAAAAATCCCTCTAAATTAGGGGTAATAGATGAAATATCAAAGTTAAAGGGCGTTTTCTGATAACCCCTAAACATAAGGGGTGTTTGCTGATATTTTGGAAGTCACGGACTCACGGGGGTGCTTCCTCACAATCTTCTTCTAAAGTTAAGGGGTTTTTTAAGTTTTATGATATTTAGCCTTAAATAAATTTCCTAAATAATGGGACGGCTGTGATTTATGATGAGGCACAGTATGTGGCCTTTTAAGTCTTCCGCCACGCAGCAAGTACCTGTTCTACCCTTACGCTTTTACTGTCATAACAATGACGGATAATTCGTTGGGTTTAGTGAAGCCAAAGGTCAAATATGTAAATAATATTGCATTCTCGTTCGCCCCTTGCTTAACACCTCACGTGTTTTGCACCTACCAAGCTGCTAGATGACGGGGGCTCTCAAGGCAACAAATGGATTACTTATTGAATAACCTGCCCTAACTCGCCTTTATGGTTGGGCTTTTCAAAACAGCCGTTTTATGACAATAGGATATGTTGCATTTTTTTAATAATTGTTTTTCTTTTTTTCCCCTCTATACATTCACACGCATTGAAAGGCCGATATAATTATGAGATGTTTTTGCAACTGCAAAGCGCCTTACATAATTCCTCATCTCATGATATTTTAATTATGTAGAAGTTTGGTAAAAATGAAGCTTCCATTCCAGCTCTCATATATCCATATATATAAAGTATTAAAATATGCCATCATCCAATAATATGTTGAGTAACACTTGAACTAATGAGAATCTCGAGTGTGGGGAAAAAAATCCCAGTAAACATACGATAATGATTCACATCATACCGAACTTAAATCACAAACCATCAATTTATCTATATGAGATACAATCAAGGGTATTCTATAGATCACATACAAACTATTTATTTGATAACCATCTGCAATGAATCGTATCAGTTAAATTTTGTTCCTCTCTTCAATTTAGCTTCCTCCAATTAGAAATTAAATCTCACGTATATAGAATAAGGAAGTAGGTAATATTATTTTGCAAAATTTAATAAAGTTCTATCGTCGCATATTTACGTAGAATTAATACAAAATATGCTTTTAAAGATCTTATACCTGCACTTTGTGGGCGAGAGAGAAAGGTCTCTTTAACTTTTAGGCTTTCAGCATTATAAATTCATAAATTAAGAAAGCAAAGGAGAAAGCGGGGAGGTCCACTGGAATATACTCATTATCAGGGGAAGGGGCAATATCGTCATTCCATCCTCCACGAAGGATTCCTCGTCGATGTCACTGCCTCCGTCAGTCAAAATATCTCTACTGTCGCCCAGGTGGCCTGCCCTTTTGAGAAAAGCCCGTTATCTGATCAGTTAATTACGGGCATACCCCCAAAAAGCGAAAAGGGCAGGGGGAAAACATTTTCTCTGAGGAGTGGGCCCCAGCACCCCCACCATCTCTTTCTCTCTCTATGCACTTTTTCTCCTATCATCCTTGTTCTCTCTCTCTCTCTCTCTCTCATCCACATTTTCTCCTCTCTCTCTCTCTAGGGTTTGTAGACGAAGATAAGGAAGAGAGCTTCACAGTCCGAAGATTTCAAGACATCGGTGAGTGATAATTGTATCTCTGTTGTTAGATTCTGATGTGCTGAAGACTTTTACCCCTGAATTTTAGCTGAATTTTTTTACTCCATTTCGGCTGTTTTATGAAATTCCATGGAATTACTTCACAGTTCCGATGTGAATTCGGTCGGAATTTTCTAATCTTTTTAGGTTTTGTCGGATTTTGATAATTTTTACGGTTTTAGATTTTATTTTTTATTTTAGGTCAATTATCAGCTAACTATTTTAGAATGTTTATTTTATTCGATTACTATTTTAAAAAGATTCTCCTTTCTTGCTGTTGATTTGAGCGTACTATTTTGGCATATTTCAAGGTTTTTCAGCAGCTGTTCATTTGGTAATAGTTAAAAAAAAAATTTCTTTCCTTAATGGGGGTCTTTTGCGTGTAAAAATTTCGTGGACTTTCGTATTAGATTCTTTTTCCTTTTTTGGGAAGTTGTAGTTTGATTGACGTCTCCTTCTACTGCTTCACCTGTAGAAATTTGCAGACTTTTCATGTGATAATGAGGATATGTTGTCTTAATCGAATCTTTATTGAAAGGGTAGCTCGTGTAATTGATTATAAATGGACGAATTCAATCATTTTGAGCATAACTGTTTATAATTAGGGAACTCATCTCATTGATTAGTTTCTGGGATTTGATGAGATCTGATCAAATTAGGGTGATGTAGCTATTAAACAGGAACTATAGTGAAAGAAGATATTTTCTGAGTGCTTGGGCAACAGAAATCATGTTTTTTTTAAATTAAATTAACCTGATTGGTCTTTTTTTATTTTTAATTCTGGCTCCGAAGTTACTTTTTGCATCATCAGGATTCGTGTCTCATTTATCTGGTAGCTCTTAGTTACTAGATTTTGAGAATTGAACAGTGTGTTCATTTCTGTACTAGAGATGGTTCGAGTAAAATCAGCTGTAATTATTGCTTAATCCTTAAATGTGAAATGTCTGATTTTGGAACTGACTCCACATAGAGAAGTCTCAAAGTGCATTTTGTCATCACCTGACTCACCTCACTTCTGTCTGGTAGAAGCTGGCTGTATAATCTATTGATCATCTTGTAGAAGTTTCTCAAACTCTGGGACTTTACGATCGTATCAAATTCTTTGTTTTATTCATTCGAATTCAGTACACAGGGTAGCGAATGGGAATGAAGTCCTGAAAGACATGTGTCCATCCTAGTCTTCATGAATTTGAATTAATGTACTCAGTTAAACTATGTGCTTCTTAGACATAAAAATATCCCTCCATGCTTGTGACAAGGTAATGATATGTTGCTTCATATGTATATGTGATTGTTGGTATAATGTGTTATGAAGGGGGAAAAAAGGGAAGCTAAATATATATGCTCATTGACATTTCATTGAGATAAAGAGCTTTTTGCACATCACAACTTCTGATATCTTTAAAATTATGTGAAGGTTGCAGGCTACTGCACTTTGATGCTGAATGGTTGCTTGAAGTCTTGAATCAGAAGAGAGAAAAAAAGCTTCTAGAGTAATCATGGGTTCCCTTTGTGACTACTGTGGGGCACAAAGGTCTATGGTCTATTGCCGTTCTGATGCTGCTTCTTTGTGCTTATCATGTGACCGCAATGTTCATTTAGCCAACGCTCTCTCTAGGCGCCACTCTCGAACACTTATATGTGATCGATGTGTTTCACAACCTGCCATTGTTCGGTGTGTTGATGAAAATGTTTCCCTTTGTCACAATTGTGATTGGAATGGGCATAGCGGGTTGGCCTCAGCTTCTGAACATAAAAGGCAGACGATAAACTGCTATTCTGGTTGCCCATCGGCCGTGGAACTTTCTAGAATATGGTCTTTTGTGACGGAGTTTCCTCCAGTGGATGATTCAAATTGTGAAGAGGGTATGGGCTTGATGAGCATCAACGAGAACTGTGTCAGTACTTGTTGGGGAGAACCTGGGAGCAGCAGTAAACAAGATGTAACCATGAATGAGCTGGACAATATGGGTAAATTCAATCCTTGGATTGGGTCATCTTCTGCATCTGCATTGAATCCTCTGCCAAATAGTGCACAACCAGGTGGTTCAGTGGAGTCAACCACACCTAAGGTGCATTAATGCTTTGCTATCTATCATGAGAACTTTCAACTTGCATGTGCTTTGTTTTTTCATCACTCTGTATTATACACAATTAGATGGAAAAGGAAGAACTTGTAAATTTCTAGCTTGACATGTTATTTCATTTTTCAATAGCTAGTTAATTCCTCCTTTTGTTTCTTTATGAAAAAGAAAGGTAATGTTGATTTTATCATGTCACTACAAGGCTAGTCCAAGCAAGCCCACCTCATTTTCATAGCCAACACTGTCACCCTCCTTTAGTAAGAAAGTCGCCCACAGTGCCTGATAGCTTTTCTGTTGAACACATTACTAGAATTAAGTTTTCTGGTTGGAAATGATTTTTCCTCTTTGATTTAAATTTTTCTTCTTGCTTTTTTAATTATAGATTGATAGACTTCCTTACACAGCCTTCTTCATTTAGGAGTCATTCCCTAAAATTACTTTATATTACTACTGTGCTCCTCCTCAAATGCCTGTTAGTGATTTCTGCAGAGAGTTTCTGAAAGTTGCAACCTTCTCATGCCAAAGTATTCAAAAGATATATGTCTTTTCTATGGCAAACAAATAATTACTCAGTCTTGATGTAGCAGACTGTAAAATCTCATCCAGGATGTTCAAGGCATAATGAAATATTCTGATTGCAGTAATTGCTATTTTATTAAAATGCAGCTATGTGATTCTGAGATAAAAGATCAAGACATCCGTAAAGGTGGTTTCTATGAAGATTTCACAGTGGATGATGTTGAGCTGACCTTCCAAAATTACGAAGAACTGTTTGGTGGCTCACATGATCAGTCAGGGCCGCTTTTTGATGATGCTGGAATTGATAGCTTCTTTGACTTGAAGGAAATGTCTGGCACCAATTCGAACTGCCAGGGAGAATTTGTTGCAGAGGTAACATGTTAATACTATGCTGAAGCCCTCTTCTCTTTTTCTTTTATCTTCCTCCCAGTGAAACTTAGACATGCATTATCCTACTACAAAACTGGAAGTTGACAACAACAACAACAACATAGCATATCTTAGATATGTGGGTCAACTATATAAATCTTTTTTTCCCCTATTTTGCTTTATTAAGGTTCAAGGGTTGTCTCCTCTCTTGCTAGAATCTATCACATCATTTGTTACTGTATAAAACCATGTATGGCTGGGTTTGTTTCTATTTCTTATTGGTCTATTTCTACCATTGTGTTACTCTTACTGGTGCACGTGTTAGTCTCCATTGCACATGTCCAGTCCATGTAAACAATTTCCCTATCCTATCATCTAACTTCTTGGGGATGCACATGTTTACCTTATCTTTTAGTACATGATCACTTATCCATCTTATCTTATCTTTTAGCGCACTATCGCTCAACATCATTTTACTGAGTGTATCGTGTAATTGCCCATGGCCCAAAAAATAGCCAGTCAAAAGACATCTTATTCGTGTGCATCCTACTGTCACGTAGTCTTTTAGAAGCACATCTCCACATTAATCATCTGGTCTGCTTCTATGAACCTCCTCTTCACTTTGATGGATATTGATCTCAAATAGCAGATATGATCATTTCAGTGATAGATCATCTTCATGCTCAGATACATTTCCTATGAGTTGTCCTGGTGTGACTCTATGAACTCCCTAGTTCCTTCTCATAATTTTTTTTGGAAAACTGGGGAGTTCCTTCTCATAGTTATCCTAAGTGACATTTCATATGTTTCTTCTCACAGAAAGAATTCTTTATTCGATGGATTTTTAAACCTCTTTTAAAATATCCTTTCTCCTTCTATTCTCAACTATATTTTTCTCAGCGATTATGCACTATGTCTACATGCACAAAGGCGACCTTATCCTGTATATTTCTAGTGTGTTTGTCTATAATTCAAGCAAATAAATAAGAGCTTAACACTAATTTTTCTGGTGATAGTTAATAGGGAATACATCCGTTTCCCTTTCAATTATGTTTTGTCCTAGTTATTATTGCATCATGCCTATTCTTCATCACATCATATTTCTAATTTTTTCTTTTATCCTCTAGAATCCACTATCTAATCTCCCTGTTATAAACCTTTTCTAGATCATGAAAATCATATATGATACTTCTCCCCAAATATTCCATTGGTCGCTTTAGTAGGTGAATAGCTCTTAAGAAGAACCAAGGGATGTAGCCAAATTGATTTTCCATGCAAAATTTTCATTTTATTACTCTCTGTTCTGTTATTATCTGCAGAATTTCCTTATTTTGACCATACTTTTGGTTGTATAATAGTTTGCACAAGTCATATTATCTCCTTTTAAATCTATAGACACATACTTAAGTGCTTTTCTTTTTCATTAGGCATCTCCTTTCATTGATCAGGCATTTCTTTCTTGCCATTGCTTTGCTGAATTACTTAATTAGCTATATTTACCATTGATTAACATCTCCGAACTTCAGCTTCCACTTTTCATCTTTTTTAAAGCTGTCCGAAGGGATTGATTTTTTCCACACTACTAGCTCCAACGATGTATTGTTCTTCTGGACAATTACAAATGTTAAGACTTACTTTTATGCAAATTCAGGTACTTCTACTGGGTAAACCCACCATAATGCTTGTTCAACATGCAATTTTTCACATATTTTACCCTTGCATGATCTTTCCGAAATCTGATTTCAAACAAAAGATTTCTATATGTCTTTCCTTTTAACTATTATATAAGAAGTCTTCTAAATTTTCTGTGTCAAATATCCATTTTTTTCAAAACTCCTTCAAAGAAATCTATTTCAAATATTGATCTTTCATGATAAGAACTTTCAATTTTAAAAATACCAGACATGCTTAACTGTGTAAAGTTGTTGTCTGAGATACACCTTCATGTAAGTGGTCGTTTTAAAGGATTTATTTGTAAGTAAAAACATTGTTAAACAAACCCTTCTTGACTTTTGCTTTTTTCAAAAAAGCTCCTTGTAAAATAGGTCAATGAACATCAAATCTTGATTGAAATGTTCATTGCTTCGAAAGGCGTTCTAAATCACTTATCAGACAGTAATTTCAAATACACCTTAAAGAAGGCAAGGAAAAGCAAAACCTAGTAAAAAAGAACTGGATGTGCACAAGGGAAAATAAAAGGAACAGCAGAGGTTTCACACCTTTTTGTGTCCTCTCCCGTGGTTGATTTCACTGGTGGCCTCACACCATTAAGAACTATCACACAGAATAATTTGAGGAGAAAACTCTTTTTTACTCATCAGGCCACTAACTGATTATATAAATGAAAAGATTTATCTCATAGTCCTAGGTAGATCTGAATATATTGCTTCTATTATTAAGACAACAAACTGTATGCTAAATACTTAACAGATACCAAAAGATTTCTTAAGTACTTAAAATATTGAGTGAATCTCAAATTAAACCTAATTAAATCTAATCAAATCTTTTTAGTATCATAATGAAATCTATTTGCAGAACTTCACATCAAACAAGTTCTTCTTTCACTTTGACTGAATCCATGTAGGAGCATGCATTTGTCTTCAATTAAACTCTTTCTGCATCAGCTAGTTCATCTTGACATGTTGCTTCACTTTTGTGCACTTGTTAGCAATAAATCTTATTCCAACTTATATCTTAAGGTCCTGGTTATCAAACTGAGAAATTGTTGTGTTCCACAAGCTGGGTATTTATATGTTTTACCATGAAGGCTACGAAGCTTTGTTCTGACATCAAAATCCGTTACATTGGTCGTCGTCATCATAACCATCATCATCATCTTTTCTCTTTTTTCGCTTAGGATTTCAAGTCTGTTTTAGGACGGTCCCTTTTGACAGACGGTTGGAGCGGATAGGAATTAGAGGCCTTAGTTTCTGAGAGAAAAGTAACTTTATTGGTCAATTAACAGGTTAAGCACAAGGAATTTTTTAGTTTCGCAAAATGTAGAGTTATAAACATCATCCCTTTTAAGAGTGTGTTCGTTGAAAGAATACTCTTTAAACTGCAACTCTACCCTTGTCATTACGGAAAGGAGTTACATGGTGATTGAAATTAATTAGAGGCATGTCTATTGGGAACTCAAGAGCACCAGAAGGATCACTCTAATATACCCTTGGACATTATTATGCTGGCAGTCAATAGTTTCACCCTTCCAGGAAGAACAGTACATCGATACTAGCACAACATCCTATATGAGGAGCGTATATGCATCCGTATGCTTTCTTATGTAGAAGTCGGTCAAATAACAGAAATAGCATGGCATCTTCTTAGAAGTTGGTGGAGTCATGGACCACCTTCATTATGGATAAAGTGGTTATTTGACAACAGCGACAGCAATGACAACAATCAAGACAACAACAAAAACAACACATGGGCACACTTAAGCAGGCAAATGCATATTTGCACATTTCTAATAATGTATAACATATTATAATTATGTATTTGCAGAAGACTACTTATCATATCTCGCTATAACTTTGTACAAGGAGTAGCGCTTGGCTTATCACCTGCAGCATATCTTAATATATTTTACTTCTTATGTCAATAGATTTTCTAAAACATTATAATTTATACAAGTCACTATTGGATATCCTTTTCCCACTAAACTATATCTTTTGGTGTATAAATCATTCTCAAATGAGTAATAAGGATTAAAAATGTTCAGAGTGCGGAAGATGTGTCAGAGACACCTTTGGTAAGTATTTAAGCAGTGTATAAACTTAAATTGTGATTATAAATTGAGGACACATTTGAGAAGAGTCTTAAGGTGTCTCAACTGTGTCCAAGAAGTGTCAGCTTGTGGAGAAGTGTCTGTGTTTCTGTGTGTTACATAGGTTTGATATCAACACACTGCATCAAAATAGCTTTCTATTGCTATCCGGAAACTTTCTTTTACATACTCCATTATGTTATTTAGTTGATTAGTGCATGTTCTTATAGAAGGTTGCCAAACTTCAATTAGCTATTGGCTTAGTAGCTGATTTTTTATATTGCTTGATAATTTGATATGTTTATCGTACACATTTATCTTTCTAGTAAATTTATCTTATCTTTCTATTACATTTATCTCGCATAACTAATACTAAACACGATCATTTAAAAACCCAAGTTTTATCGCAGTAGAGCTGTCATAGGTCTCTGGTTGGACTAGTTACAATCCAAGTTTGATTGCAGAAGAAGCTTATGCTGCAGTTGGAACTTTCTAGGAGGTCGAGATGCTTCTTTGATCAATTGATGAACAAATAGAATAACTAATATTTGGGCTGATTGTGAGGCCTCTTGAAAGTTGCTTTTTTTTCCCAACCCTTTTACTGGTTTACCTTTGTAGTAGAACTATAAGCCAAACGCATACTGCAAGGTTTTAAAATTTGCAGGATGTTATTGTAAATGTTATCCCCTTTGATGACAATCACACTCGAGTTATATTTTATATTTAGAGGTATAAGTGTACAGATCCTAACCGGTTTTATGAAATTCCAAGTAGCATCTTTCTCATGCCGATCCTATTTCTCAGGAATCATCAGCGGAGCTTGGAAAATCCATACAACCAGCATGTAGCAATGCAGTATCTGCTGATTCCCTGATGTCAAACCCAGGAGCTAAAGCAGATCCCAGTGCATCTCTTCCAGCAAGGAAAGCACATTCCAGCTTGTCCCTTTCCTTTTCTGGTTTGACAGGTGAGAGCAGCGCAGGAGACTATCCAGAAATGTCATCGAGGCTTCTTACGGGCGAGCCTCCATGGTACCCTAGTAACTCTACTGGGCCTGAGGCTTCCTCATTTTCTGCAGCTAACAGGGACAGTGCCGTTATGAGATACAAGGAGAAGAAGAAAAATCGCAAGTGAGTACATGCTATGAACAATTCACATGCAGTACTGGTGTTTCTTTTATATTTCTGTTTACTCTTGGTTATCTATTTCTATTTAGAAATTAAGTACTTCAATTTTGACGTTAAAGTAATATTGGCACTGAGAATAGTTGTCAGCTGGAATCGCTTTTGTATTATGTAACGATGAAGTGCTAGACACAGATACACAAGGAATTAAGTTATATATGAATCAAACTTAGGAGCGCCTAGTTTTGAATCGTAAACCATGAAAAACTTAAATCCTTGTATTTGATCTGTTTTTGTCCATTAGAATATGAGTATCTAGAACATAATTTGGCTGGCTGGGGATATAAGTGTGCATACTCTCTTAAGGCGGCCTTTAGGCGAACTGGTTACTACCAAATAATTTAGGATTGACTGAAGCATATTTTGTTTTCATCATACTCTGCAATTGACATGAATAGTATTGTTCAGGGTCACCCAAACATATCCGAATGACCCATCTCATTATCCACGCATCCATCTTTTTTCCTTCTTTCTATCCGTTAATGCAGAATTGCAAATCTTTCTCATTGATCAAATTAGATTCTTTGAGTAGGCAATAATGGGTATCTTGTAGGTGAATTTTCCTTTTTTTTTATACATACTTATATTTGATAACATCTTTATAAAAAATTGTACATCTTCTAGGCTTCTTTCTTTTCATCTCTTATTTTCCCCGCTAGTATGGATGAATCCCCTTGAACATTACTTCTTAACTTTCTCATTACAAACTCGAATAACTTTCCGTATGATTAACATCACTAAATTGTGATAATTGATGATCTTCAAAATATCCCCATCCTATCTTGCATGGAAACGGGTACGAGTACCATTACGGGTACCGGACATGGTAAATTTGTAGAATGTAAGGTACGGGGACATGGTTATAGATACGTGTGTTTTGAGATTAATAATTTACACATGATCAATATTGTTTTTCCATTCACATATTATGAGAATTAAAATTCCTAGAACATTTTTATTTTCCGTTTGTTATGTAGATAATAATTTGGAAAATCGCTCTTGTTTTTAACAAAATACCCAAAGGATCCTTCAAAATCATAGGTCCGAACTGGCTATGAGTTGTTATCCTTGATGCAGGTGGCGGTTGAGGATAACTGATCATTAGAGAGCTGTAATTCTGTTGAAAGCAGTAATCCAGTATACCCAGAAAATTTCAAGAATTGAACAAAAAAACTGCTACTGGAGATACCATTTCTAATTCATTACATGTTGAAGCGTAGTCCTCGTTCGTCATCATGTCAGCTTTGGTCTCCAGAGTAGGCCTCGTTTAGATGGGAGGGGTCTTGCAAACCTGGTTGCATACCCTTACTGACTCTTGAACCATGAGGTTGCATCAGCACTTTCATATTTCTTCTTTCACTGGCTGATACTGTGTTCATAAACTCCATTCATAGGAGCTTTAGGCCCATATTAGTGCCCGAGAAACGACTGGTATCTTGTCTGACAGCCATCAGGATGAAAAAGATTGAGCTTATAGGTTTACACTCCTTATACAATGCTCTCAGATACTTTATAGCAGGAATCCTTGATAGCATAGTGAGGAGTTCGTGAATTTTGGGTTAAATGCCTAGGAACCAACACTTACGTTCTTGTATCTTACTATATGCAAATTTATTTACTCTGTTCTTGTATCTTGCATCTGATGCTTTTCTCGTGAATTTGGTTGCCTCTTCTACAAATTTATAAACTCATTTGGATGTTTCCTGAGAAAATGTTTGAAGCATGACATTTTAGTTATTTTTTCATCTTTTATGAACCACAATCCTAGAAAGAAATTAACTTCACCATTTTCTACTTGGGACTTGTCCATTGGGCCAACCACTTGAAAGTATATTTTGTATAATTCTAATTTCATGAAAAGTTGAACATGATATGTTTGTGTTTGCCAGGGGTATCTTCTGAGCTTTATATCTCAGACAATAACTTCTTCCATGCATTGTTGTTCTATCTGCATATCGTTCTAATGTCACGTGAAGTTGTGAGGATGTTTATGTTTCAAACTGGTCTTACAAATTGAGCTCTGCCAATGATTAGAAGTGAGAGCATTGCCTTGATTACATACTTGAAGACTGATTCGCTTCCTCTCTATACAGGTTTGATAAGAAAATAAGGTATGCCTCTCGCAAAGCTAGGGCTGACGTCAGAAGGCGGGTGAAAGGGAGATTTGTGAAGGCAGGTGATGCTTATGATTATGATCCACTCTGCCAAACAAGGAGCTACTAAAAGCATTTTTATCCTCAGTATGTAGTATGGTATTTTGCTTTCCACTAAATTATATTGGAGAGTTAATATCAACAACTGATTGAATATTTTCCACTGAAGATTCCCATTCTCCTACGATTATCGCAGGCTTCATTTGCTTGGTTGATAAATATCTTGAGTTTGGTAGTCTATTTTACTGGGTGAAATTGCCAAGAAGCAGTAAAAGTGTCTACTGTTTATCTTGTGCCCAGATGTTCTACGCTACTGCAAAAAGGAAAAAGAAGAAGAAATATTTCAGTACGTGCGTTAAATCCCTCCACCTTTGCAGAATTCTTGTTCCTTTTCGTGCAGGCTGCATTCCAGGTCCCTGTTACTTTGAGTGGCGGTGTTCCAGCTAGTAGGTGATCTTATATTGATAATGTTTATACCTAAGATAGAATATATACTGTTATATATTTTTTTGATCCATGTGAAAAAAATTTGTAGAAAATACAGTCTGTTGTAACTGGGAGTGGTCACCTTGTATTTATTCAAGAAAAGAGGAACTACTTATGTGACGAGTAGGCTTCTGAAAACTGTAAAGTTTGATCTTCTGTGACCTTTCTTGTATACATCATAAATTGGGTATCTGTATACCTGCTCTGATGAAATACTTGTCCTTCAATTTTTATTTAGCTTAATTTCTTTTGGTTTTCAGGATTCTCAGGGGTATGCTACCATCTAAGTACGAGGGAATTCTTTCTTCCTCTCTCATCAGCTGCTTCTTATTAATGTTATGCGTGGTGATTCACCTATCAGCTTATAACTAGCGATGTATAATTGTATTGAGATAAGATTTCCTTGCATTTTCTGCTTCCTTCTGTACATGAAATTTGCATCTTTGCCGGTCGTTGAGAATTAGAGTACCCCTTTTGCTTCAGTATATGTTAAATTTTTGTTATCTTAATCAAGCAATGCTCCTGAATGTTATGTAGAGAAAATTGTTCGGTTCTTCCTTGTTTGGCGTCCTGCTTATAAACTGAAAGATCTAGCTCTGGCCTCAGGGCAGGCAATGCGTTTCTTATCATTCCGCACATTGGGTTACAATCTATCTATACAGAGGTGCGGAAAAATTAACATAGTTAGTCCATTTGTTAACCTCTAAAGATTTACGCTGTTAACCCGTTATATAGGATTTATTTTAATCTTTGTGGTCATTTTAATTGTTTGGCAATAATTAGAATCACTACATAACCCATTTTAACTACTCCAGATGTCTTGATAGATTAAGAAAGGATTAACTTTCTTTACTCCGTTGCTAAATGTTAGCTAGTAATAGTAAATTAAAGTCTTTAGAGTCAAGAATTTGCGGGAGCAAGAACTTGAATCTAGCCTATACGAATTGTTAATTAGCATTAATTATTTGTGTCCACCAAATCGTGTGGAGTTGGTTTGGTTACGTGCCAATCTACTGGACCTTGCTATAGGTCGATAAACAAACACTAAATTGGTTGTCTTGCTAATCATTGCGTGGCTTATTATTATTAATGATTAACAGCCAAATTTATTGACAAACACTACACCTAATTCGACACATCTCCAACGGCAACGTCATTCTCATACAGGAAAGTAAGCATCTCCGTCGAAATTGCATGGACCGCCCAAAAAAAAAAAAAAAAGAAAAAGAAAAAGAAAAAAAAAAAGCATAGACGTGACTAGAGAAACCAATATATTTTTGAGAAAGGAACTGAAAAGCTCTCTCACGATTCATGAAAACAGCGTTTATTATCTTTTGTCCCCTTGATTTAAAGCGAAAGGTGAGAGGGGTGGACATACTTTAGGCTGAATTGCACTTAAACAGTGCTGCCGTATGTTTTTCTACATATTCAAAAATATCATATAACACAGGATACTAAAGTGTAATTTTTAAAAACTTTAAGATATTTAAGTGAGGTTATTTACAAGCTGAGAGTGCATATTGGATAAACAAGAGGACACCAACGTGTAATATTGGGTAAACAAGACAAAAGGACACTAAAATGCAAAATTTTGAAACATCGAAATATCTATCTACAACATTTAAATACTTTGAGGTATTTATTTACTTGGTTTTAAAATAGGGATCACTTTAAATGGAAGGTTAGTAAAAACAATAGGGCGTTTAAGTGCAATTTAACCTAGCCTATGTTTTATACCATCCTTGAAACTTTTTATAAGTTTCTTATAGAACGGATATTGTTATAATTGTTTGAAGATTGAAGAATTCTAATAGAATTTTAAAAAAAACTAAAAGAGTGAGTGATTGCTACTAGTAAATAGCGCAAGAATGATGAATGTGAAATTCAAATTCCCTAGACTCTCTTATATGATAACTATAATAACAAAGTTTATGACTTTTATCTTTTTATGCCATATAAGTTACAATAATAAGCGTAATAAACAGTTAAACCGCGGGATTCTTTTCATTGTAAAGACTAACCTCGCCTACTTTGTGCTTAATTTAACTTTTGAATTCTAGCAATTATTATCATACCCTTTGATCTGTAAACTAATAATATTTACAAGTTTTCCCCCTTATTTAACTTTTTAAATTTTGATGACTATTTTTATTCCTATTTAACTTATGATTTGTTTATGGAATAATGATATCTAAGATGTCTGAGCTGAGGTGTTAAGCATCACGTGCTCATGGCTGGGCTTGGGCCGCTTGGCATGGAGGAGCTGCCACGTGAGCAGGACCAGAACAATCCAAATTCACGTGCGAGCTCCACGTGACTTTCACGTTTAGTTGGAGTGAGAATTGACGCGGGGGAGGTGCTAGTATATAATATGCATTGTATCAACAGGTATTTTGGGGAGAGCGTGTCTGGAAATTAGGCATCCCGCACGTCACGTGATTGCACTGTTCAAATCTCAGTGAAGACAAAGATCAGAAATTGATGAAGAAGGATATATATATATATATATATATATATATATAGAGATTAATGGGTATCCTTGTCATAGGAGGGGATTTCCCTCCTTGACACCTATGTGG
>JBAKGM010000233.1:27526494-27538707 GCA_037177215.1 Asparagus racemosus
ATATATGAGTTGAGCTACTATTTACTCGAGTGGATAGAAGCTTTTGTCCACCTAATTTTATAGTCATTGGATTTATTTGATGGATTCAAATCTTACATGATGATATGACTTCCATTTACTGAAGAAGGGCACTTTGGGAATAAAATGAAACTCAGAAAAAGAAAGAAACAAAAAACGAAGCGCGGAGCTATCACTGACCAAAAACTAGTCGCCATTTTTGTTTCTTCTTCTCGGCATCAGAGAAAAGATATGGTTTCCGTCGAGAACGAGCTTCTTTGAAGTTTCCATTCTAAAAAGTTTCAAAATGAAAACAAGATGAAAGATTACACGTGTAACTCTCTCTATTATAAAGAAAATGATCTCATTCTCGTACAAAACTCGAACAGAAGTCACTACGTAGCGAGCTCCTACTTGTGTGGGTTCTTTGTCTATGTTGGGGACACGTCGTCCGTGGACCACTGAGCAACGTTTGCCGAATTGACGGGGTTGAGTTTATGTTTTGCTAAGGAAACAAGAACTTAAGCAAATATCTTACCCAAGTAAGATATCTACTCTTCCCAAGATTTAAGGTAATAAACTCGAGGAATCTTCAAGTGAAGAATGTTATTGAACTCTTTCTCTGCTCCGTTTAGATTCCAGATCAAGATCAAGATCCAAGCTCCAAAATTCAAGATCTCCAAAAGTCCCAAGTTCCAGATCTCCAAAAGTTCTCAGCTCTAAAAATCTAGATCCCGATGCCAAAATTCAAGATCCTCACTTCAAATGGGCGTAGGGGGGCTATTTATAGCCTTTAGGAGTCGTAACAGCTAAAAAGAACACAAGTTGTGACATGCCAGAATTGCATAGTGGGCGAGACACTTTTTGTGTCTCGACCCAAAACTGTCTCGGCCAAAGAGGTTGGGTTCCCCGCTGTTGTAACCGCTCTTCCCTCTTTTAAGGCATGTTTAATGCCCCATTATTGCGCTTAGTGGGTATTTTTCAAGGATGTAACCGTCCACTAATATAAATGAACGTCCCCATTTGTTGAAAGGGTCAAATGGGCCCCACGAATGACGATAAAACACGTGAAAAATCATTCAGACACAATAAGTGTGTCGGCAATGGCCGAGACACAACAAGTGCCTCAGCAATGGCCGAGACACAACAAGTGTCTTGGACATGGCCGAGACATAATAAGTGTTTCGAATATGTATGCGCCAGTTTTACCCCTGTGGTTGATTTCCTTAGAGTTTTGATGACGTTGTTCTTCAATCTTCTCATGGTTTAATCATACTTGGAGTTCATCAGTAATTTTCGATGCTTACAGATACCCCCTCTAAAGTTTTCAGACTATGCTGTATTTTATCGAGGAGTCTAGAATACTTTGGATAAGATGAGCCTTGCTTCTGTCCAACGTTGAACTTTATAGAAGAGGCCTATATCTTGCTTCGACTTTCGAACCCTGGCTATGCGACGTCGCTGACCATATTCTGGCATCAATAGCCGTTGCATCTGTATTTGAATTGGCTGAAATGATTGAGTCAATTTTGAACTGATCATGTTCATCCTGAAGGTTGCAACTTGGGTTATGGTTGAGCTTATAGAGATATCAGGATACCTATTTATCCAACCATGTTATCTTATGACAGTGGGAGATGACTGTTTACCATTACCATTATGAAGGAGATGGCATATGATTCTTCTTCCATAGTGAGGATTTAGAGAAGAGGCACCATCCAGCTTACTGAGCATGTGGAACCAAATTATCCGTTGTAGTGATAAACTCCAGAGAAAGCTCCCGAATGTAACCCGGGTCAAGTTGCTTTGAACACAAAATATTTGTCTCCAATAAGAAAATGTTACATCTTTGTTGATCATTCTCAATCACATGGCCCCTTTAACTGAGAGCCAGAAGTTTACCAAAATCCCGTTTTCTAGTTGATCTCCATTTCTTTGAGGTCTCTAAGGAAGTTTCCTTCATAAAAATAGATAGAGAGATATTGTTTCGGGTCTTGTGTATTGCAATTGACACAAATTACAATAAAAAATATAATGAAATAAAGGAAAAATTTATATTTCCTAGGATTCTTTTTTGTGTGCCGATGGAGCGTCGATCTTGTACTTCATTCACGATCCGACTAAGACTATGGGTCTTTCGCTGATTGATGATCTTTAATCTCTCTGAAAATAGCGTAGTATTCACTAGATGAAGAGATGTTAATAGATCCTTTCTCATAAGAACTGTTGGTTAAGCTAGATGACTAGCTGAAGAGAGCGAATTCTTTCTTACAAGGATCATTGATCGGGACAAATGATTAGCCGATGATAATGATCTATGAAGATCAATGAGAATGAAGGAGAGATGGGCTCTCTGTCAATGCAGCCTCTAAATCTCTCTCTCTTTTCTCACTGGCAAGAAGCCTAGCCCCAAGCCCTTTTCCTCTACCCCTATGCCCTCATTCCCCGTTTGCTTCATGTTGATAATACCTATTTACAAGATTGGGAGTATTAAGTGGGTAAGTTAGTGGTCCTTAACTCCCCTTAAATAGGTGAGTTAGTGGTCATTAACTCCCCTTAAATGGGTGAGTTAGTAGGGTGAACTGTTTT
This sequence comes from Asparagus racemosus, assembly GCA_037177215.1. Classification (NCBI taxonomy): domain Eukaryota; kingdom Viridiplantae; phylum Streptophyta; class Magnoliopsida; order Asparagales; family Asparagaceae; genus Asparagus; species Asparagus racemosus. The sequence continues at coordinate 27,529,081 of JBAKGM010000233.1, forward strand.
GTTAAAACTAGCTTTTGAAAACGGTTATGGGCGAGGTTTGCTAATAACAACCATGTGTGAGGTTCATCAATAATGGCCACAGGCGAAGTTCATCAATAACGATCGTGAGCAAACTTCGCCAGAATGGGTGACACAGCCTACGTGGGCTATTGGGTGAACTCGCTATTGCTTGGGTCAGCTTTGGACAACTTTGGCGAGGTTCACTGCGGCTTCAGCTTCAGCGAACTTTACTATGGCTTCGGCAAACTTTGCTATTTGTCCCACCCAGACTATTTGGGAGAAGCTCTCGCTAGAAGCTTCACTTTGACTTGGTCTTAAGAGTGAGCTTTATTATGACTAGGGCGAGCTTCGATACGGCTTGAGGGAGCTCCATTGAGAAGTTCAGATTTGACTCAGAATTTGACTTGAACTCGTTTATTGACTCGGCCGATTTGAGGATGCCTTTTGACTTGGCTCTAAGTCCAACTTGATGATTGACTCGGACTCAGATCCTATTTGGCTCGGATGCAGTCATGTTCGCATGTGATCTAAGTGAATTTCGTTGTAGCCTACCATATGCTGATAATTGAGCCAATCTGAAGTGTTTAGCCCATGGGTGTTTACTTCTTAGACTCAGACTCAGCATTGATCCAATGAAGTATATTTTAACCATCTACAAGGCCCCCCCAAGTTTTCGTGATCCTGTATTCAGACTTGTAATAGGGAAATAAATTCTTTGGGTAATCGCCAGAGGTGTGCCATTGAACGTAGCTTTGGTCGTCTTTCTTAAGCTAAAATATCTCCATTTAACTATTTGGCTACCAGAAGTGTACTATTGAATGTGACTTTATTTCATTGGACTCATCTTGGTTAAATGCTAGGTTGTATTTTGAAGTGCTTGTTGTTGAGATTCCACCCAATTCTGTGTTTGAACCCATATTTGGAGTGAAGCTGCTCGAGCGTGTCTGAATGTTTGCATAGCTGCTAAGCACAGCTAGATCTTGGTGTAACTACTGGAATGTAACCGAATGTTGGCGTAACTGCTGGAGTGCAGCTAGATGTAGCTGTTGGAGCTTAGCTAAATGTTTAAGCATAGTTTATACTAGTACGTAGCTAGAGTATTCCATTATCTCGACCAACCTAGGGAGATTCATAGTGTCCACAGTTTAGGCTCTTGTGTAATTGGAGCGTAGGAAATAGTTTATACTCATGTACCTATTAGAGTCTACACAGTTTAAGCTCTTAAGGCATTGGAGCATGGAGAAGCAGTTTATACTCGTATACTCATCGAAGCGTAGGGAGTAGTTTAACCTCATATACTAGTCGGAGGTTAGGAAACACTTTAACCTCATAATCCCATTGAAGGTTAGGAAATAGTTTAACCTTACAATCCCATTAGAGGTTAGAAAATAGTTTAACCTCATAATCCCATTGGAGGTTAGGAGAGATTGACAGAAGTGTAATGTTAATATATCAACTCGAAAGGGGACTGATGGAGGTGTAAGTCCAAGGGTACATCCCGTTCAGAGGTGTAGTGATAACATATAGCAGGGGAAGTCGATAGAGGTGTTATGTTAACTAGTTGATAGAATCAAATTGATAGAGGTGTAATGTTAACCTATCAGGTTTGTAAAGTTAATACTATTCAGACGTGTAGTGTTAACATAACAATACTAAAAAATTTTGACAGAGATGTAATGTTAACATGTCAAAGAGAGTGATCGACAAAGGTGTAGTGTTAACCGGTTGATTCAAAAGAGTCCAAGGGACGACTACCGTTTAGAAGTGTAATATTAACTTAACGGTAGAAAATTGATAGAAGGGTAATGTTAACTGATCGATTTTTTGGGAAAGGCAGAATGACTGAGGTGTAATGTTAACAGGTTGAATCCGAAAGGACAAGTCGACAGAGGTGTAATATTAACTAGTCGATGAAATGGTATGACAAAGGTGTAATATTAACCGGTCAGATCACTAGGGTGCAAATTATTTAGAGGTGTAATGTTAACATGATGCTGGTAATGCATTTGGAGTCAAACAGAGATGTGGTGTTAAGTTGATGACTCGCTGGGGATTTTAATTAGGATGTAAAATCAAGATGATCAAGACTTACGGTCAGAGGTGAAAACTTGAACGTGACCAATATCTCTGTGGGGAGATGAAATTGGTTAAAGTCAAGGGTAATATTTCTTGAGAATTTCTCCATTGATTGGCACTGTGAGTCTATTGTCATTTTGATCAATTAGGCGATATGTTTCATTTGAGTAGACTGTCCCTACTACAAATGGGTCTTCCCATTTAGGTTGGAACTTACCTTTAGTCTTGTGTGTCATGACCATGGGTCGACGAACAGCTAAGACCAAGTCACTTTTTTTAAGGATCATTCTCTGACTCTCCTGTTGAGGGCTCTTGAAATCCATGACTAGAAGACTTCAATTCGTTGCTGAGCTTGTAACCTTAACTCATCTAGCGCTTCTAGTTCTTGGAGCCGCTTTTGATGATGTTCTTCAGTCATCATTTTCTCGACAAGGGTGATTATCAATGACGGCATCTGAATCTCTAATCGTATCATGGCTTTGCGTTTGTATACCAAAGAAAAAGCATAGCGCCTATTAGAGTGCGGACTATTGTTTGATAGGCCAATAAACACTCCTAGAGCTTTTCGTCCCAATCTTGTTTATTGGAGGAGACGAATTTCCTCATGGTCTTATTGAAAGCTTCGGCTAGACCATTGGCGGCCAGATTGTATGACGTAGAAGCCACGTCCTAGAATCAAAACTTATCGCAGAACTTGAAGAACAGTTCACTGATAAACTGTGGACCATTATCATGGACAATCATCCAAGGGACGCCAAATCTATAGACAATATGGTGTTTCAAGGACTTGACCACGTTAGAAGTCCTGACTTCTCTGAGCAGAATGGCTTCAGCCCATGTGGAAAGTAATCAGTGATGACCAGAATAAATTGATGGCCTTCAGCTGATGGTGAGCTAATTGGCCTGATAATATCCATACCCCATGTCTCGAATGGCCATGAGGCGACAAACAGATGTGATTCTTCCGGAGGTTGATGCAGGAAGTCGGCGCAAAATTGACACTCATGGCATCTCTTGGTGTAGGCCACTATGTCCCGCAATCATCGTTAGCTAGTAATAACCTAAACAATAAAGTTGGTCTTGAAGCTTGGGGTCGGGTTGATGAGCTCCACATATAATATCGTGGGCTTCTTTGATTGCCTCCCAAGCTTCACTTGGTGATAAGCATCAGAGTAATAAGTCGTCGAATCATCGACAATACAATGTCTATGTGACAGGATCGTAGAAGAAGCGGCGCGATCTCCTTTGGATAGGGATTTGACATTATGACATGCAAGGTATAGTCGATGATCAGGTAACACCAATCATTGAGTTCAAAACCCCTAGGTGTGGTGTGAATCTGATTGGCTTCCAAGATTCGCTTGAGACAACATAGCTGGTGGTTAACTATCACAATGTGCTTAGTAGACAAGGCCAAAGTAGCTGCTAGAGACATCAAGGCATTGGCATAAGTATTCTTGAGGCGGGCTACATAATTGATGTAGAAGCTTTCAAAAGAATGAGCAGATTTCATTGCTGCTTCATGGTATGGTAGGACCTCGTATTCCCCATAGATTTTTTTGACAATCAGTCATAGGCTTCATAATATTTGGCACCCATATCTTAGGCGAGTTGTAGGCCAATTATAAGGGTGTCATACTAAGCCACGTTATTAGAATAAGACTCGATCAATGAATATTTCCGAGGAATGACATAGCCATAGGGAGTGAAGAGCACTACCCCTAGACCTGTGACCATAACTCCTTCATAGCTCTATTGTGATGCATCATTGAAATAGGGTTCCAACACTTTATGGTTTGAGACGACATTCGATTCAGACACCATGTAGAGCTTGAAAAACTCACGAACAGAATGATTTCACAAGCCTGAAACTCAGAGATTCTAGCTTCATCATGAGAGCCTGTAAATGGCTAACTTCTGATGTCATGTAGGGTGTAAAGGCCATTGTCAGAGGTGTGATGTTGAACTTGATAACTAATTGCTTCGGTAGAGACTGTGCTATTGGACATACCGAAGAAAATGGTGTTGTCATTAAGGGCTCATGCCCTGCAAGACGAAGCTGAAAACCTAGGATGGCATTGCTAGGGAAGCGTTGCCGTAGTCATAAGAGGCTAGTTTGATATTTCTAAAGAAGCATTGTCATATCTGTGATAGATTGTGTTGGCATTGCTAAAGAAGTATTGCCATAGCTGTAGGAAGCCCAGTTGGCATTGCTGAAGAAGCATTGCCAGAGCTACAGGAGGCTGGGTTAGCATTGGTGAGGAAGCGTTGTCATAGCCGCAGGAGGCTGTGTTGATGGTTCCGCTCAATGAGATTCGAAGAGTGTTGAACTTTGATTAGGGGGATTGTCCCATCTCGTTCTCATCATCAGAGGATAGTCATGTCTCCCTATCATCATCTTCACAGCTTGACCATGAATCATGTTGATTGAACCTCTCAGTCAGATCTTTCTACGAGTTAGCTTTAACAGCACCCATGTGGGCTTCCACTCAGCTGAGAAAGTTGTGCTGACATGTTTGGAGCTACATCGACAACGGCGTGTACCAACAACACAAGCTTAAATTGCGAAATCGGTTGATGTAGTTCCTGATCGAGTCGTCTCCTCTTTGTTCCTCTGAAAGGAGCTTAGTTATTGTTACATCATATTGGTCCTCATGAAATTGGGACAAGAATTGTGATTCCAAGTCAGTCCAAGATTTAATTGATCCTTCAGTTAGATTCTGGAACAAGTCAAAGGCTACCTCCTGAATGGTGCCAATGAAAAGTCACATCTTGATAGTGTCATTCGCTACTACATTTCCCGTTTGCTGATGAAAGTAGTAGATATGTTGGTTTGGAGAACCTTTACCATCGAATGTGTGTAACGTTGGCGGCTTAAACTTCATCAGATAGGGAACAGAGTCCCATTTGAAGGGATAAGGTCGAGTCATCTCGACCTTCTTTAGCTCGGTTCTTTGCGTAAGAGCGTTGAGTTAGTTTTAGAGGCTTTTGATCGTTTTTTATTTACGCCTTGTCTTCCGTGGACTAGATGTCTCAAATTATGATTGAGAAGAGAAGACATCTTGTTGGTGCAGTTACTCTTTAATCCTTATTGACGGAGATGTTAACTTGCTGCTTCCATTTTAAAGTGCTCGCAGGGGGCTGGGAAGTGAGTAGCAGTTGTTGAAGCATATTTTCAAGTAGGTCAAAGTGCTTGTCGAATGCTTTCTTTTAGGCCTCAAATTGACAAATAAGATTGTCGATAGCATCTCTATCCACCATGTTGGCAGCCAACTCCCGCTTTTGACTTGAGCTAGGAGTTGTGTTTGACACATGGCTGAGTTAGCACCACTAGCAAAAGGATGATCAGCTAAAGAGTTTGTTGAACAGGCGACGTCAAAACAGGGTAGTCAAAGGAGATAGCTATCCCCTGTCTCGATCTAGTATGGCGATAGCCACTATTGGTTTCTAGATTTGACATGATGTCGCAATATTCTCGGGTTACACCGGTTATATTAACCGTCAACTCTTAGAGATCAAGGTCGAAAGCAGCATATTCTTGCAAAATCGTTGTGGCCGCTTGTTAACCTTTAAGGAAGCACGATGAGCATCGCAATACGCTTTAAAGAGAATTCCAAATAGGTTGTTGACTGATGTCCAAATTTGAGAGACATTTGAGAGTCTTGACCTTCACTCTGAGCGAGGGCCACTAAGACCCTGCTCGGGGTGAAGTTTATTTTGCCTCCAGTGACACTGAGGCTACTTCTGGCATGGTTTGCTTCGCTCTAGGCGAAGTTGGGGTAGTCTTCGCTTTGTGTGAAGTTCGCTCTGCTTCCAGCGAAGTTGGGGCTGCCTTCGGCGAGAGTGGGGTTATCCTCAGATAGGCTTGTCTTGCTCTTAGAGAAGTTCCTTTTGTCTTCGATGGGGTTGGAGTTGTCTTCAGCGAGACTCGCCTTATTGTAAGTGAAACTGGAGTTGTCTTCACTCTTGGTGAAGTTCGTTTGGCTTCCAATGAAGCTCAAACTGCCTTTGACAAAGTTCGCCTTGACATTTGCGAGGGTCAATTTTGATGCTAAGTTCACACTGCGGCAAATTTTGACACAACTCCTCACAATTGCCGTCAATGATTTGTTTGAAGATATGAATTCCTCAAACTTTGCTTGGTCAAATTCAATGACCGGCAATTCAACAAAAGACCTGAGGGTTTTAGTGTCAGACTGCAGCACAGATTTCTTATCGGAGGAGAAAGTAGTCCCCAGCGCAGTCGTCATCCTCTTTCAAGTCTTTTATATTACAATTGACGTGGACTGCATAAAAAATATAATGAAATAAAGGAAAAATATATATTTCCTGGGGTTCTTTCGTGTGTGCCGATGGAGCGTCGATCTTGTATTCTGTTGACGTTCTAGCTAAAACAATAGATCTTTCACTGATTTATGATGTCTAATCTCTCGAAAGATAATGTAGTGTTCTCTGAATGAAGAGATATTAACAGAACCTTTCACAATAATTGTTGATTAAGCTTGATGACTAGCTAAAGAGAATGAATCATTTCTCATAAGGATAGTTGATCGAGCCAAATGATTAGCCGATGATAATGAGCTACGAAGATCAATGAAAATGGAGGAGAGATAGGCTCTTTATCGATGCAGCGTCTAATTCTCTCTCTTTTCTCAATGGCAAGCCTCAAAAACTTTTCTTCTACCCTATGCCCTCATGTCTCACTTACTTCATGTTGATCATACCTATTTATAGGCTTCAGAACATTAAGTGAGTGAGTTAATGGGCCTTAACTCCCCTTAAATAGGTAAGTTAGTGGTCATTAACTCCCATTAACTCCCCTTAAATGGGTGAGTTAGTGGGGTGAACCGTTAGTTAGTGGGGTGAACCATTTTCTTAAAACTAGATTCTAAAAATGGTTTTGAGCAATCGACGAGGTTCGCTAATAATAGCCACATGCGAAGTTCATCAATAACGACCATGGGCGAACTTCTCCAGACTGGGTGACACGGTCCACGTAGGCTATTAAGCGAAGCTCGCTGCTGTTTGGGTGAGCTTCGCTACAATTTTGGCGAGCTTCGTTGCGGCTTCGGCTTTAGCGAACTTTGTTATAGCTTCAGCGAACTTCGCTATGTGTCCTACAAAGACTATTTGGGCAATGCTCGTTTTGGGCGAGCCTCACTAGAAGCTTCACTTTGACTTGGTCTTAATAGCGAGCTTCATTATGACTTAGGCGAGCTTCGCTATGACTTCGACGAACTCCGTTGATAAGTTCAGATTTGACTCAGAATCCGATTTGAACTCATTTATTGACTTGGCTGACTTGAGGATCCCTTTTGACTCGGCCCTAAGTCTGACTTGAGGATTGACTCAGACTTAGGTCCTCTTTGGCTCGGATGTAGTCATGTTTCCATGTGATCCAAGTAAACTTTGTTACAGCCTGCCATATGCTGATGTTTGAGCCTATTTGAAGTGTTTAGCCCATGTGTATTTACTTCTTGGACTCGGACTCAGCATTGGTCTAATAGAGTATATTTTAACGGTCTACAAACATGAAAATGAAATTCTTTTTCATCTTTTTGTACGTGGCCACTAGTTATCTCTTGATCTAGGAAAGTTAAAACTCTAAGCCTGCTAATTGGTATCGTTAATAATTAATTAATCTATTTTATCTCTACAACTATCATACTATCTTTTTCAATTGGATAATTGATTTCAAGATTATTAATTTGGAGATATCTTATTATTTTACCCTCTCTGCCACTCTATATAATCATAACGAAAGTTATAGAACTGTCGAACAGATTTTATATCTTTGTTGTAGATGTAGAGATGCTGAGGATGGATGATCAATTATTGTTATTTTTTTTATGGAAAATTATTGTTTCTTTTTTCTTGGGGGCTTCCGGTTTAAAGATTTTACAACTTTGTTTAGATGCAGAGGAGGTCGGGATGGATGATCAATGGCTAAATTATAGTTGCTCTATCGAGGTATCATTTTGCTTTTTAAGTTATAAGTAGCAAGGTTGCTTTCTCTTCTAAACTAAGGAAAATAATTGAGAAGAACACATGTAAATCTATGCATAACAAAAGCTAGATTGAAGAATTTAGACTCCAATGTTATGCCCTTACTTAAAAAATGCACCTTGGAACTTAATTTAGGATGCATTGTCTTCTGCATGCTGAAGCCATTGATGGTCTAGACATATATTGACAACTGTTCAGTTTGGAGAATATTTAGTCAAACTCAATCGATTTTTTATCTTTTTCAATGAATTACCATGAGGAGATCAACAATAACGCCATTCATCTCAATGAAATGAGTTTCAGTATCATGGATTTTAAATGTCATGAGTTTACCTCTAAAAGAAGAAACAGTAATTCGGTGGAGCTTCATAGAGAAATCGATGGATGGATGGAGATTAGACCTCGCGATGTTGCCGAGGATCGCCGTTGGTCATCAGAGGGGAAATGAGGGGTCACGATGGATGAAGAAAGACGAGAGCTTGCGATGTTACCAAGGATCGTTGTCATCGCCGGAGGGAAGATTAGGGTTTGTGGTGGATGGAGGGAGATTAGGATTCATGATGTCAGTGAGGATCGCCGTTGTCGCAGGAGGAGAGATCAGGGCCTAGAAATCCATCGATGGGGGGAGATTGGATCTAGGGTTTGGGTTTTTGGTTGAAGTGGACAGAGATGATCGAGGGAACGAGAAGTAGCGAGTCGAGAGATCGAGATCTCGAGTGGAGATCAGGATCGCATCCAAATTCTCAATTGTTTTTGAATCCAAACACGGGAATTGGTTCAATTTCAGAATTTCGGAATTCAAATCTAAGTTATGGACTGAGATGTCTCTAAACTAAAATTAAATTCAAATTATGGACCAGGTTGGGCCTAAACTAAAGTCAAATACAAATTATGGACCAGATGTCCCTAAACTGAAGTCAAATCCAAATATGGATCGGGATGTCACTAAACTGAAGTCAAATCCAAATTATGGAAACTAAAGTAAATCCAAATTATGTACCGGGATATCACTAAACTAAAGTCTAATCAAATCAAATCAAACGACCAAAATCAAATCAAAGCCAAACCTACTCAAATCCAAACCCATCCAATCAACATTGGCCTCCATGTCTCCAAGTTGGGAACTCTTTTTTTTTTTGTTAGTTTCCTTTCAAATTATCAACTAAGTTTATGCCCTTGGTTTGACCATGTAATGAATTAAAAAATAAATAAAATTTATGTTTACTCTATTTTCTATTTGTGCTTCTGTACAGGTCTCTTAATTGGAGGTTTGTCTGGTTCGACGCATGCTACAAGGAAGTGGCACATTTAGCAGCACGACTTTTGCTGCACATACAAAAATTGTTGTTGATTAACACTAATGAGAGCGCCTTGGGTAGGTGCAGTGAATTAGAGATAAGTATCGTCGCACTTGGTGGTTAATTGCTTCTATTGGTGATGTATTGCTGCACCTAAGTGAAACCGCAGCTATAAGCATCATATATTGCTGCACCTCGAGTATACCCGCCACGATAGGCATCATGTATCGCTGCACCTAAGTACACC
>JBAKGM010000233.1:27555065-27565606 GCA_037177215.1 Asparagus racemosus
TATATATAAGTAAGACATCGAACTGTTCTTACTGCAATTAAAGCAAATAAGAGAAAGCGTACATGAACATCTTTAGATAAATCATCAGCATACAAAAAGAATAATTGTATAGTATTCAGAGGCAATTACAATACAGTTGAAGTATAACAAAACTTTGTTTCTTTTTTCCGTATAAATCAATAACATGAATTGAGATCTTGATGGTTACAAATAATTATCATCAGATCCTGATATTACAAGACACATTGTCGGCTATCCTCCATTTTATTCTTTTTCTAATCTAGAATCTATAAATTAATAAAAGGCCAGAAGCCAAGGCGTATAGTATACGTACGTACAAAAGAATAAAGAACCATGTGGTTACTAACCTCTCAGGTATCAGATTCCTCCGACATCCATAGTCTTGGCCTCTGCGTATGCTAACAAATTTAGATGGTTCAACACTGTTGGAACTTGAAGCTCAGTGCTCTTTCAAAAGAAACTCACAGCGTCAAAAGATTCCAAATCTTTGCTATGGGAACCAAAGTTCATGAAATTTGGTTCAGCATTCAATGTGGCACTTGGATTATCTTTTGCTTCTAGCTGATAGAATCAAGTATAATCGCAGTATCTATTTACTTTCCTGTTGTGAATTCCTTTTCAACTTGACGAAAGACTTCCTTAAGGCGAACAGATGAATTGGATATGACATTCTTTGTTATCCTCTTCTGATGTTTAATGCTTTTCAGCCAAGAAATCCCCAAGGATGCTTGAACATTGCATGCCTTGGACTTGGGTGAGAGATCCTCCACATGGTATCTTATATGAAGCTGAAAGAATTAAGGGAAAAGTTCATTAAAAGAAACAAAATGATGAATAAAATGCATAGGTAGGTAGTTTCATACATCAAAATAATCGCCAAGAGGAATTCCTTGGAGCGTCATGACTTCTTCAATAACCCAACCCTTCTTATCGGGTAGAGAAGATTTTTGCTGCGTACTGGTCACTGTCCCTCCATAACGGGATAGTTTTTTGTCAAATGTGTATTGGACTTGCCTTTGGTACATATCACCTTTCACTAATTCCCAAGGAGTAACAGAATAGTCAACACAACCGACTTTCTCCATTACTCTATATTCTACAGAACTCCCCTCAAAGAATTCCATCAGCGATTTGATCTGAGGACACAACAAAAATATTGTAGGTTGTATGCCATTACAGTTAATGATTGTGGATACAGAAGTAATGTAATACTGTGTGATAGAAAGAAATTAAAGACTCACGTGAACAGGGACAACAGAGGAGAAGACCTCAGACATTTTTGCTTCTTCAATGCCTAAGAATGATCCACTCTCTTCAGAGCAAAGAGTTCGTTCTTCAGATTCTTCTTCAACTATCTGCACTTTCTGTTCTGGACTCAAGGATCTTGCTTTCCACAGTGCCATGATGGTCCTGTGAACATGAAAAGATCCATTAAAATTCCAAAATCATTAGATGAGAATTGGTGACCAAAGAGCTGGAAGGGAATAAAAAGTGAAAAACACTCAAAGGAAGAAAACAAATAAGGGAAACACATTTATTATTATTGTTATATATAACAAAAATGATAACATTAGTAGAACTCGTCTTCAAACATAAGATACAATAGACACAATTGCATGCACATCCTACAAAATTTCAAATACATACATACATTTTACCTAAATCAAGAACAAAAGTGAAGTAGCAAGAAACAGTATAAATAAAGCACATTCTTGTCCCATCATCCATCCACCCCCACCCTTTTTGACAAGGATTTTATGTATTCAGATTATCCAAAATGTACCAATATCCCTAATAGTTATTATAACTTCTGGACGGGATTTCTAACTTTGAAGTTTATACTTATATAGATGAGTATTTAGCAACTTATTTAACTTAATAATTGCTCGAAAGTCCTGCTTCATTTCCTAATATGATGTCAAAATATGGTACAAGAGCGTCCAAAAATCATTACTAATCACGGAAACAACATAAAACATTAAACTAATCATTCAACCATAATTAACATTTAGTATTTAAAATGATCTGAGCATAATGTTTAATTTGCTAACTATGATGTCAAATAGAATAAAGTCATTCACAGACTATAATAACCAGAATTACAACATAAATAAATTCTAGACATGGTTAAATATACAATTTTTAAGTTCATGTAAACATAAAACTGCAACTTTGTGATACTATCCTAGAGACCTTGGATGCATAATTCAGTTTTTAGAATATGCAAAATATACCTGAAACATCCAATAAAATGTTACACGTGAACCCATTCCTATCACCACAAAAAGATTCCTCTAATTTGAGCTTGATCAAAGGATATATCTTTGTCCATTACAAGATGAATAAAAAAATTTCATTCACACTACTGGATAATTATTTTGTTTTAGACATTAGATTTTAGCGAAGATGCACCTGTTGGCTACATTGAATGAAACAAATGACTGGAACTGAAATCGAAGTCTTCCATCCTTGTCAACTGACTTTGCTCCATGCCTTGCATCATGACCTCTGCCATTTCGAAGAATCATCATTAGTGATGGGCTGCCCATTGAAGCCAGTGATGGAGGAACTACTTGAATGTCTTCAATGTCCTCCCAGAGAAAGAAGAACTTGGTCTTGTGCCCAAAGAGATTTGTGTAAAAGCCGATTATTCTTGGAGACAGAAAGAGGCGACCCTGCAAGTACGACATATTAGCAATCAGAAGCCACATAGTGATATAGTCACAGCTCCAGGAAATTGAATGTGCACAAAAAAACCTATCATCTATACTCCAACAAAGTACGCCGACTGAATAACCGTTTACTGAAGATAACTATAAATCATATTATACCCTTTTTTTCACCGTGGCGACAAGTTGAACTGCTTGATATGACAAACTTTTGTGAGAACAAAATGTTTTACCATAGAGACTACAAATGCAAGCCAAGTAACCAACAATCCAACAGTAAATTTGGAACTGTAACTAAAGGCTTCACAAGCGTGTTTAAACTATTGCCAAGATAACAATGAGAGTGAGATGTTTTGAAACTCATGAAATCAGTAGATGGTTTCCTCTAAAAATTTTGATACCAGCGACAACTTCAGTAGTACGGTTTCCTCTAAAAACGATATCAGTGACAACTTCATTCAGTATGAAGGCTTTTTAGATGGAAGTTTTTGACTTTTGGGATGAGAAGACTACCTGCATTGGCATTTTGCGTTTCAAGTGACAGGTGAAATCGTTGATAAGGAATTCTTCAGGCGGCAGATTGAAGATCTTCTGAAAGGCTGAATTTGTTTGAGGTGACCGAACATTTATCTAGAAATCAATTCTCAACAAACTTTAGTCTAAACCGGAAAATATTAAAATCACTTCTTATGATGATAAAAACTGAAAAGCTAATCACCTTTTTCCCAACTTCTTTCTCCATCTTTGTTAGATACCGTGTGACAACTTCATTACCCCTTGTGTTATTCAAGAAAACCCTCAAATGCAACTTAGACTGGCATGCCTGAGCCAATTTTCCTTGCAGTGGAATCCATACGTCAGCTAATTCTGATAAATTGGACTTCACAAAGTTGACTTCAGCACGACCAAGAGATATAGCTTCATCAAAAGGTCCATCAAAATCAAAGACCTCCACATCCATCATTGATGGAGGGTCATCCATTGCATCAAATTCAAAAATCTCTGAAAGTAAAATTAAATCAGAAAACAGAATATGCAATATGGTTCTGTTATGAGGTCTAGCAACATTTCACATGATACTTATGCGGTCCTTAAAAGTCTAACGCAGTGGAGCTTTTCTTTCCAAAATTATATATCTTCTGAAGAATAACTTCCAAAGCATGATGTGATAAATTCTAAAAGTTAAACATGTATTCTGTGCACCAAGATGAGGCCTCTACTAAAAACACATGATTTGCCATGGAATAAAAAAATAACAAAACCTGTATCTCAAATATGTCTAGTTGAGCTGGTGCCTTAGGATATTCAAGACCCCTAATGGATATTCCTAAATTTGAGTTAGTTCAGCATTAATCTTTACTCAGAATCAATGATGCCTTTTCATGTCAAGATGATCCCATACATTCAACTCCCTTCGCTTGAAAGTTAAAATGGCCATCTCCTGGGATATGATCTATATCGAATTTGAGGGTTGATAGAGAAAGTACACAGAAGTATTCCCTCATAATGCACAAAAGTTACACAAGCCAATGACATTTTGACCAAAAAGAAAAACGGAAGAAAAAGTGATAGAATACATATCATGGGTTCTACATAGTAAAACCATTTAACCAATGGCTGTCCGAAGTGATCAAGATACCAAACTTATAAGAAAGAAAATAGAAAGGGTGAAAACTATCCTTCTTAAGGACCAGTATTATAAATAAAGTTGCTGAAGGAAGAGAGAAAAAGGTTGTAGAGTTCAAGGAATGTACCATTCCACTGAGGATCTGGTGTCTGAAACTTGATTGAGCTTGTTTTTGTTTTATTATTGCAGGTAAAAACCACATAAGGATCGGAATAACCAGATGAATCTACTGCTGCTAAATTACTACCCTCAATCAATGCAACAGTTAGCAACCATCCATCCCCTTGTGCTCGTACTCCATGATCACTGCCTGTTTGGAAATAAAGTTATTTACATGCTGTATATTATTCTAAATTAGCTTCTTTAGAAGTTAAGTAGTGGGACATTTTTCTGAAACTCCATACACTGTCAAATAAATATAAAAGTAAACGCACATTTGAGGAATTTGCAATATGTGGACATTGAATAGATGAATTACCTCTTTGCTTCCTGGCTTGTATGTAACGCCCGATCATGTTCAAAACACGTTCTCCTTGAAGAACCAAAACCCCACAAACTACAACTTCTCCAATTGAATCGGGCAAATCTAAACCCGCAAACTCAAGACCCTGGATTTTGCTAGGATTTGCAAGCAAAATGTGTACCATAACATACAAACTAACAAAAAGAGTGGAAATAACAGTAAAATTTCCAAAGAACCGAAATGCTAGCTTACAACCTGACTCTTGTTCCGTCTGCAAAGAGGCTAAGATTTGCTCTTTGCCAGACCCAGCATCTTTCAAGTCCAATGGTTTAACGTTCTGGGATAGCACATCAGCAAACTGCGCATAACTGTCCTTTAGGCCTTGCCTCGCTCCATTTTCAATCATACCTTTCATCATTGTACTTTGCAGAAAATTTGTGCGCCAGGATATTACCAAACGTGAGGAGGACTCATTTGATTCTAACTCAGGACCTGGCAAAATGCAGAAGAGGACTTCTGTCTTGAAAGAGTTTCCAAAAGGAACATCAGGAGTGCTCACACTTAACAATACTGCATATGATTTTCCATCAGCCTTGAGAAAAATCTGCTCCTCTGTTGCTTTCACAGCCTTCACTAGTTTAGTCGCAGCTTTTGTGTATGAAACCACCCTTTTCAAACTCTTTCCACCATTTTCCAGTTTCCAAGGTTCAGCTTGCAGACCTGTGGTGCCTTGAAGGTCAGCCACAGATTGCAAAAAGTTGGAAGTTGGTGAGAAGATCAGGGAGTTCAGATCAGTAGGTGCCACTGCATAAGACTGGTCAAGAAGAACTCCTCCAGATAAATTTCCAGGTATTTCACTCCCTTCGTCTTTTGACTCCATTACTTTCAATAATTCATCAAATGTCATGCTCGACGCAGCTTCATCAGTTTTTGTTATAGAAACCTCTGGGTTCATTGTTGTCTCTTCAGAGTCTCCGGTGATATCGATATCTCTGCTTGAAGTGGTCGCAGCTTCTTGATTTCTCCCAGTGAAAAACTGAAACATGCGGTCAACAAATGACGATGCGTCCAACTTTCCTTCAAGAGATTCAGAATTTTCAACCACCAGGGCCGAAGATGATTCCCTTTTGTCATTTGAAAATGATGGAAGCGGTTCTCTTGTTAGTTCACTTGATTTATCTGAGCTTGATGTAACTTCATCAGAACAAGAATGGTATGTTTCAGGTGTTGCATTCCTGGAACTGCCCTTCTGAGACAATGATACACCCAAATGTATTTCTCCTGCAGAAGGAAAAAGAGAATAATGTCCATGATGGAAATGATCTTCATGTATGACATTGAAGGAGCACATAATTTCAGAAAATCTATTTGGCTAGATGAAGTTTAGTTTCATAAGGAAAGCATCTTTTCTATAATGTAATCAAATTAAAGCACCTGACTAAGTGCAATGATGCTTACTCCTATTGTAATTTGTATGCCAATATATCCATCCATGCCAAACTGCCTGTCAAGAAAATCCCTACACTTGATTATTTATTATCATATCAGGTTTCATATTTACGCATGGAAGAAAGATGCATTACATATTTAGATTATAATTACAAAACTAAAGTAAAAGATTAATGCTAATCCATTCTACAAAGTTATTAAAATAAATTGAAAAGTCCAATCAAGAATTTTAAAAACATGCAACTCAGGTATCCGCTAACACATACAGAATTGTCGATGCAATTAGACTGGTTAATTATTCAAGAATATTTCTAGCATTAGACAGTTTGCCGAAGCAGATAAACATGGCAATGAACCTGTAGAAGACCTGATGTTATCAGAAGTTTTTTACTTTCAAATTTTGCTCATTTGTAACCTTTCATGCAAATCATCTGAATTCTTTGCAATAATTCTTTGCAATAATTCTTTCTCCAT
This sequence comes from Asparagus racemosus, assembly GCA_037177215.1. Taxonomy (NCBI): domain Eukaryota; kingdom Viridiplantae; phylum Streptophyta; class Magnoliopsida; order Asparagales; family Asparagaceae; genus Asparagus; species Asparagus racemosus. The sequence continues at coordinate 27,561,769 of JBAKGM010000233.1, forward strand.
ATTTTAACTTTATAAATCATAATATTACCACTTAATGGATTATGTGCGTATAGACTGAAACGAACCCCTACAGTCATTAACTTTAGATTAAGCTACTAACTTACAAAAAAATAGCCAAGACCATGGGTATTGCTAACAAAGAGGAGCACAATAGTCTGCCACAAGGAAAAATACCAAACCGAAACAAATATTTAGATTAATATTAGGTGTCTTCATTTTCTGTTCACTGTCCATTAAATATACATTCTCTTTCCATATTTAGATATTTCGTCGAACTTTGCATTTTACAACATTGAGAATTGATTGAAGCTAAACCTTCTGGATTTCAACATTAGGTTATTAAACAGAAATTTTACAAAGAAATTGGCTTTTCTCAGATTCCAAATGAGCCATAACAAAGTACTAAGTAATAAACTAAGTTTCATTTACCAAGCAGTCCTAGCTCTCACAAGTAGTAATGTACATTAATGAATATGATGTATAAGCAAATAAGGTATAAAAGAGCTCACTTACCACAATCCTTCAACTTTGATTTCTTGTTCTTGGGCTGCAGCTGATACCATTGGGTCCCAAGTGACAAATTTTCCGAATCAAAAACCTTTGACAATGGAATCTTGACTTGCCCCAGGAAATCATCATTGAAGTACTTATCCTCGTCCAATACCGAAACAGTGAGCTCTTCACAAAGATCCCCAACTCTGAAGCTGAACTCTTCATCCCAATAAGGGCTCAAGTTCTTCTTCACTACCTTTGTCTTGAAACGGCGCTTCCCAAGCTGCAACCTCACATAGGGATCACTAAACCCATTAAGATCCATTGCTGGCAGGCACCTAGCTTCGATAACGTGAACTAAAAGCTTCATTTTGATGATATAGGAGATACTCCGTAGCAATTTCTTAGTCGGAATAAGATAGGCTTTTGTTTCGAAAAAACTCAATGGATAGAGCTTAGAATGCAGATGATCAATTTGCTGGGTATACAATTAGTAGCTTTATTGAATGGTACAGAAAATTTGAAAATGGTTTTCAAAAGGGGAGAAAGAATCAGATCACAATTAATTACTATAACGAGAGGACCAAATGAAAAAAGAATGAGGTTTCAGCTGCAAGAAACCCTAATTTCCAGCGAAACCCAAAGCAAGATCCAAACTGACCCAAACGAAGAAGAAAGCAACAAAGATATCAGCTTTGCAAGCGAGCCGATTTCTCAACTGTACTCCCAAATCTTAAACAAGGAGGGTTTCAGCCGCTGGAAACCTCAAAATTCGAATCAAAACCCAGTGAAAAAAGGCCCAAACTGGACAAATATCAGAAATAACAGCTAACCAATTGGAGTCCCAATCTCTCAGCCCCCAATAAACGCGCCAATGGGGCCCAAGACAGCAGCAATCATAGGGAAAACTATAAAATTTAGGCGAATTTGGGTCAAAATCACCGGAAATTTCTCAAAACAATGAGGAAAGGAAACCCTAGCAAGTAACTTAAAAACATAGATTTTTGGGGGAGTAAGTCTAGCGGCTGTGCTCCTTCGTCTCCCCCGCGTAGTCTTTGTTGACTTTTTTTCGTTCGAACTAATTAAGCCATAACTGTTAATGTCTTAATTCAAGATTTAAATGGGATTAGAATTTTCAATTTAATTCAATTTAGATTGGGTTTTGTTTACTAGTCGTTGCCGCCTCGTTACTCGTCAGAAACACTTGTGATCGTTTATGAAAGAAAGAGAGGGTGCTTTTTGACAAGTCCTTTTAAGACCAAGAATTAACCAAAATTTGAGCACCTTGCCGAGAGCAGCATTTTAGTAGAGCCAAATATAAGAAACTCCCCACACCTTTTGACTACTGTCAGATAACCCCCAATAACTTTCAAAATATCACACCTTAAGTCACAAAACTCCCACTAATATTAAGATTTCCCATTAAACCCCCTAAAATTGTGAACCACGATTTTACTGGCAAAAACATCTCCGCTTACAATTTTAGCAACACGATATGGAAAATTGTCATTAACATTTTGTTAGGATCTTTTCCGATAACACCTCAAAGTTAAAGAGGATTTCCTAAGAACCCCTAAGCTTAAAGGGGGTTTACTATTATTTTGTAAGTAATGAGGGCTTAGTTGATAATAATCCAAAGTCAAGAGGCTTTTCTGACATTTAGCCTTTTAATAATTCCAACCTTTACAATTGCTTCTTTCCTTCAAAAAAAAAAAACATTGTCTTAGATTTGAGATTTATGTTACCACCCGCATCTTTATCATTTTTAATAGGGTGATGCTATTAGACCTAGTCAGTCCAATTTCTGATAGGGACAGTTCATTACTGAGTCCAATTTTTTTTTTCTTTTCATTATTTAACTACACAGACTAGCGTAACGAGAAAGCTTGGTTTCAAATTGTTTAGGAAATATAATAATATGCCTTTGAACATATTCATCTTTAGGAAGAGGATTACTCGGTTTTTTATTATAAAACTGTGATTATTATTTGTGCTTAAAGTTATACGCTATGATTGTATTGAACTTGGCAACTGTGCTTACATAATAATAAAGCTTTTTTTTTTTCAATTTTTACACAATGTATATAATTTTTAATTTCCAATTAGCTCACTTGTGACCAGTAAACAGCCTGTTCTATCAAAACAAATTTATTTTCAAACTAGTTTGATAAGGATTGAAAAGATTAGCATTAACAAACAATTTGATACCGCTTTCATAACATTGAACGCTTCAATCAGTCCCTGTCATGATTGACGCTTCCATTCGATTAACTCGCGCATTTTTTGTAAGTACATAACGTGTAAATTAAGACATTAGTTTTGGATCCAAACGCATATAGTTAGCTTTCATTTCACAGCTTTCACTCTGCAAAGCATTATTTTATTCTAATTGTTTGCCATTATGTTGCACAAAGTGGTCCCTAATTTCGGAGCAAAACTTAGATATTTTGGAATTAAACGGACGTTTATGACAGGGAAAATGAACGTAAAAATGGCTACTACTCTTCTACTGAGGTCTATGAAGAAATTGTGAGATTTGTTGGAATTAGCTTATACTTCTTAAGACGATATGCTCGTTAATGGAATCCTCAAGAGTATCAAAAGATCATGCAGGTCTCTAGGATAGTGATAGCTAGATTACAAATGTTAACTACTTTTCTACTATAAGAAAAAGAAGTGTGAGGTTTCTGATAACTAACTCATAAATTTTGATAGCGATTCATGAGAAAGGACTCCACGATTCTGATTCTTTCTGCAAAAAATAGTTTGGGATATGCGGTTGCTATTAATTATTATCCAGGCAAAGAATTGAGAGAGAAGGATACTTTCTATTTTCACTTCAATCTCTGCTGCTTTCTTCTCTTTCACACGGAAGTATACACGGAGTAATGAAGGTCAAAAGCAAATATAACGAGCGAATAAATCCAAAGAACTAGCTTATAATTTTCTTGCAGTCATATGATTTGCATGCGTTCATGCTCTCTGTTGTCTTCCAACATGACTCAGTCCTGATTGCGGCCGACCAATGAGATGAGATTTCAGTACGAGTTTTCTAAAATTAGCTAGGACAGTAGGACCCAATGAACGGAACAGAAGACGCAATAATTAAGATAGTTGACTCACCAAATAGCGAGAGAAGTCAATGCCATTTGCCAACCTCTCGGAAAGTTTGCCTAATACTCAAGCAATTGTAGACGTTGAAAAAATCGCTTATCAGTCCCCGAAACTGACTCGTGAAGGTGGGATGATCATCGACCGATGCGACCAATAACAGCTGACGACACATTCACGCCACAAAACGCATGAAGCGAGTCGACGAATGCATGAAGTAAGTCGACGAGGCGTA
>JBAKGM010000233.1:27587981-27606421 GCA_037177215.1 Asparagus racemosus
AGGAGAAACCCTATCATTCACCCCCCCCCCCCCCCCCCCCAAGTAAAATTCCTGGCCGTCCTTAAATATATACACTCTTCTCAGGCCAAGTTCATAGAGATGATCTTCTGATGAATTTATGCCAAGATCTTCAATACAAAGTAGTGATATGCTCAATAATTGTTGACCCAGTTTACTTGAGTACGCTGCGGCTGTCGGTAGACCCCGCCAGGAGGGCCCATCATTTCAACGGTTCCTGAGATGGGCTGAGACTGCTGGAGCATTGGGTGGACTGTGCCAGCAGCAATAGCCTGAGAGGGATGGTGATAGATTCCAGGGAAGGCCATGGGTGGTCCTTGAGTAGGGAGATTGTAGAATGAAGTAGCAGCCTGCATTGCTGAAATGTCTCTCCCTGGTGTAGGAATCCAGACAGAACCTTCGCTCTGAGAATAATAGAACATATTAGATATCATAGAGAAAATTATTGAAATTCTATGATCATTGGTTAGAAGAATAAATATTCCAAGGGATCCAGGACAAACAAATCAAAGTAATATATAATTCGGAAAAAAATTATGACTTATAAAGAATAGAGATTCTTGGCAGTGCGATTGGCACAAGCATTCACGACTTGAGCAAGATGCAGAGTTATTATTATTTATTGAAAGTTTTGGAAATAAAACAAATACAGGGGACAATTTATGACAGAAAAACTTTGCGTCGAAAAGGAGAAAATGAGAAGTTATTGTATTCATCTTCATCCACTAGAAAAAGCACAGAAAGGAATAGTAGCAAGATAAAGAATACCAATAACCAATTTGCACATATCACCATTTAGTAAGTTGAGTATCTTAAGCTGTATAGTTCATATAATTTGTGACTCGTAAGAGTAAAAGCGTTTCACAGTAATGCAGAGAAATTGTGAACACGCGAAGGATAGAATATGACAGAACAGTGAGGAAAAGACTCATGATTTGGTTACTCAAGTTCAAGGCCCACAAACATTACATAATTAACAATTTGCAAATCCCCATCAAGTGTCCAAGGGCTCAGTCTTTTAACAAACAGGGCCAGCTACATGAGTGATAATATTGACTGTTTAATTTATATCAGAGGATTTTTTTTTCCAGAGATATTTGTATTTCCTATTTAAACAGGCTGCATTTGAACAGGACAGATTTGTTCTTTTTTCTGTTTGAGATAATATTCTTTAAAAAAAATAGAAAACATGAAATAGATGGCTCTTTAAAAGCCTACAATTACTACCTTCAATCCATTTCATAGAAATGGTACTGCAGTAGACATAATGTTTAGTAATTAAATTACGCATGGTCAACCATCTCACTGAAATAATGCCCATTTTTTAGCCAAAAGATGATCACTCAAATCAACAGATTTCTAGTTTATGTAACTGATGAAATCAATTATTTCTCATAAGTAATATTTGTTCATTTTGAGTTAGGCCAGAGGAAAGGTATCCCAATTCAAAGTTTATTTTGTTGCTGGGCCCTAAAACTAGTAGTTTTCAACCTTAAGTGAAAGTTTGCTGAGAAAACCGTCTGAAAGATTTTTTTCTTTTGAGTTATTGTACGGACATAAAAAATGTTATTAAGTTGAAAACAAAGCAATGAAAGTTGAATTTTGCAACTTGGAATCTCAGAGAACAATGTAATAGCATGACACACTAGCAAGTGGTCCTACAACTTCAATGCTATGAATTAGTAAGTGTCAAAATAAAATGTAAGTGTCAAAACAATACATCTGTGTGGGAAAGAGAAGCGCAAACAAGAAACACGATCAACTTTAGCTGTAATTCAAAATGAAATGCTCTTAACATTCTGAACATTGTTGCCAAAAATCACACATTGGATTGGCAGGGGGAAAAAAGGAATAAGAAAACCAAGTACCTGCTGTCCAGCAATGTAGACATTTTTCTCCTTGTACTGAGATGAAGCAATGTCCTCGGTTCCAGTTGAGCTGCCAGTTGTCACATCACCAGGAGCATATGCTCCATATCCAGTTGGCATCCCGATGTGACTTGGATTGGCAGCACTAGTTGCAGGCTTGTATTGGGAGATGGAGTACTTCACAGGAGCTGTACCTACAGCCCCAGGAGCCGGATATATGTTTCCTGTTGGAGGTTGCTGGGGAAAGGCAGCATTGCTCAAGAAAGGGTGCAGAGATGGAGATGGAATGTAGAATGGAGAGAAATATTGGTTGTATGGCAGGTAATTAGGAGGATAATGAGGAAGATGTACGCCAGGAGGCTGCCGAAAGACAGGAACTGATTGTTGGCTAACAGCAAGAGAATTATGCATTATCCCAGAAGTGACAAGAGGTGCAGCCCCAGTTGATGACAGAGCCAAAGAGTTTACACTCTAGATGACAAAAATTACAAGCATCAGTATCAATATCACCAAATGATGAACAGTAAACTCTTAAAAATATCATCGCAGTGAATTTAACTAAAAATAATGAAAGAGCTCAAATTTTATATACAGTACCATGATTGGATATCAATAACTGATAAGGGGAATAAAAGGATATATAACAGCAGAAACCATCAAATAAGGGGAATCAACCAGAATGTAAGCTCCAGCCATGACCAACAACCTGAAAATTTTTGGGTGCTCAAGCTCTTGAAGCCACCTGGAACCCAAATATGAGTTTTAACTTCTTATTCCACAACCTATTCTACCCGAATCCTACAAACCTGAACTTACCAATACCCAAACAGTCCCTAATCTGCATAAATTCCTGTAGATGAAATTAGCATTCTAGTCCTTGACCTTGATGAAATTAATTTACTCAAGTTAGACATGTTCAAGTAATGAAACCAATACTAAGGGGTCATGTTGCAGATTTTTAAACACGGTGACAATGAACTGTTGAGGTTTTCAAAGTAAAGTCAACTTCCCATACTAAAAAATAAGTAGATTTTGAGGAAAAGTAGACTTTTATCTTTAAAAATTATGGTTCTCAGGCAAGTTTCTATTCTTAGAAACAGTCCAATATTTTGACTCTGAGAACAAAGTTACTGAAGAATCCCGCCTGGCCCAGTCCATTGACACCCCTGTGAACCATAATGAAGTGGTATAAAGAGTGCTGGAACAGAATCAAACCGAATAAGCTCATTTAATTTAATATCTACAGTTTATGAATACGAAGAGACCCCTGTAAATCACAATGTGGGGTTAAAAAAAGGTTGGATTAGAATCAAACTGACTATGCTAATTTGATTTCTATGGTTTATGAATATGAATATTTACAGAGATGCCTATATTTGATTAAAGAATTTGACTATTTTCAAACTATTTAAATTCATATTTGGAAATTATTCCACCATGCTGATGATGACGTATAAGTCTGTGATTTGATAAGCAAACAAATATTAGCTCAATAAAAAAACTCATATTCAATTCATTCAACATACAATTACCAAAAAATTTGATTTCTCTTCACAGGAATTTGAACAAATAAATACAGAACTATTTGATAATTATCTGATCAGCTTCCACCTCTACTAGTTACAACCTAGTCAGTACAAAAGAAGTGTTGAAGCATCAGAATTTCTGATAGAGTTTCGAATATGTAAGAAAGTATGATACAGATGTTATTTGAAGAACATACCTCTTGTGGTGTCTGGGAAGTATGAGTAGGTAAGACTGCAACATTCCCACTATACTTGGTAGCAGGAGCAAAGAAGGGAGACAAGCGCCCATCACCATCAGCAGCAGTAGGTCTATACATTGAAGTGTAATAGCTTGTAGCAGGATCAAAAGGTTGCTGAACCTGAATAACAAGAAATCATATGGCATTACAATATGAACAATCAAAAGAAATACATTTCAGAAAATCGGTTGACTTACGCAGATTATCTTGCTGCAGCATCACAAAAATTGCTTTCGTGAGGTGTAAGTGATCAGGTGTAAAGAGCTCCTAAAAGTAAGATGAGGATGTGGGGTAAATGTGATGGAGACGAGATCTCGACTAAAAATGTGATAATGCATATCTAATGCACGACTGTCAAAGTTGATACACGAGCTTCCAAAGTGCTGGTAAGCAACGGCCGGGTTGGGTGAGTTTAGAAATCATCGTTCCAGATAGAAGTCATGACGCGTAGTATTGCACTTTAGGCATGTTTGTCACACGAAAGCCTTTTGATGGCTTTCGAAATTATGGAAGCTGTTACACCCACAATCAAGAATTCCCATTCATAGTCTGAAAGGTCTTAATTTAATTGATAACAGGCTCCAGATGACAGCATTAATAGTTTTAAGTTGCATGTTAATGACATTGGCTTATATACCAATAAAGGCTAACTAATTTACTGGGAAGGAAAAGGGAGCACAGCCAAAGGAACATTTTGAGCTTCTTATTACCTTTTTCTTCATCTTATGACGCACCATTTGCCTATGTGGATAACTAGGCCACAGCCCTCATTTAAACACTAATAAAAATGCTAATAGATCTAAACAATAATTCATAGATTACACAAGATTCATGCGTACTCAGAGTTGAAAAGATGTGAGTTCGAATTAAATTAAATATAAGACTTGTAGAAGGAAGTTGATCAATAGAAGTTCCTTTTGTAGTTTAGCTCATTAGGGTATATCAAACTTACAATACTTGACAAACTATTAAATTGTATTAAGTCAAATATAAGCCTCATACTAGGAACTTGATCGATAGAAGAGTCATTTACTGCTTAAATAATTGAGAAGTACCTCCATTTATCTTAACTTATGATGAGAACAAGATCTAAAGAAGAAACAAAAGAACAAAAAAGTATAGAGAAGAAAAACAACAAAGAGAAGTACAAGATGGGAAGAAAATAGGAAAATGGATATTAAAAAAGCATGGAATACTGGTTTATAACTTTAAACAGGCTGCAAAGGTAAAGGTTGTGAGAGGGCTATCAACTGTCAGAGAAAGTGTAGGAAGATGGGAAGGCTAGACAGTGCGCTATTAGAAGGCCGCTGTTTTGACAGAAATCAACAATAAGAGCACTACGTGATCCAATAGCAGAGAGAAGAGGGGGCGCATAGATGTATTGTAATTAATGTGGTTTGATTAAATTAATAGTAGGTTTCCTAACATTAGAATGGAGCTTAATCTTAACAATTCTGAAGGTACTTTGTGCAAAACATTCCAGATTTGCCAGGAACAGACTTGGACTTCAAGTTGGAAGAGAGAACATTCAAGAAGCTGTGATTCACCTGAATAATGAATAAAGACAGTGTGAACAGTAAAATCTAATGTTATCCAAAGTTATTAAGGATTTGAGTAGTTTGCCTGATTTCTATTTGGTTTCATGTTCTATATCTTAAGCCCCTTTCATGGAGATCAGTTTTCAAGGAATTATTCAATGGAAGTTTGCTGGTTTGAAACTGAGGTCATGAGCTCGAGACTTTCTCTGTCTACCTCTTCTTTCCCTCTGGCTTGCACCAAAATTAATGTGTTTGCCTGTTATCTGAAAGATTGCCTTCCAGTTAAATATGAAGGGAGAAGTTTCTATGCAATGTATAGACAGGGTTTATATAATGAAGAGGCAGGATGTAGCACCAGATTGGGATCCAACTTCAAACATGAAACTGAAAGATATACTTACAAGAAAGCTTGGAATTCGAGTGCCATCCCGTGACTGAGGCTCAGCAGCGTCAATGGCTGCAAACTGATTCCCAAGCATCAGTGGTACCGGTCCGTAATTGGAATAGGTTTGAGAAGTATTAACAACTGAATATTGAGAATTCTCTGGCATAGAAGCTGCCTCTGTTTTTGATTGATTTTGATCCATGGGGATAGTAGAGGAACTCTCAGGCTCTCTGGATGTAACACTTTCTGACATCACTTCTGGTGACTGGGGATGATCAGCACTGCAAGTTAGATTTTCAGGCATCTTTGCTGGTGAATGGGAAAGGTCAATCACCTCTGCATCCGGAACAGATGGTAATGCACTCTGGTTGCTGTAGTCATTAATAAAAAAATTTAAACAAGCTAAATTGTAACACATGTGATCAGCAATCAATAAGCAATAGAGGTTCAAAGCAACTTTTCAATCATCTAAATATGAATTTATGTTAAAACAAGACATGTGACAGCTAATAGATGTTTGTACAGACTACACAGTAGAAGCTCACCATGCACACCATGCGGTGACTATCAATTGCTATATTACAGAGGAGCCACAAAAGTAGTTTGGAAAACAGAATATGCAATTTTAAACTAGTCCTTGCACTTGAAGTTATCTTGAAGTACTTAGAAGAAATTTGATTAAGAGCGTTTCTTCACAGAAACTAATTCTGCCACTTCAACTATTTATATTGAAGACCAGACAGATAATAATAATGCACTATAGGAATATATTAATATGTAGATAAAGTAAATTTATAAAGATATATTCATAAACAAAAGATTCCTCTGGTGCATGCCTATATGAATAAAAACAAAACAAAATACTTTTGCTAATGAAGAAGTATGAGCAGTTCTACCAGATACATAATATGTTCTGGTTTGTGGCATGGGTATGCAGACTGGATGTGTTAACTTGAACAGTATGCTGGATGAAGGAGGCAGGTTAAATCAAATTATTACTTGGAGCCATAAATCGAGGTAAACTTGAAAGTTCTTGCTTAGGTCATTATGATCATTATGCGTGCACGCACGCACACACGCGCCTATGCACAGACGCACACAATACACGCAAAACTCACTCACACACACACACACACACACACACACACACACTTGACATCTAAATTTACACATGATAATATACAATGTATTAAATATCAGCTGATATATCGCTATATCGGCCGATATATCGGTTTTAATGCCCTTCCGATACGATATTTATGAAAAAATATCGTTTTCTGATTTTTACCACTTTTTCCAATACATCGGAAATATCGGCCGATATTTCATTGAGGAAATATCGGCCGATATTGGCTAATGCCCAAATGAAAATGGTTATTGAGTTTGGGTTCTCATCAGGCCCGAAAACTTAATAAATTCTGAAGCCCAAATTCCCTAAATCCCTAGTCAATCTCATATTTCTCCTCCCTCTTTGTTCGGCACTCCAGCTCAAAAACGCTAGGCAATCTCAGGTACGAATCTCCTCCTCAGACCCCTCTGTCTCTCTTTCTCTCTCCTCTCTCTCTCAACTTCTCTCTCCCTTCTCTCTCAACTTCTCTCTCCCTTCTCTCTCTGTCTTCCTCTCTCGCCTCTGTTCATGTCTTCTCTCTCTCTCTCACTCTCTCTCTCTCAGACATCTACCTGTATCTAATGTCTCTAAACGTCGTATATCATTATTCATGATGCAATTTCCTATGTTTAGAATATATTAAATATGTTTTGATTACATATTACAATGTTATGTTATATATGAACATCATCCGATATGACACATCGATATTTTTTACACATCCCCGATTTCCGCAATCCGATATGGATTTGGCCATCCAATATTTCCGATATTTTTTATATTTAATACATTGATAATATATAACCTTTTAATATTCATATAGTAAGCTCAGGTATCATAATTAATAATGGATGGCAACTATTGATTAAGAAAACATGAAAAACCAATAAATTAAATCGTAAATTTCAAAACTTAAAGCTTTGAAGCCAATGGTACAAGTCTCAAACATTGAGTACAATAAGGAGAAGCAAAATACTATTACACTTCCTTGGGTTTTAGCAACCATGGATGGCTATGCACCATGAATTGGATCATAAATCCTAATTCATGCACCTTCCTAATGGTGTATCGATGAGTGTTGTTGGTCTTAAGTCTTAACCATGGTGGTTTTTCATTTTCACCTGTCTTTTGGGATGATGGGATAAGGGTGGAAGGGGAGGGGATGTTCGGCTTGGAGGTGTAGAGGGAAAGGAATGGAAGATGCAATTGTCGAAGTAGGCACAACTGGGCATGAACAACGATATCTCCTAAAGGAAGTTCAATATTATTGATATTTAGTATGTGTTACAGATTCCTTAATAACAGCTCAATTTGTTAATACAAGGGGCAACAGCTTCACCGGTAGCTTAAGCAAAACTAACTGGCTTGTTCACAAATACATTCAACCCAGGGAATCAATAAAATTCATAAAAAACTACAGTCGCATATATTTATGACTAAACAGGAACCAAATTCCCTGCGGCATGGATGCAAGGTGTTCCTTGTTGACCCATGTTTTAACTAGATTCTTTTCATCACCAAACTACTGTGTGTTTGTGCTCAATCTTTTAGCGTTACTTATTTTTTATATATGATATTAAATCCTTAGTTAAAAATGAATGTCACACTAGAAAAGATTTCATGAAAAAATGATAATAATAACATGACTATTCTTGGAACTATGAGGTAGTAAATGTAAACAATATTTTACCTTGAAGCAGGCACTTCAGCTTTCTCCACAATCTCCTGAGATATCTCAGACAGTTCAGCGGAACCTATCTCGCTTTCAATATCATTCACAAAACTTGTAGACAGTCCAAAATTTGCATCGAAACTTCCAAAACTCAATCCAGTTCTTTCAGATTCAGGAACTTGCAGATGATTTGGAATAATAACATGTTTAGCGTCTGAAAACTGCAACTCCCCCAATTTGTTATGAAGCTTCATAGTAGATTCATCCAATGACATTGAACTTGACGCAGGCAGTGAGCGAGCAACAAGTTCCTGTTTTGCAGATTCAACATCAGTAGTTTCCAATTTTCCCACCACCCGAGCAGGTTTTACATTTGTTGACTTTGGTTTCCACTCCTTTGTAGGACCAACTGCTGAAGGAAAAACACAGGATATATTAGTGTGCTGAGAGCCCCCTTGAATTCCTAACAGGCATAAACCATAAAGTATCACTAGAATACTAAATCCTCCAAGAATAGTTAAAAATATACAAAGTGGTAGCAATAACAAGATGAAGGAACCATCACATGACACCATACTATTGCCTTTGGCACTATTTTGTAGCATAGAACAAGCAGAGGGACATAACGATGAAAAAAGTATCAGAAGCATATCTTAGAAATTAGATGATGATGCAGAGTATTTTCAATTGTTCTGTTGATTGAGAAGAAAAACAATATTCTTCTGAAGAAATGTAAGATGCTTCTCTTCTCCGCTGTAATATACCTGAATATCTTATTAGAATAGGAACACTGCTAAACATAATTTTTGCCTCAGACCACGATCTGCATGCAACTAGTTTCATCATGAAAGGACTGTCACTAACCTAAGCAAACGTTTGAAATCAATTTAGAGTTGGTTAATTTAATGTCATTGTGCAACTTAATTTTAGAGTAACCAAAGCCAATATTGACGTTGCTAATTCTGGTTGCAGGCTAACTTATGTCTATGCAGCTTGGTCTGAGTAAACTAAACGATGTGCAACAAAGCAATACCACTAATTCTCCATCTAAGAGCAAGGTAGATCATCAAAATATAAGACACATAATCTCAAGATTCAAATGATGCTGGAAAAATTATAGGTATTCAGTTTCTTGGGCCATGCAAAAGGCCGCTGCAAGTGCCCAAGTCATGGAGGGTGGATCGGTGTTCCAGTTGGTTGAAATTGGCGGATGAATAGGTTTTCAGATGGTCATGGCAGCATAGGCCACAGTATAAGTAGTATATTGGCAAAGAAATATTAACTCCTTACTGTTGAGAATTTATAAGCAGTATATTGGCAAAGAAATATTAACTCCTTACTGTTGAGAATTTATAATGGGATAACTGCATAAAACTTTCTTTGTCTAAGACCAATTGTTAAGTAAAGCCTTAAAAAACACCACAAACAACCTCCACCATGGGCCAATAGAAGCTGAAAGAAGGAAATATATATTAGCTAGTGCCAAATATTAGAAACCTGATACCTTAGAACCCTAAATTCCATGATAATTGTTGAAAATTGAAACAAAAACAACACGAATGCAACTTACAAGAAAATTGTAATTTCATTCCCCATGTGCATCACCGGAAGGGAATGGAACAAAAGTAAATATTATATGATAGATACTCTTAACAGAAATATAAAACATCCTTGTTATACAACCATAACTAAATCATCATCTAAAGATAGCACTGATGCCTGGTCCTACATATTGAAGATAGCCATAGTATATAGGCTTAGTTGCTGCCCAATTGGGGATAGACCCCCTATACTATTTGCCCAAGTGCAGGTAGAACTCCTGAGTGAATATTGTTTACTCTTAAAAGAGTTGAAAGTCACTCAGGGATTCTATCTGCACAAATAAAAATACAGGAGATCTATAAGCAAGTGGGCTATAGTACACGGGGTATATCCGCAATTAACCCTATTATATAAGTCTGATCGCAGAGCCTCTTCCATGTGTGCTTAAATAACATAAATAGCTTAAAAGAAATTCTCAATAAAAAATGTGAGAATTGTTACTGTGCCTTTTTGAGGGCCATTTAACTGCTGTGACCGATTACTGTAATTAGAAGATGGCCTGCTGCCAGCAGAACTAGTGCGAGATAAAGAATGTGTAAGAGATACATCTGACGGTTGGTCTAATCCCAGAGATTGCGCTTGCATTGCCTCATGCACACACGAGCTGTTCATTTCAGATGAACCTTTTCCAGTCGAAGATGACAGCACAGAACCAGACACATCACGAGAAACAACTTTGTGAGCACGCTGGCTCCCAACTTCATGTTTGATGGTACCCACACTACCTGTGATGCGTGCATCAAGAGAAGGTACTAGAACAGGGTCTGAAGTTGAGGCGTAGAGGCCAGACTCACGAGATTGTTTTGGGGATGTCAAGTGACTGGTAGGAGTAGATACATGCTGCGCAGAAGAACTTTTGGTGTCACCTTTTGTAGGCTTCCCCGTCTCACCATTTAAGGTGGCTGCCAAACTATCCTTAACTGAGAGGGTACCACTGACATTAGAGTCCTTGGATGTGGATCTCTGCAAAGGAACTGGATTTTCGACTTTCGCAGGACCATTTGGCAGACCAGTTTCAGAACTGCAAAGGACAATGTGCAAAAATAATGCCATTAGAGGTAGGCGTGCTTGTAAGGTGTGAGTCTGTTTTTGCATGAAAACATGAAGATAAGAGTAAAACAACGAAAAGATTGGATCAACACAATACGAAAAAGGATACATAGAAAAGTATCATGTATCATGTATTCATGTCATATAATGACAAAGAAGAGAGCAGCAGCAGCAGCAATTAATAGACATAGGAACATTATCAATAGAAGGGGTGTTAGCATAGAGCCAGGACACATGGGTGCTTAGCAATTTGCTTCAGTGACATATTCTAGATAGTTTCAACTTTCATATAAAACCTTAAATTTTCTTTTTATACATTGGGTTCAAGAATCCATCGTGTAATTCATTTTGAAGAACCAAAGTAAAAATATCTTAGTCTATAGCTGCCCTCCCCCTAAAACACAAAAAAGAACGAAATAAAGAACAAATAAAAAATCCTCACAAACAAACATGAAGTAGAGATGATGTTTCTACAGACTAGAAGAAATAAGAAACCTAAGTTCCTCTAGTAAAGGATACTAGAAATATGAAGCTAAATAATACCAATGCATAAAAAAGATATATACAATCATCTCAAATAATTGAGATTTGATTAGTTTTAATTTTTCTATAAATAAATCAATTTTTGGGAAGATCAATCATGAATACATTCTATAGAAATCTTGAGTTCTAAAGCTGCTAAAAATGATAATATAGTCCTAAGGTTTTCTGCATCCAATAGAAAGTGAGGAAAAAAATGTTTCGCTTCAAGCATTAGGAAAAAAGAAAACTTTCAACTGCATAAAAACAGGAAACCTGATATATAATTAAGCATGAACTATATTACTTGTTAAAGCAAAAGATGCTCCAAATTATAGCCCAAATCAGCAGGAAAATATACCTCGACACATGAATAGTTGACTTGCTTTCTGCATCCTCAGGGGGCAAAGACGAAGATGTGATGCCTTTATCTGTGGACAGATGTGCTCCATTTTCCTTGCCAATGTTCCTTTCACCACCAGCATCTAACCAAAAGGAACCAAGATATATGGATTGATACTTTAATAATTAAAAACTGCTTAATCTGCATGTTAGATATTTATAAGCTTGTATCCTGAACATACAGTATCTCAGTTGATGTATTTGGTTGGATCATACAACCATTGTTTTAAATATCCCCAACATGGCCCGATATATCCTTTTACAGGGCTTGCCGCAACCGATATGGTCTCTAAATATCATTTACTGCTTTTTGGCTATTTTGGGTGATATATCCCCGATATGGCCGATATATCAGCCAATATGTTGGTCGATATATCGTTTTATATGGCTTGTCACAAAACAATATATTGCGTTTGGCAATTTTTGGGCAAGATATCATAATTTTCCATGATTTTCCCATTATATCAAATGACATTTTGGCCGGAAAAAAATCAAACAAAATGTTGTAGCGTTGATTTGTACTTTTGTCTATTTTACAAGGTTGATTAGTGATCCTAAACATATACTATTTATATTTTGTACGCTTAGATTTTACAAAGTATGTCGAGATTACATTTTAGTGCATTATATTATATATACAAACATCCATTATGGCATTTTGATATTTACCACGTATCCCCGATACTTCCTCGATATCTGCAATCCGGTATGAATTTGCCATCTGATATTTCAAACATTGCATACAATAGAAGGCTACAATAGATCAAGTAAAAAGTTTCAAGTGTGAAAGGTTGGCGCCTCACAACAAAATCAATACAACATTATAATTTAATAAAGCTCGGTCACTGTCTGTCATGGCCTTAGATCACAGGGTCTGTAGCACATACTCACCATCTTTTTACTTATTATTATTAGTATTAACACTGCCAGTATAAAAAGGAAAACTCTCTAAGCATTGGCAGGAAAGCTAACAATCACATACCAAACCACCAAACTATGTCACACTATATAATATTTCATGATTTGCGTTATATATTCGCCTATTTTGAATAAATCCATACAAGATTCTTTTGACATATCACACAAGGCAATATCCCATTCTTTGATGTCGTCTGGTTGCCCTTACATGGGCACAAGTGCACTTCCCCCTGGATATCTCCATGAAAATAAATTTGGTTATATAAACGTTGTCAGTTAAGTTACACGGGTACAGCTGCGGATGCAATTGTGGGGGCGGGACGGGACAAATTTATAAAAGGTAGGGTACGGGGACATACGTAAATATATAATAATAATTTACATGCGACCAATATTTTTTTCATCCACGTGTTATGAAACAATTTATATTTCTTTATTATATAGATCTATATATTAGTAAAATACTCATTCTTTAACCTGATATCCAGAAGACCCTTTAAAATCATAGTTCTGCATTGGGTGGGACTAAAACAAACCTGACCTATGTCCAAAAAGTTTCAACAAGTGTACATGAAGCGTAGGATATATCCAAGAAGTATATGACGAGTGTTTTAAGTTAAAACAATTATATAATTGAGTACATGTTTGGATAAGTGTATGCATATATCCAAAGAGTGTCCACTGAAGTTTCGGTGTTGGGTATGGATACGACACCAGTTGGACACAGGTACGACTTCAAATAGAAGTACCCATGCAACATAGGTAGTCAGTAAAGCATCAAAATTTATAGGTATGTTAAACATTTTAAAGAAATTATAATTATAACTAATACTCTTTATTAATGGCATTGCTAAAATTTTCTAACATTTTATTAATCTATACTTTTTAAATAAAGAATTAGATACCAAGTTTTGTTTCCATAACACTTTTTCTGGTAAAACACTCATAATTTTTTAAACTTTGTAGTTCTTACTTAAAATACAAAAGAAGTCCTGGTAAAGAAATAAAGATCAAGCATGGATCTCTTACTATTGAGAACTGCACTGCCCAATTCAATATTGGATCCTAGTGAAAACTGATAGTTGCTAGAAGACGAAGTTCTACAAGGCCTGTAAATGCAATGGACTATTCAACATAATCAAAGGAATCCTAAAGTTGTATGATAGGGTTCTTAAAATGACAACACAAGCAACGTTCATGAATCCAATCACAACTGGTTGCTTTATGATTTATCAAAGCACCACATACATAAATGGTAAGTAATCACAAGGATGTACCTACCTGCTCAGCCATGAAAATATTCAAATGTGAAGCTCTGCAGAGACATAGATGATAGAACACATACCATGAGATGAATAGAGAGAAGAATAGCTCCCCCGATCACCCCGGCCACCTCTCGCCTGAGATGCTGGCCTCCATTTAGTATCAGCAGGTTCTTTGTTGGTCTGTTGACAAGCAGAATAGTTAAACGGCAATACAATAAAAAATAAAGAGGAGGAAGAGAGCACAAACTACAGATACTCATACATAGCATCACAACTCTAACAAACAGTTAGTCCAACAAGAGTTCAGATCAAATAAACTAGGAGGGCTAAAGCCAAATAATACTCCAAAGACAGCTATTCTGGTAAGGCGTGTCCGTTGAAGCACAAAAAGTACATAAAAGGGGCTTCAGGACTATAAATTAGCAATAACAGTTTATACCACCATACCAGTTTGAATTTATAGACATCAAAAAAAGTGCGGAATATAACAGAATATTACTGACAGTATTAAAATCTGGCCCGTAATGAACTTAAATGGAGCCGAATTTTCATACAGGAGTTATGGTAAACAAAATATCTCTTGTCAGTTCAAGATCCAGATAACTTAGCAAAATTTCCTGGAAAATCATGAAATAAGAATAGATCTGATGCATGCACTGAGGATCCAATACAAATATTGAAAATAAAAATCTCAGTGCATTAGAAATGATATTTATCATTTGATGTGTTCAATCAAGAACCATCTAGAAAAAGTATAGATCTGATGCATGCACTAAGGGTTCAATACAAACGTTAAAAATAAAAATCTTAAGAGTAGAAATACATGGGCAAAAACTATGCTTGCCAATTGCAATTAAGAAAAGGCCCCAACAAAAAGGGAAAAACTCGCATGTACTAGAAGTAATATATTAGGCTTACAGTCAGTTACTTCTAATGGTATAAACTAAATGGTAAGATCAATCTATAAATGTTATTAGTACCCAGGTCCGCATGAACAGACTGTCAAAATATCTCTTGGCAATTCGAGGTTAAGACAAGTTTTACAAATTATCTGGGAAGTCATAATAAGAACAATGCATGACTGAGAAATAATTTTTATCAATGCAACGTGTTCAACTAAGACCGAGGAAAAGCACAGATCTGATGCATGAAGTGAAGGTCCATGTAAAACTAAAAAGCTATAGCGTGAAAATGCACAGGCAAACACTCTACTTCCAGGTAGATTGCTGAATGCAATTCAGAGGGGCCCCAACAAGAAAAGGGGGGAAATAGCATACACAAGGTAAGGATAATTGTATCAGGTGAGGATCAGTTATTTTAATGGTATTAAGCGGACAGTAAAATCAATCTGTATATTTTTTTAGTGAGAAAGTCCCTTCTGAATAGACTGTGTCCAAATTTCATAATCATTTGAAGGGCTACAACGACCTGTTTAGGTACAAGTTAGTGGCTTTGATCCAGATTGCGTTGGTGCTACATACTCAGCAGTGGTCAAAACAGAGAATGGATAAATAAAGAGGAAATAACGGGAAGAGGAGAAGAGAAACAAAGGGGGACAGAAGATGAAACGTAGCATTCACTTTAAGTAAGAGAATAGAGACAAAGGGTTATGGTCAAATCTTACCACTTGACAACTAAGTCTATAAAATTAAGGAGTTAGAATGAGACCAGAAAATCACATGACAAACGGCCTCAGTCTGATCTGCAAAAAAAGTTTTAATTGTTTGGACACGCGGGCGCGTGCGCACACACACACACACACACACATATACATATATAGCTATTGAGTCTCTCTTAGGATTTGTTTAAAAGATCAATTATATGCATATTCTTCTAACTTCCTGCTTCTAGTCGTTATCTTAGCTTCTTTTGCTTGAAATTGTTTCCTTCTCATGCAGTATGGAGTAATTTTCTCAGTGAATCAGCAAATTTAGCGGACAAAGGTTAAACATCAAACAAGTGAAGAAAGGTATCAAGCTGATGCACTTGCTCATATTGTATGTCCAACCCCAAAAAACCCTGCTTGATGTAAATAGTAACTTTTTCATGTTTCCTTTGATTCTCTAGTTGTCCTATTAAACAGTTTTCCTCATCATCATCATCATTTAAGCCTTAGTCGTCTATGTGGGATCAAAGTAAAAAGCATGAGCCAAGGAGAAAATGCTCAAATAAAAGAACCAACCAGGCTTTCCTGAACAGGGACCTAGCCCAATCTTTATCAAATTCTAAAGGTAGTCGAGCGAAAGTAGACCTCCTCATGTGAACTTAACTATTAGTTTGTGCATAAGTAAACCTAACATTTCTTGTCATGTAGTTTAAGGCCATCAAGCAAGAAGCAAATTTCCATATTCTCCTAAATATAAAAAGTGCCAATAACAAGAGATGTGATGTTATAATTTGCTATAGAGAATTCGTACATCTCAAACACACAAGCCAAATTAGTACATGGAATCACTATATGTTTCTGCTTTACTTTCTTAATTATTCAAACCTGCAAAAGGATTCCATGGATTAATGATCCTTGAAAGCCATTAAAAAACTGCTAGAAGCTAAGAATTTATTCTGAGAATTAAATCGTAGGAGAACAAATCAAAAACTAGTTCTAGATCTACGTAAGGCATCTCCACTTATTTCCCCTTCTTTCACCTTATTTCACTGTTATATTATTCAAACTACTGCATAATTTTCTCCCCGTGTCCATTTTGTTATTTTCTTTACTATCTTCATACCAGGATTAAAAGTTCAAACTAAAGCAAATTTGGCCTTACACTGATGAAAGATTCTTCAAAGAGTTAAGTATCCTTAATCATTTTTACAGATGGAATGAATTTGGCCTAAACATATGCTTTCTTTTATCACTGAGGAGCCATGTAAGATGAAATTCTCGAGCATGGTTCTCAATGAGAGAAAGAAGTGAGAAATCCTCTTTTTTGACTTTGAATCTCCTACTCCAAACATTGATTCTTTCTGTCACTTCAGAAGTATTTTTCGTTGTTTCAGCTTCAGGTATGCAAATTTTTTATATTCCTTTTTGTTCCTCATCAATAGAATGGCATCTTCTTTTGGAAATTCTAGCTAAAGTTAGCATGTTAGTGGGGAATATGCATCATTGCTTTCTTGTTTTGAATTAAACAAGACTTGCTATAACTCAGAAATGAAAATTAAAATTATTTGAACATAAAAATATAACTAAACGAGACTTGCATATAACTCAGAAATGACAATTAAAACTATTAGAATATAAAAATATAATCTTCAACTCCCACCACAACTTTGGAGTTTTGGTGTAATGATTAGATTTTAAGATGGTAACCCAGGTTCAAATCCCACTAGTCACGAATTTAAAGCAGATTTTCTAAAAATTGACACCGTTGCGTGAGTTAAGGTTTCGACCCATAAAAAGAACGCTCAACATGCGGGGACATGTTAGAATAAAAAAATATAACCTTAGCCATCACCACAACTTCAGACTTTTGATGTAGTGGCAAGGACTTTAAGATGGTCAGAGCAACCCAAGTTCAAATCCCACCGGCCACAAATTTAAAGCGAATTATATAAATTTTGATACCGCTACGTGGGTCCAGATTTTGGCCCATAAAAAGAGGGTGCTCAACCTGCGAGAGCATGTTAGAATATAAAATATAACACTGAACTTTCACCACAACTTTGGAGTTTTAGTGTATGGTTAGAGACTTTACGAAAAACAGCTAACCGTTCTTGGGGTGTTAACTTGTGAAATCCTTAGAGGTCTTAACTGTGAAATCTTTAAGGAAATATAAACCATGCTATTATCCTACAATTTCCTACCACCCTTTTCCCTTGATCCGTCACTAAACACGATTTTATGATTTTACCCTAAAAAATCATCTGCTGAGCTGAAAGCTGAGATTACTGATCATTAGTTCTAAGAGCCACACGTACATTACCAGTGAACTAGAACCCAGTCGTTCTCAATTAAATCTCATTTTATATGATAAACTCTTTCAAAGTTCCAACAGGTCCCATTTCCCACTTATTATGCATCACTCCTTATTGAGCATTATAGTTCCAACTATTAGACTATACAGTAGAACTTCCATTATGGTTGTTAAAACATGTTTTATTACGTGCCTTGATCTGGAGGGGCACAATGCATAAACAGATAATGTGCCGATTAAATGGATATATGTAGGATTGTCTTAAGCATTATAAATAAATATATATATATATATATATATATATTTATTTATTTATTTTAATGCTTAAGACAATCCTACATATATCCTATATATATATTATATACATATAAATGCTTAAGACATATATAGGATTGTCTTAAGCATTTATATGT
>JBAKGM010000233.1:27615014-27632369 GCA_037177215.1 Asparagus racemosus
ATTTAATATTTTAAACACCAGAATATTTACTCAATTTTGTATCAAAACTTACGGGTATTACAGAATGTGTAAAATACTATCTAGTATTTCAATAATAAAATGTACCGAAAAATTACGGGTGTTACAACCAACTTAGTATATTTTCTTACTCCGTCGATGATAATGTATATAAAATGAGACATGGTGACAATAAGGCCTATTCTTTTGGCCTGAGCAAAATTTCTGATGACTAAACATCACATGATTCGTCACATGATGCTAATGTGTGTGCTTACATGGTAGGTAGTTGAGCTCATTAATTTGAGCTAATTATTATTATTATTTTCATATTAGGGATCAAATTGGATGTCCTTCTCTTCCTCTTAGGATTAAAATTGAGTTAGGGTAATTGAAATTGGGTTAGGAAATTTATGCGATTAAGAGAAGAATCATGCTCTAAAGAGAGAAGGGGGAATATTTTGGGGATTTCTTTCATAATAATTAATTGAAGATACCACTTAACCTTCGCCACATAAACCCAATTAAGCCATGTAAGACACACATGATGAGTCACGTGATGTGATCTTGTCGAAAATTTTGCTCTAGCCAAAAAATAGGTCTTGTTGCCATCGTGTCCCACTTATTTACCTTATCATCACCAGAGTAAGAAAATATACTAAATTAATACTTAAATATACCAATTTGATAATTTCACCCAAAAAAAAGACAAAATGACCATACCAACCGTTTGTTGTCTCCTAATTTGAGGAAGTAATCTTAAGACAACTTAAAAGTATTTGGCAACTTAATACTTATTTAATGATTTGAGGCACTAATAAAAAAGGGTTAATTTCACTAAACACTCTTGAACTTTGGAGGTGCACATAAACACTTGACGCTTAACCTCTTGAACGTGTCTCACTTAATCCGTCCCCTCCCAAATTAACACACCACATGCCAATCACGTGACATAGAAGGGCAGAGATGCACGACACGCCTCGGTTTTCTTTGGTTTGGAAGGGTTTGTGACTAGGATTAAAATTTATGAGTACAAATCTTATCAGAATGCCTCGCACGGTGCAGTGCATTATGATAAGAACGCAATGGCTAGTGGAAGGACAATTTAGTAAATTTCCCTACTATCTCTAGTGGCTAAGATTTCACGCATACTAAAGTGTTCTGATAGGAATTTAGGGTCTGTTTGGCAGCTTCTTAATATGAGACTAGGTTTGGTCCTATTCCATTGTAGAGAGAATTGTGTTTGGGCGAAACTACACCGACTGTTCCTAGACCAAAAAGTGACCCCTAAATTAGTTCTTTTGTAAACCAAGGGGTGGTTGGTTAAAAACAACAGTTTATAACAAAACTAGGTCAGTAATGGTGCTGGCTCAATTTTATAAGGGTTGCTAAACAAACCCGTCAAAATTTCGGGGTTATTTCTAAAAAGGGCATTTGGTTATGGCTAGGGGTGAGCAGACTATGGTTGGAACCGATTAAAGCGACCGAACCGTTTATTTCTTGGCTGTGCGGTTTAGTTTCTACTTTGGTTTGGGTTCTCATCGGCTCCGTTGCTGTGGCTCGATTAGGGCTGAACCCACCGACTCCCACTTAAAAGGTTTAAAGTGTTACCGACCTCATTCAACTTTGTGCAGGCCCACTCCATTGCATCCAGTTAAAGTCCTAGATTACACCTCTTCCCAATTATTTGTGGGCCCACCCGATTCACTTAGTTAAAGCTGTACGTGAACATCTCTTGCCAGCGAAGTATGAGCCGTCTCTAATGAATTATTAAATGGGCGAGAGAGATGAAGCTCCTCTTCGTCTCTCCACCCAAGTACCCAAAAGCCATTGCTACTCTTCTATTTTTCTTGCATTCTGTTTCAATCTTTATTTCTCTAATCTGGTTTCTATCTTTCTTTTTGTATTTAATGCTCGTTAGTTATTTCACTTATCGGCTGCAGCTATCTGTTGGGAAAAAAGGGGGAGAAAAAAGATATAATCTTTATCAAAGAAAATGCTTTTTATTCACTCATAAAACATCATGTACACAGCTCCTTAAATAACACAAAGAGAGAACTAAAAATACTAGAAAATAGGGATCACATTAACCACTAACAAATAAAAGCATCCAAATAACCACTCCTAACAACGCTTAACCACATCCTGAAAATAGGAAACAACCTAATAACAAATTTTTGAATCAGTTTTTTTTAACACTATCGTGCTTGTTGTTTGCTTCTTATGGTGAGACTTGTAACAACCGGCACGGTTCGGTTCGATTCAGCGCCTGACTCGGGTCGGTTTCGGTTTTGCTGAATATGGTTTAAGCCGACCGAACCGGCCGAATGGTTTCTCCTAGTTATGGCCCTGTAGATGGTAAGATGTCAGGGGTCCGGGGTACGGTGTTAACACTCCAAAGTTCAGAGGGGTTAACGGAGATACCCAACTTTCGGAGGGGTTAAGTGAAAATTATCCATAAGATAGGCATTTCCCTCGTGCTCTCTCACGTTCCAATATGCATGATGGAACATTTTCCCCCTCTCTCTCTGTCAAAACCCAAATCCTAACATTTCTCTCTTCTCGATTTCGAAGCTTTTGGAGATCGCCATGGCCAACATCGACTCAACGTCTCAGGAGCAAGATGGAGCTAACCCTAGGTGAGACTTACTGTCCCTCCTTCGATCTTTGCTGTTTTCCGCAAAAAGAAACTGAAAATGAGAGAAAGCATGAGGGAAAGAGGTTCAGAATTTTCCGTTTATCAGTTTCCTTCGCCCGGGCCCAGTGAAAACGACGGGAAATTTTGTCAGGGAAGAAGATGAGAGCATCAGCTGTGCAAAAACTGGGTGAACCTCTGCGGCCCCTTTTCTCCATGTGGGACCCCTTCAATTACTATGAGAGTGGTATGTGCAGGTTTAGGCACACGTGGCACATTGGTTGCTCCTTTTTTTAAAGTAAAAAGAGCCCCTCATGGACTAAATAATATAAGTGCAAGTTTTATGAATAAAATGGTGGCTTAATTGCACCGAAACACACTATAGTTTCCCCTAATTTGCACTTACATATCCTCAATTGTTTTTTTTTCTTCAAGACTTATATACCTTAAAGTTTTAAAAAATTTGCGCTTCAATGCCCTCAGTTTTGTGAATGCGAGAATTTACCCCCGAAAATTTTTATGGCTAATTTTAGATTGTATTAACTCTTAATATTTATTAAATTTATTAGTAATCCTATTAAAATCCTACTTTAAAATAGAATAGGGTAGATTGAAAATGGACTTACGATAGTTTTAGCAATAAATTTAAAAATTAAGGATTAAAAAGTTCTAAAATTAGCATGTGAGTGACTTTGTCCTATTTAATTTGAAAAAAATTACATAAAAGAAACGATGTGAAATCTAAAGCTTGAAATTTTACTTGTTCAACGTCCATGATTACTTATTACTAATTATTTTGTATTTTACATATAAAATCATTACTGTAAGCTTATTGTTGAAGCAATTTAATCCATTTATGTGAAATATTATATTTTCTATTGGAAGCAATTTGTGTGTACTTGTGTGAAATGTAAAGCTTGAAAATTTATAAAATAAAATGCTAAATTATTTAAAATACAAATATAATTCCAAAATGTATGGTGGAATATAACTTCATTCTACGTTCACAAAAAGAGAAACGAAACAAGAAGAATTACTTTCTTTATGATATTCCTTCATATTTTCTTTACAAAGTCCTAGCAAACCAAACGTCAAAAGTAATCTTATTTCTTTTTCTTTTCTTTTCTCTTTCTTTTTCCTTTCCTTTTCTCTCACTTTCTCTAAAACCAAACACAGCATTAAGGTTCTTGTTAACTTTTTCCTCTATTTACAGAAATATTTTCAAATTGGCAGACTCCGAAAGGACATTATTCTCCGTGACTGTGAGCACGCTACCGCTAATCGATCTGTGCATTTGATCTTTGACGGTTGCTTATTAGCTGTTATTGCGTGATATGGTGTCGTAATCTTGTTTTGTATGTAACTTTCTGCGATCTTGTACTTTAATTCTTCAAAATCTTGGATTTCTTGGATCATTGCCTCCATCTTAACATCACCATTGTGTCAATTTCTCGATTTGATAATGTCGTGAAGAACTTAGAGGAGGAGGAAAGTATTTTTGATTTTGAGGCTCCGGTAAGAGGGTTATCTTTCTCTCTTTATTCTATTTGTATTTTCAAAGAGAAATCATTTCAATTTATAGAGGCTTTTCACCCAATCATCTCTACCCCAGAATTAGCCTCCGAATAAATATAATTAAAGGACATTTATCAGCCCTAATTGATATTCTGATAATGACCCATTAATTCTCCATTAATGGCCAATTATCACCCATTAAACATGTGTATAATTTGATTAATTTGATCCATCATTTCTAACAACCTTGACATCAGGTTGAGAGATAGTGTCACCAAGAGATTTTTATGGAAAGCTATCAATTCCTGAATGATTTTCTGACCATCAGTGAGCTTATCCACAACTGAGTTATAAAGAACTATTATTCTGTTAAAATACCTTTTGCCCTCATTGTAGGGTGAAAGAAATTAGTTTATTTATCTCCTTGAATACTCCATATAATTCTAGCCTTGTGCTGATAAATGGACAATTGTTGAATTAAGCAACTCCTCAGGTTTAGAAATCAAGCTATTGCTCATTGTGGAGGGACTCATAACTTTCGAACTACTTTGCAATCCTATCACAAGGATAATAAAATTCATCTCCTAGCCCTCTATGTTAGTTTCTCCCCATCTACTAGCATCTCTTCACGGTATAAATTTGTACGGAGTACCTCTTTCTCCCCAAGCCCAAAGCACTCTGTTATTCTTTGGCTAGTTGTGGAGGGAAGACTGCTTACAAGAGATAGACTATGTAACTTGAGCTTATTGTCTTCGAATCGATTTGTGCTTTGTTCTCAACAAGTTGAGGAAGATCATGTTCATCTATTTTTTTATTGTTCTTTCTCTATGCAAGTTTGAAGTTCCATAATGTCATTTATTTGAAGTTTAATTGGAGGAGTTGTAATTGAGAACATTTATTAAATTGGTCATGTACTGGAGTGAAAGGGAATGACAGTATACACAATTGAAGCGAATGGTGTTTGTACTAGAGTGAAAGGGAATGACAGTATACACAATTGAAGCGAATGGTGTTTGCAACAGCTGTGTATAGAATTTAGAAGGAGCATATTAACAGGATTTTTAGACAGTAGAACAAGGAGTGTCACGCCCTATTCTCTGTTCTCAGAATCATATGACCGACACATACCAAAACAAAATTTACAGAATCAGACATACTCACAAATACAGAGAAACAGGTTGTAACATCCTCTATCAATATGTGTACCATTTCTATATTTTCTCGTTGCTGAGTTAGTCAATCAATGACTTATATTTTTTAGGGTCTCATACTGTTACTTCATAGTGATATCATTCTTGGACCAATTCTCAGTCTATGTGTTTTCGACAAAGGAAGTTGAGAGGTCCGAAGTTGTTAGATATCTGTTTTCGTATCAAATCTATAGTATTTTGACCATTTGAGCCACTTTTTTTAGAATTTAAATTTCCTGTAGTTCAATAAAATGTTCATCTCATTATTTTACACGTTTTGTGCAAATTTAAGCCCAATTGTTATTTGTAAAAAATCAGGCACTTTTAGCCGTCGTAGTTAGATTTTGCCTGGACCACAGGGGTATCTACCTGGAAGATGGGTAGCTGCCTGGTGTCCCACGACCGGCAAGTTGGTTCGATGAATTTGGCTGAAAAACAGTTCTTTGACCTATTTGCTTTATTTCTGAAACCAACCCGTTTGTATCTGTATGTACCGGACCCTTCTTTCTCGAAACCCTATTTTTCTCATTTTCAAAGGATGATATCTCATGGGGGAAGAAGTGTAAAAAGGGGGGACCAAGGAGAATCTTTGATGGAGTATCCTACATTCTTTGCCTGGGGGATTCGTTTGTTGTCGGATCCAATTTTGACCAAGGCAAGTAGCAACTTGCTATCTTCCATCTTTGAATCCATTTCTTGCATAATTATTTCCTTAAAATACAGATGTACTTACTGATCAATTCATGTTCTTCTATGTTGTTCTTCCAATTATCAATAGTTTCGGTAGGACATATAATTCTTCTATAGGAAATACATGAAGTTGTTGTTGTTGTTGTTGTTTTTGTTTGGGATCTTGATTCCACATTTTTGAGATTGGTCACATTAAAAATTAGGTTTTTATGATCAATCTTTAACAAAAGATGAGACGTTTACCATAGATTAGACATTTTGAGCTAAAACTTAATTGAGATTAGAATATTTTTTAAGCCCTAGTTCTTGAAGTGTTACATTGGACCTATAACTTAGATGCATAGTGTATTTCCAACCCCTAAATACATGAGAAGGGTTAAAGAGAAGACTGGAGGTGAATTGGCTAAGAAATAGCGTCACATTGAGCTAAAGAGCAGCCACATTGGACGATGGTGCAGCCGCATTGAACAATTGTGTAGCCGCACTGAACAATGGTGTAGCCACACTGGATGATGGTGCAACAACATTGAATGATGGTGCAGCTGCAGAGGACGATGGCATAGGTACACTGGATGATGATGCAGCTGCATTGGATGATGGTGCGGTTGCTTGGACAATGAGTAGCCGCCTGGTGGAGGTTACCATCCATCTGGTTTGGGGTTTGACAGAAACTAATTTTGTGAAAAATTTATCAAAAATGTCTAACCTAATGGTCAAGCAGCATGATTTTATTTTCATCCATCAGGTAACGCATTTCAGCTGTCTGGATTGGTGCACAGTTTCATGCGCAAACGTTTTAACTAGTTGTATGATACCATACTTTGTTTGTATGTTATCCTACGCCCTTCAAATTTTAACCACGCATTAGTATGTGTGAATTGGATAAGTTTAACTATTATTTGGGTATTTTTTTCCCCACATTTGAATTTGACCAATTAAACAAATACACACGCACACACATTCTGAGACTGGATTCTATTTTGCTTGATTCTTGGTAGAACTAGCTGAAGAGTCATTTTGAGATGATATCATTCAGAGACATGCTGATAAACATGAAGATATCAATGAAGTCGGATCATTCAGAGGCATCTTGATACATTTGACAGACGATTGCCTTGGTAGAGGTGAAAAGTTGAACATTTCGAGACTGCACTATATGCTGCATGATTCTTCGTAGAACCAATTGACGAGTAACTTTGTGATGATATCGTTCATAGGCGTATTGATAAGTATGAAGATATCAATGAAGTAGTATCATCCAAAAGTGTATTGATAAGCTTGATAGACAAATTCATAGTTGTGTTGAGCATAGCTAGGTATGATTTTGACGTACACAGGGTTGCATTGTAATCCACGCTTGACTTGTTTAACTACCCACCTTAGAATGGGGGGGTGGTTTTAGTTAAATCACATTCCCAATGGAGTGGTCAATTGGCGAAGAGACTTTGCCACTTGTTATTCATTGGTTGGCTAACTTTCTCTATAAACGTGGTGTGAAGTGAAGAGAATTCTTCCACTAGCATTCCTTTCTCCTTTCCTTCTCTTCTTACTTGCCATAGCTGATCTCAGGCTCGAAAATGAGTCCCTTCGTGCTAAAGTAGATAGCTTGGAATAACAAGTATGGATTCGTCGGGAGGTGATTCACAATCTAGTAGTAAAGTCTGTCGATCTTGATAAACAATGTTGGCAACTTCAACACGAGTGTTTTGAACTTATTTGTCAAGTAGCTAAACTCAAGTGGCGTCTTTGGACGGATGCATAGGATTCTTCGAGTGACGAATTTGATAGTGAGTAGTGAGTGCTATTGTAGAGATGGTGTGAGGTCATTGTACATCTTGCTCTATCAATGAAAATTTATTTATATCATCTTTGCACTATGTTTTCTGATTGTATGCTTTGAATCGAGTGGGTCTTTATGCCTAACTGGCCAATAGAGCGTTTGGTCATAAACTGTGCATAGGTAATCTAAGCATAATTCATCAGTGCTCAAAATCGAGTAGGGGAAAACCGCGCATAGCATATCTAGGCATAGCAAATCACCGCCCGAAATTGCGTGGGATTAAGTGTGCGTCATTCAAAACTTAATGGAAGCAAACTACACGTTGCTTGAACTCAAGTGGGAGCAAACTACACATTGCTCAAAACTTAGCATGAGTGAGTAAAAACTTTGTGTGAACAAACTAAGCATTTTAGAAGTGCATTTGAGTGGAATAACTATTCATATTCTCTTTTCATTTAATCGCACGTCTTCGGAGGGGTGAGGTTTTATTCTAATCATGTCTTGGGTGATGAGATGTTAATTAACTTTGAAAATCAACTCTCACCTAACCCATTACTGTTACACCAACCACAAATACTATTCCACCAACCCTTTTTCAATATTTTATTATTTTCTTATGGCTATATAAGGGGGTGAGGGGAGAGAGTTTAAAGCATCAGACAGAGAAAGAAAATAGAGAGAAGAGAGTGAGATAGAAAGAAGTTTCTCTTTCTTTGTGTGAGTCTCTAGATAGAGAGTGATCTCCTCTTTTGTAATCTTCTCTTTTGTGATTAGTGAAGTTCTCTGCTGTTCTCGCCCGTGGACGTAGGTCATACTGACCGAACCACGTTAAATCCTTGTGTGTTGTTTTCTTTGTGATCACTGTGCATGTTCAGTGTTGTTGTTATCCATTCTGTATAGACATCTTTTGTGTCTGTGAAGCCCCTCCGCTGCAACATGAGATCACACCACTTGGCACTCTTTGATTAGGTCAGAATCACCTCCCCCATTTAGATCTCTCCTCTTTCTTTCTCTCTTTCTTTCTCTCTTCTTCTTCAAGAGTTGCTGCCATGGTGTCCTCTGGTGCTAGACCTTGCAAGTGAACTTGCTCGTTGCTGGAGTCTAAGCAAGGGCCCAGGCCAGAGCCTACACCAGAGTCGCTCGTGGACCAAGTTTGTGAGATGAAGGATGAGAACAAGAGCCTCTGCTATATTGTTAGGAGCCTAAGGGCTGAGATCATGACTCTCAATGATTCTAACGCTCTCCTTCGTAATCTCAACAAGTTGGACGTGAGGAGTGGAGCCTTAAGTGTGGGATTGGTGACAAATCAGATGCTTTATTTTGTGATTGTGGTGGGCATCAATGAGGTTTCTTCTAATGACGATGACGGGTGATTGTGGTGGTTGCTTCATTTGGTGTTTTATTTTGTGATCTCGAGCATTAGCAATCATTTGTTTCATTTTGTACTCACGGATCTAGTAGATGTTGCTTATGTCTTGTTTTGTAATGTTGATGTGAAAAGAAATTACTATGTTCAATGTTCATGAACTGCCTTGATACAAAATTGAGCGTGTTGTTTCTCTTTAAGCTCATCCTTTTTTAAAAACTCGTTGTAATCGTAACTGAGCATTATGACTCTGTAAAACTTTGGGTCTCATAACACCACGAAGCAAGTGGTAAGATAATCTGGCGTACTATTTGGACCGCACATGAGATTTTAGTCAAAATATCAAAACTTTGTGTAATCTTATTAATCGAGCGGTGGAGTGGTCAAGCATGTCGCTTTGACCACACACGGTATTTGAGCAAGGGCCACCAAAACGCATTGTATTTTGCTTATTGGCTTCTGTTGAGTTCATAAAATTTTGTCAACTTCTTCAATTACTATTGAAACTAGGCTGACATGTGTTAACCATAGATTAGTTGAGCTCCCCTATAAGAAGGCTTCAAAGCTTCACTACTCATCACCTCTATCTCTTTCTCTTCTCGCCCTCATTCATTCAAGTGTTCGCGACAGTACTTCTATGTACTATTCAGGCAACTGAGGCGGAGATCCACCACCTTTTGTGTGTGGTGTGTGCTTATATTCATGCTCGAGGGTGTTTATTACTCAGTTGGAGATGACATGGGTAGACAATTAGAATCTCAACCTGATCATTGATAGCCTAATGCAAGAGTTAGACGCAACCAAGAATCGGTAATCTGGTTGAAGCCTTTGTACAGCTTAAACAGGAGGGTGGAGAAAATCGTGCACGGTCAAGCTGTCGAAGGGGGCCTTAGTTTCCACTCATCTATTTTTTTAGTACTATGTAGTGTTGTCATAACTCTTTCACCTGATTAAGAATCAATGAAGGCATTTATCTTTTAGCTAGTTAATTTTCTGCATTTAGCCAGTTAATATGTGATAAGAAATAAATAAAATCTAAGTTGCTAGTGTAAAACTTTCAAATTATAGCATACAAGATGTCGATTCCTCGAGGAAGGTGTTGTAAGAGATAATAAAAATTGGTTTCTAAGTTGCGTGTTGTGCAGACAATTAACAGTGACAATTGTGGAGAGATAAAGAGAGTGGGTGTGATTATATGCAAATAAGAAAAAACTAGATTAAGAGGGGAGAAGAAATTAGAGGAAAATAAGAAGAAAATAAAGGGGAATCAAGAAAAAAGAGAAAAATCACAAGTAAAAGATAAAGAGAAACAATTAGAGAAATAAGGAATATAGAATTGAATCTACTAGTCAAATTCACTTATAATTTATGAACTATTTTCTTTTTATGACATTTGCTTTAAATTTATTAAGCATAGACTAACAAACCACTTAAGGAAAGCATAACCTATCAAATTATCATCCAAGTAAAATTAACATTCATAAAAAGAGCAACAATTATATATTAATTCTAGAATTCATAAGTATAACCTGTCAAATCACTCAAGATAAGCATAGTTTATCAAATTCTTCTTCTACCAATTAGTTCTCTAGCTGATTATCCTAAACATGATTATTTTAGGCACAAAAGAGAGTAATTCACAAATCATAAAAGAAATCAAACTAATTTCATAGAATTCTAGAATTCCTACAAGATTTTAGTTCCACATTTTAGAAATTAAAAACAAAGAAATAAAATCTAGACTAGAGAGAATAAAAGAAAGAGAATGAAAATAAAAACTAATTACAAAGAGAAAAATAAGAACAAAGAAATAAAGATCTAAACTATGAACATAAAAATAAATCTAAACTATAAAAATAAAAGAGCATAAAAGAAAATCTAAACTATGGAAGAAAATAAATCTGTACTACAAAATAAAAATGTAAGAAAATAATAGACGAACATGAAAGTAAATCTAGTCTATAAGGCATCAAAATAAATCTAATCAACTAAAAAAAATGAAAATAAAATCCTAAAACATGAATATCTAGAGCAGGAAAATAAAAGAGAAAAAAACTTACATTGCAAGAGGGTTCTAGCCCCTTGAAGGCAAATCTCTATTTTCATCTTTATCTTCATCTTCATCAACCAATAAAGAGAAGAAAAGAAAAATATGAAGAGGTAAAAAATTCTTTTAGTTATTATAAACAAATTTTATAATTGTAAAAGGTCTTCTTAGTTAAGATTAACTTTTCTCTCCAAATGGAGTTTTTACAAAATATTTACCCTCAAAGCATCTACCCCTTTTTATAGCCTACAACAATGAATGAGAACACTTAGATTTTGTTTCGAGAACAATGATTAAATCTCAGCCAGAAATGATTTCTGTTATGAACCAATCGGTTGACCAATCGGTTGGCTGACGGATTGGCCAATCGGTTTACCGACCAATT
The DNA here is from genome assembly GCA_037177215.1 of Asparagus racemosus. Taxonomy (NCBI): domain Eukaryota; kingdom Viridiplantae; phylum Streptophyta; class Magnoliopsida; order Asparagales; family Asparagaceae; genus Asparagus; species Asparagus racemosus. Next base: position 27,626,620 of record JBAKGM010000233.1, read on the forward strand.
GATTTGTAATAAAATTTCAGTTTTGATTATTTCTTAACCTGAGTTTTTCATGGATCCTTGATCTTTTTTGGGTCTTCTTTAGTATTTATATTGGGCTTTAATAAATGATAGAAAATCATGGAATTTGATTCTTTTAGACTTTTATTCGTTAATTCTTCATTAACTTGTAAATTACGATAAAACATGTTAGTAGTGATATAGTGATTTAAATAAGATAGATAACGAGGGTATAAAAATATAATAAAAATGTGATTATTAAATACCCCCACACCTAAACTTTTGCTAGTCCTCTATCAAAGAAAAAGAAAAAAATCCTAACTCACTTTCGCAAGAATCACGGTTGTATTTTGCGCATACAACAAGCCTTTAAACTCCTAGGTTACCCTAGAAGATGAGTTGTAGTCACGTGAAGGTTTGCAGTGAATATATTCACAAAGTTTAATCAACTTGCCAATTTAAAGAAGTTAATTAATTCACTTGATGCCTCTAAATAATATAATTATAGCTAGTTTTCGCTCAAGAAAATATTTTTATGTATAACTCCAAAGTAAATCTCTCAGAAAATATTTTCATTATAGTTATACAAAGCCAAGTTCGAAACAGAAATTTAATTGGTATATAAATTATTTGTGTGTGTGTGTGTGTAACACTTTTTATTCCTTGGTGATTTTGTTCTACTTTATTCAGATTACTAAGTGACCATTTAAGGAGTTTTGAGCCAACGGATCCCAACCCAATTGAGCTTAGGTCATTAAGTGTGGAAATACTTCTCGGGCTTGATTACTTAGTCAATTTAGGCTTAGTAAGATAGAACCACCTTGGAGTTCAAGAGATTTTTTAGCTTGGTGCCTATTTTTTTCACTCTTCTTTACACACACACACGCACACACACACACACACACACACACACACACACACACACACACACACACACACACACACATATATATATATATATATAAATATTTAGATTAACAAAACTTGAAATTTTATTTTTCACTCTAAGCTAAGCATGCAAAAAATTTATTACTTTAATTACAAGTCTAAGTTGGGCTATTTCTTCAAAAACAAAGTCTAAGTTGGACTACAGTGAGGTATACTACTTTGAAAATCATTTCTTAATAAATTTAGTTAGATTTATCATAGAAGGTTAATTTGAATGTAAAACTAACTAAGAATTATAAAATTTAAAGTTTATCAAAAAGATTAATTATTAATTAACTCCATTTATTGGCAAGTGACAAAGTTTTTAAAGAAACATATGACGTATAAAGAAAATGGTAAAATAAAGAGGAAAAATGAGTAGTCCCCACCCCCACACCTACATTTTGTGTTGTCCTCAATGCAAACTCTATGATGCACAAAGTAAAGTAGATAAAAAAAACACTTACATTTATTCGATTGATCTGCAACAAAAAAAATCTGCAATTACCTTTGGTATGAGGAAGATGAAGTAAAAATTTTTCTTCCTTTTATTTTTTTTCTCTTTTTAATCATCATTTATTTCATATCATTTATTTTATTTTTTTCCTCTTTTTTTTCAAAAGAACAAGAAACTCTGTAATGAGATAAGAATAAATCCTTTTCATTATTCCTATGACTATGAGACAAAAAGTAAAGATGTAGAATAAAAGATTAAAAATAAAAGGCTCAAACTCTACATTAAATTCTACCTTATTGCTGAAAATTATACCCCAGATTTTAGAGGAGTCTAAAATTATAAACTCAAAAATATGCTTAAATTTTGTACACTCTGAAGTTTTTAATAATTTCTGCAGCATTTGAAGGTTACATGGATGGTGTTATGCATTTTAAATTTCTAATGTTGATCAGGCAAAAAACAAGTCTCAGATTTGAACACAAGTTCCTCATTAATGAAAGTTTGTCTTAACACAATCAGTTCTTCTTTAAAAATTTCCTCAAACCCAAGATTCATGGTTGAGTTATGAAAATTCAATTGTTCTATATTTTCTAGGAAACTAAGCTCAATAGTGAAAAGTTCTTCAAAGCAAAGATCAGAGAAATTTGTATCTAACTCAGCTCTTTCGATTTGAAAGATCTGTTATGGCTCTATTTCCTCTAGTATCTTCACCTCCACACTAAATATTTCCTCAAAATTTAGGTCTGACTCTATCTCTTCAATTGAATTTTCCTAGATGTAATTTACTTCAAGAGGTTGATCAGTTGGCTAGTTCCCTAGATTAAAAATATTAAGATCAATAGTCACATTCTCAAAGGATAGTTTCATTTGACCAGTTCTACTGTTGATTAGAGAATTAGAAGTGGTTAAGAACAGTCTTCCTAAAATGACAGGTATCTGACCTTTAGGATTGGAAATGGGCTGCATTTCCAAGACTATAAAATCTACCAAAAAAACTCCCCAACCTTAATTAGAACAACCTCTATCTCTCCCATGGGGACTTTGATAGATCTATTAGCTAACTGTAAAGTACATCTGGTTGGTTTGAATTCTCCTACACCAAGTTGCTGGTAAACCGAATAAGGAAGTAAATTGAGACTGACCCCTAAGTCTAAAATCGCCTTATCAATGAAGGTATTTCCAATGACACATGAGATAGTAGGACAACCATAATCCTTATGTTTCAAAGGTATGAGTTTTGAGAGCATGTTATTGATATTGGCAGCAAGAAATACTTTCTTCAGACCATTTATTGTTTTCTTCTTAGTGCACAAATCTTTTAAAAATTTTGCAGAAGAAGGAAATTATTCAATTACTTCTAAGAGAGGGATGTTGACCTTAACCTACTTGAAAGTTTCTAGGATCTTCTCCACTTGAGGGGAGTTTTTCCTAGGCCTGAGTTTGCCTGGGAAGGGAGCAATTGGTTTAAATCTATCAAAATTGAGCTCAGGTTCGGGGCTAGATTCTTGGTCATTAGAAGGAGGTGATTGTTGAATAGAGTTATCAGAAGAAGAGAGAATTTATTTAGATTCAAGAGTTTGACTTGGAGGCATTCTAATTTAATTATCGACCTGCTTTCCTGACCGTAGTGAATGGATTGCATTCACTTGAGCTTGGTAGGTTGAACTTGATGCCATGTCCTTTGGGTTGGCCACAGATTGACGCAAAAATTTTCCCTTCTCTCTCACTCTCACTCATAGTACAAGCTAGTTGACCAACTTGGGTTTATAACCTAGCTATGACTTGGGTGTTGGAATTGAGCATTTGTCTGGTTATTTGCATAAAAGAATTCAAAGTGTTAATTGTTTGAGTCAACAAGTTGGTGGTCCGTGTGGAGGCTTTAATCATGATCTCTAAACCCTTTTCTAAGACATTGAGACATTTATCATGATCAGAACTAGGAGGAATATGATTTACAAATTGATGGTGAGGAGGCAGATTTGGATAAGACAGATTTGGTTGTTGGAATTTAATTTGTTTGTTGCAAATTATTTTGTGAACTAAAAGTAATTATGTTTTCTCTAGGAAATTGTTGGGTTGAATCAGTAGCGAAATTTGATTTCTAGAGTAGATTCCCTGATTCCATGCAAAGTTTAGAAGATTTCTCGAACCTAGATTGCAGGTTGGAAAAAATGAATCATTCACAGGATGCTAGAATGCACCGTTTACCTAACCTAGTGGTTGATTGTTTCTTAAAACAGGACATTCCTCTAAAACAAGAGTTGGAGAAAGATAGTTATGACAACCTGAGGTAGAAACTTGATTGATTTGAGCTGGAGTCATTTTTTGATTTCTAATACTTCTAACCTACATAAGATTGTAGCCATCTTTGATTCAAAGCCTATGTTTAATTCTAGGGAAAGAGCACTGGCTTTGGATTGGAGAACCGATGAAACTCTTTCATCATAGTGTTCCCATTGCATGGTTTTCTCAGATAAACTCTATAAAAAATCTCAAGCTTCATCGGTATTTTTCTTCATGAAATTCCCTTGACACATTGATTCTAAGAAAGTTTTGAAGAATAATCCAATCCTTTATAGATGATTTGGTATAATCACTACTTTTCTAGACCGTGGTGAGGACTTTTGATAAGAAGATTCTTAAACTTATCAAAATACTTCAAGAATGACTCTCCCGGGACTATTTTAAATTTTTGAATGCTATTTCTAAGCTTAATCATTTTATGGATAGGGTAAGTTTTCTTCAGAAAATAGTAACGAAGTGCGGTCTAAGCTCAAAATAGTTCCATTGACGTCGGGTGACTTAATGCAAGACACGATTGCATTCCTAGTGGGATAAGACATATCTTGAAGAACAGGTGGATTAGGATTAACCATTTCTTTGGTCTCAACAATTGGTTCAACATAGATTAAACTATTGGTATTATCCTTAATCCAAACTTGAATACACCAAAACAAATAATTTTTTAGATTTTTTTAAAAAACTAAAAGGACAAAAGGAAAAAAGTCTAAGAAAAACAAAAGTTAGGTTTTTTAAGAGAAAAACTAAAAGACCTTAAAGATAATGAGAGGAAGGAGAAGGATAAAAGAAAAACCTAATTAAAACAAATCAAGAGCAATCAGTTTGTATCAATCACCTTTAATTTTAGGGTTAAGTCTAAACTCAACTAGACCAGCTCCTAACCAAAAACTCCTTCAGTGAAAAGACTGAAGTTTACTCGTTCAATTAGCCAAGCAAGGATAGTACTAGAGAGAGGTCAATGACTAATTAAGTACCTCGTTCCTTGCAGAGTGCTTTACGCAACCCCTAAACCTTACCTTAGACACTAACGGATTCAAGTAACTTAAACTCGCTAACTTAAGGATTTCTTGTTCCTTAATAAGCTCGAATCCTTAGGGGCTAACATCTAATGAGTTTTAAAATGCTTAGGTTTGTGTAGTGAGGAACTAGTGATTTGTGGGCTAAGGAAAGGATGATGAAATCCCTCACCTTATCTTGATTATTGGGTTATTGCCCTTAAGAGTATTTTCAAGTAAGTACTCAAATCAAAATGCTCAAATCACTTTAGTGAATTCCTACTATTATATGCAATGCGACCCTAGGAAATAAAAGCAACTACAAAAAAATTACAAAAAATAAATTTTTTTGTTCTTTTAATTAGCTTTAACAATCAAACAAAGGTGAGAAAGAGAGCTCTTGTTTGAATTTATTATCTTGTTAGTAATTGTCCAAGGGGAGGGTGAAGTTTATTAGGGTTGACAAAAATAAATTTGTTTTTAGATCCTAGTTGTCTCTAACTGTGAGAAACTAACTAAAGGGGTGAAATTGAAAATACTAGAAAGATGACTTACCTTCTCAAACAAATCTTCAGTCTTCAATGTTCAATTCTTGATCTTTAAGCTTCAAAGTGGTTCCTTCACAAGAAAACACACAAATCAGAAAACAAAAAAAATAGAAAAATCCTAATTATAAGCAACTTCCCCGACAACAGTGTCAAAAACTTGATAAGAAATATATAAAACCTATATTGTAAGTGCACAACTATCAAGTTATAGTATAAAAGATGTCGATTCCCTGAAGAAGATGTTGTAAGAGGTATTCAAAATTGGTTTCTAAGTTGTGTGTTGTGTGGACAATTGTAGAGAGATAAAGAGTGGGTGTGATTATATGAAAATAAGACAGAACTAGATTAAGAGGGGAAATTAGAGGAAAATAAGAAACAAATAAAGGAAAATCAAGAATAAGAGGAAAATCACAAGTAAAAGATGGAGAAAAATAATTAAAGAAATGAGAAATCTAGAATTGAATCCACTAGTCAATTTCACTTAGAATTTATGAACTATTCTCTTTTTATCATATTTTACTTTAG
>JBAKGM010000233.1:27654459-27670296 GCA_037177215.1 Asparagus racemosus
CAACGATATGCTTGATCTAATGGAGAGAGAGAGAGAGAGAGAGAGAGAGAGAGAGAGAGAGAGAGAGAGAGAGAGAGAGAGCGCCCTAGGGTTTCAAGTTGGTGAAAGGATCTTGCTTAGGCTTCCCATAAAGCATTCTCAACGTCGTTCTTCATCATCCGATCATCAACCTTCGAGGAGTGCTACCCTTAGACTTCATCATCATCGCCGTTCTTCTTAGAGGTTCATTTCAATCATAAGGAGAATAGTTTGCACAATCAAAGTGTTTTAAGAAATTTCTAGTTGTACGTAATTGTTATTTAATTTTTTGTATCAAACTTGTTTTTACGGCATATGGCTTATGGCGTACACAAGTCAGGGTGAATCGAGGGTTTATGGCGAACTCAAGCTAGGGTTGAATTAAGAAAATTGATCACTAGGTAGGGCTAGGAATATTTTTGTGTGAAAAGTTTAGGTTAGACGACTAGTTTGGGAGAAACGAGGATTTTAATTTTGTAAGCCTACTGAATCGGGTTTGTGATTCAAGAGAACTTTCACATAGTGAGGAAGTCCCTTTGCGAAAAGAAAGAGTAGATGTATGATTGTTTATCCGAAATACTATAAAATCTCTTGTGTTCTAGTTGTGATTATTTCTGTTATAATTGTATTGCTTATTATTTTGCTTATTATCTATTTTATTTTGCTACATATTCTGTGATATCTCATAAAACTGTAGGCAATCCTATTCACCCCCTCTAGGTGTACATATCAGATCTAACAAGTGGTATCAAAGCCTCGTTACTCATTTTTAGGATTCATAATCTAGGTTAGAGATGTCTAGTTTGACCGCCATGATGACTTTTCTTAAGGGACACGCTGTGAACCGACCATGTGAACCTGCCCCGATTTTTCAATGGGACAAACTATGTCTATTGGAAAGCTCATATTAGAGTCTTTTATTGTCCACCGATTATGATATTTGATGTAGTGTTGAGAATGGGTATAGTGAACCCACTAACATTATAGATGAGATTACTATTGTCACTCCTAAACATGAGTGGACCGCTCAAGACAAAAAGACTTATTCTTTAAATGCAAAAGCTATGCATGCTCTTCATTATTTTTAACTACTGAAGAATTTAACCGTGTGTCAAATTATTCTACTGCATAGAAAATTTGGAAAACTTTAAAAGTTACACATGAGGGAACCTCATAGGTAAAAGAGGTGAAACTTACAATGGTTGTGAGTAAGTATGAGAATTGCAAGATGAAGGCCTCGGAGAGTATTCAGGATATGTTCATTGAATTCAGATTGGGAAGTGAAGGTAATGACTATCGAAGGATTGGAAAATTTTTCTGAACTAACTCTTAAGAATCTTGTAGGGAATCTTCTCACCTGTGAAGTATGAATAAAAGAGAGAGAAGATGATTCAGAAGATAATACTAAGAAGAAGTCGTTAGCCATGAAGGCTAAAAAGGAGAAATCCTGATCCAAGAAGAAGAAAGAGTGAAGCTCATGTTCTAAGAATCAAAATAGTGATGTTGATCAAATTGTTTAAGGCCCTACGAATCCTTACTCAAATCAAAGAATGGTAAGAAATTCTTGCAAGACAAATGGGATCGCTACACAATCAAGGTAAATAAATGTAATTCTAGTAATTTTGATATTGAACTAATTCATTTTCGGTGCAGGAAACCTGGTCACTTAAGGAAAAATTACTTGTTGAATGAAAAGGGTTATAAAGGGACGGGAAAAAGTTCGAAAATGAGTACATAAAATGAGCCGGAGAGTAACTCGAGTGGTGATGATAAAAGGGCACATTGTTATCTCATTACTAAAGATCGTAATTCAAATAAATCCGAACACGAGAGCTCTGATAGTGAGATATACCCTACATACAATGATTTATACTCTAAATATAATGAAATGTTGGGCTAATTTGAAAAACTTGCTGAAAAATATAAAGTTGTTAAAAAGATGAATTCAAGTTTAAAGAAGGATAATAACTTGTTGAGTGATAAAATTGAAAATCTTTCTTTAGAATTGAATACATCTAACAATACAAGTGTAAATACCTTTTTTAAATGCATACAATATTCCATATATAGAGACATGAATTGTGATTTATCCAAGCAATTAACTGATAAAATTTATGAAAATGAAAAATTAGTTGCTAGGGTAAATGAGCTTTCATGTGAGCTGCCTTCTGAACAAATCAAATTTAAAACTCAATGCACTACTGTAGTTTCTAAAAATAAACAATTAAAGTCTAAAAATAATCATTTGGAAAAGGCCGTGAAATTTTTTTCTTTGGGTTCTAAAGGTTTAAATATGGTTCTTTCCAATCAACTATTTGCAAAAGTGAAAATTGGACTTAGTTATTCATATTCAGAAAAATATAAAAGTTTCAACTTTCTTTTATAAGAGGAAATAATTTAACTCTTTTTACACCCATCTCAAATGCAACTTTTATTACTTATACTGTATGGGGTAGAATGTGTAATGTTTCAATAAATTATCTTATGCTAGAGTTAAAATTGTCAAGTAGATTTGGGTACCTAAATGCACAATTATTAACCAACATGGAATTATGTGGATACCTATGTCACACCTTTTTGCTTTTCTGTAGGTGTGCAGGAAGGATAAGGAGTAATGCAACACCATTTTAGCTGCTCAAGGCATATTCAGAAGACAAGAATCTATTCCTTAGCCTAATCAAGAAGAAGAATGGGATGAGAAGTTGCTAATACATGCAAAGAGGGCCTCATTATGCAAGCAAGAATTTGTTGCGAAGGCACAACTGGCATAAATGATTGTTTTTAGCAAATCTTCTCAAAGGGGTAATTAAAGATATATTTTATAACTCTTCCTGTTGTACATACATAATTTGATTTTTTTTTCTTGATTTTTCTTAAATTTTTTAGGGTTTTAAGATTTTTTCCTTTCTATTTTTTCTATAAAATAAAACAAAAAATTCTCTTTCATCCTTTTTTGTTTTCTTTGAAAAATAAAATAAAACAAACTTTGGACATGCGTGTGTATATGCATTTACAAGATTGATTTAGATGACATTATCTTTTGGTATATAGGCTTGATTATATCACATAAGTTCACATATGGTTTTCAAATACACGCACACACACAATGATAAAAGTATGATTACTTAATACATTGTTTCACAAGATATTTCATGTTATATTTGCACATACCTAGTTTTATACTTATCATGTTTTGTAATGTGAAATAGTAGTACAAATTTTTATATTTTATTTATAAGATATTTTTGGAATATATCAAGAGTTCTTGAGTTTGTGTTTGACTTGGATAATGCACAAATTTATTCTTTATATCTACATATGTGCATTTATGTTAAAATATATTAAACAAAAGAGTGTATTTTTTAAAAGATAATCAAAGATCCACACTCTTATGAAATCCATGAAAAATTAAGTATATTCGTTAAAAGATGTTTAAAGACCTATACTCATGGATTATGTTTGTGCATATCTCAAAGGGTAGACATCATATACTGAATATTTTTATATTAAGAGATGGCGTGAATCACCAGCCAAACACTATCGTTCTTCCTCCTAAATCCTATAGGGTTGAGGTGATAGGGCGACACTTTGGTCCTTAGTTTTTAAGGTTGAGATAGTTCAAGCCTTATTATTACTCAATATTTTCATTGATATATCTGAATTTATCCAATGAGCTGCTATAATTCTTTTTACTATTGGTTTTATATACTTTACAATGATATTTAATCAATTTGTGTGTGATTTTTGATGTGATTTCTTTCATATTCAAGTATTTTATGAAGAAATTTTAACCTATTGTGCTATCTTTATATAAAATTTTCGTGTGAACTGGTGTGTCATTCTCTTCCTTACATATTTGGATGATTTTTATCTGAATTTCTCGAGTATAAAGTGTAACCATTAGCGTGTTTTTAATTTTTGATAATAATAAAAAGGGGAGAAATATTGAAACTGATTTTGAAAGAAGAGAGTTTTATAAATTTTGGAAATTATTTTTGAAAATCTTTGAAAAGGGGAGGAGTTTTGAAACAAGAGAAACCCAGTTGTAGGAGGAGAATGATAAACCTGTATCTCATATTTTATGTATGCACACATGTAGGGGGAGCTTGCATATCATATTTTATATATCATAAAACTGAGAATGTGTATAATTCATGCATCTCAAACATCCATACTTCTAATTTCAATATCCAGTTTGTTATTATCAAAAGGGGGGGGGGGATTGTTAGGATCGTGTCCGTGCAATCAACTTAGTTTGATGAATAACAAACCTTCATATTAGTCTAATATATGTTTGAGATGTTTATACAGGTTACAAGAAGTTAGAATCAAGTTTGATATTAAAAAGAGCAAAACGATAAGTTAATCACAGCTAATTATGGAAAAGTATCAAAACTGAAAATCATTTTTAAGCACATGGGAATGTCCATCTCATTGTCACAAATCTATAGGAATAAACGGAACTCAATTTAGAGATGTATGACTCAAGATATGAATGTTTTAGTTAAACAACGTCGAAACAGTCAACAGTAGGATTGAAACATACACCAAGACTGAAACTTGCACGGGCATAACTTTTGGCTCAATTATCCAAATTGTTGTTATAATAGTTGTTTGGAAAGCTCTTGATCTGACCTATATAATCATTGATGGTAGGTTGCGCTCATCGATGGGCAACAGTGACTCATCAATGGTCTACAGTTATACATTGATATTTTCTCCTGAGTTAAACGGTAACCATTAATGGGTCAACAGTACCTATAGATGGGTGAACAATATCAATGATCGTTAAGTCCAACCATCGATGGTTGAGCGCCAGATTTGCGATTTTTGATCTTTTTTTGGACTTAATCTTAGTTGCTCATTGTCAAGGGTATATATGCTCTTTCCTCATAGTTTCCAAAGATATTCCTGACCTAATTGAGAGGGGGGGGGGGAGAGGAAGAGAAAGCTAGGGTTTTAAATTGGTGAAAGGATCTCACTCAGGCTTCTCAGAAAGCATCCTCGATGTCGTTTTTCATCATCCAATCATCAACCTTCGAAGAGTGTTGCCTTTGGACTTCATCATCATTGTCGTTCTTCTCAGAGCTTCGCTTCAATCATTAGGAGAATGGTTTGCACAATCAAAGGGCTGTAAGATCTTTCTAGTTGCACTTAATTGTTATTTTATTTTTTGTATCAGACTTATTTTTATAGTGTACTCAAGTTGGAGTGAATTGAGAGTTTACGTCGTACTCAAGTCAGGGTGAATTGAGGGTTTACGATGCACTCAACCAGGGGTTGAATTGAGAAAATTGATCACTAGCTAGGGCTAGGAATACTCGTGTGTGAAGAGTTTAGGCTAGATGAATAGTTTGGGAGAAACTAGGAGTAAGCCTACTGAATCGGGTTCGTGAGTCAGGAGAACTTTCACATAGCAAGGAAACCCCTTCGCGAGAAGGAAGAGTGTATGTATGATTGTTTATCTGAACCGCTATAAAATCTCATGTGTTCTAGTTGTGATTATTTCTGTGATTATTGTATTGCTTATTGGTTTAGTTATTATCTGTTTCACTCCGCTGCATATTCTGTGATATCTAGAAAACTAGTAGGCAATCCTATTCACCCCCCTCGAGTCTTGCATCTCAGATGCAACAATTGCAGCTCCAATAATCCCCCATACTTGTTTTAAATTCTTATTAATATTCTAATCCCTCCAATCCCCAAACATTTGCTGGATGGAATCAAAGTATATATCAATTCTAAAATAAGGTAGAAGTTTCTTCCAAACTTTAACAGAATAGGACATCTAAAAAGAGATGGTTCAGTGTTTCATCTTCACCTTTATATAGCATGCATATATTTGGCCTTTGCCATTTACGCTTCATAAGGTTTCCCATGTAAGAATTGCATTTTTATTTGTCAACCAGATAATAGCTCTAACTTTAAGAGAAGCTCTTATACTCCAAATATTCTTAGCTAAAAGACATCTTATACCTCCATCATTCAAAAAAGCATAAGTTCCTCCAACCTCGAACACACCTTTTTTTACTAGAATCCGATAAAAGTATGTCGTTAAAGACAAGAAGATCAAGATGTATTAAGTTTAATTAATAGGATGTGAAGCTTTCTTTTTTGTTGTCTACCAAAAAAGTTTAAGACGGAGGTATTAATAAACCATCCATCTCTTCTTCTGAAAGATGCAACTGACCCTTCTTTGTTTAGTGCATGAGTAAACACTAAAGGAAATTCCCGCGAAAGGATCATATTATCGCACCATTTATAATGCCAAAAGTCAATGGGAAGTTCCATTCCCAATTTTGGAAATTATTGTTCGTGGTGGAATGCAATTTCAAATGGATGCCACCACTTAGAAGGTTTACGTCTAGTTTGGACCCCATGAATCTTGGCAATATCTTAACTACAAATAGACGTGAACAAAAATGCTAGATAACAGTAATCCATGCTCCCCATACGAGGAATAAATTTGGTGCGAACTTTGGAAAAAGTCTATTTGCAGTTATTTGTGCTAGCGGCTTGTATAAATTTGATCTGATCGAAATTAGATCTTTTTTCTTTACCATATGCATGTAAGCTGAACTCATTGGAATTTGGATATTTTTATCCCAAATATAAAAGATGTGGTTGAAAATAAAGTTCAAAATTGTTGTGAATTATTTAAATAAAAAGTCTAAATGTATTTAGGCACATGTATATAGCTAAACATCTTTACAATAAGAAGGTAAGCTCATCCTTCATGTTTTTTTTTTTTTTGCGAGACTTAAGTGATGAGAAGTTTTTCCTTTTTCCACCAACAAAAAAAAAAAAAAAAAGCTAATAAATTGTATATGGTAAATCAAAATTTGGTCCATAATATAAACTACTCGAGGCAAACCCTATCAGGTCCAATGGATTGGATGGAAATCCATGAATCATGACCCAATAAGGAAATCAAATCTGAATTTAGTTTGATCTTCATTTTACTTGTTCAACTCGGGTTGAAATTATTTCTTACGATGATACATAATGAAGCTCTGCTTTAAGTTGATATTAGTAATTTGGATGGCCATTTATTGTATTTTAGACCGTTCTTTACCTAAATACGACAAAAAATATTTTCCATATATTGGCAATAAACTATTCTCAACTTTTAAACGATGGATGCTATGCAAATATATACAAGATAATATTTTCCATTTAGATTTTTGGTATTCAAATTTGATAATTATTTAAAGGGTTAATTACCCTTGCACTACCACCCAATTGCGGATAGACTCCTTCAGTGAATTTTGTTTACTTTGAAGAGTCAAAAAAAAATTGAAGAGATGAATAGACACCCGGTGATTGTATTGGTGAGAATAAATCCACAATTGTTAATTTCTTCAGACTCTTGAAAAAACTGAAAGAGTTCACCGAAGAGTTACATCCTCACTTGGACAAATAGTATCTAAGGAATCTTTCTGCAAAATAAAAACACAGGGTTTTATCCGCAACTGGGGGATGATACAGTGGTTCTATTCGCAATTATCCCTTATTTAAACATTTGAAGCAGATTATCGAGTTTTCAAATAGAGTAACGATAACTAGCCTGTAAACTCTAAACTCCTATTGTACTGTGTAACACGCAAAAATGTGGAAACTCATAAATTTTAACATAATAAACTCCGTACTCTTCTTTCTTGCAGTTCAAAATTAGTGAAGAAGTTATAATAATCTAGTTATGGGATTATCCTTTCAAATACCATTTACACTGTAATCAACACATGGTCTTCCTAGAAATGAGTGCTAGTCTGTCCAAATAGGAATCTGAGTCAAACTCTGGACATTTTTACTGCTGAAGAGGTCAGTTTTGGTCTGAAACAAACCTAAAAGCCAATCCAAAGAAACTTTATACTAGTCTTTTGAAGTAGACCCATCTCCAGTCACTCATTCAATTTAATTAACAATCTAAAATCATTTTTGTTTCTGCATCATTTATCACACAGGCCGAAGATCTCCAATTATTATTAGCAACCGAACTAAATGCCAAATTCCAGATAAAGAGCCATGACAATCTTTGCAACTCTGTTCCCATGAGAGTTAATAATCCCATTCAAATGCTTGTCTCCTCTGCACCCTCTTCCACCTACAATCTCAGGGCCCAATTGAGTCTCACTCATTCAATTTTCTCGCTTAGCTTTAGAAAGTAGTCCTTGCTCCTAAAACTGTTCTTGTCATCAAGTAGTTCATTGTTCAAGTACATGCATGGCAGAAAAAGAGAGAAGTGCTTTGGGGGGGGGGGGGGGCGGGGGGTTGTTTAGAAATGTAGTTTTAGCTCAAGTTTCAGTTCAAGGTTATTGGGAAATTGCACCTCATAACGTTTGGGGAGGGGTAGAGAGAGAGATATGAAATAAGGTGTTTTTAGATATTGGTCCCTCAACTCTCCCAAAACTTGTGCTAGTCCTTAAAATTAGTAAAATTGTTGAAAGGTCCCTCAAATTATAACAGTTATTGCAATTTGGCAACTATGTAAGTTTTTCAAATAAATGTTTAAATCATGGTTGGCTTATTTCTTAACTAAAAACCCACAATTATTACTGAATACAAGTGAGGATTCTATTATAACACTTTATAGAAATGAGTAATATATACCATTCACAGATGGTTAGAAGGTTAATTTGGGAATTGCAACTTTTCTATTATGGTGTAAATCATTCTACCCTTATAAGGCTGATTCTGATAGGATCTTAATGCACTGCATTCTAATTTAAAAGAAACGGGTTGGTTAAATATACCTAAGGGGTATAACTGAAACTGTATTGTAAAACATTAGTGTTGATGGAATGGAATATTCTCTTTAGATCCAACTTCATCTGAGCAGAGTGACCTATTAAAATTTCAATGATTTGAGAGGCTGCTATGAACTTGTGAAAGATGTGGGGGACCGATATCTAAAAAGCCCGTGAGATGATACCTGAGTAATTTGGATTTCGGACGGGAAAAAAAGATAGAAAGCTTTGCTGTTTAGTTTGACCCCTGCATAAGAAAGAGACTACTAGCTCACTCACTCTCTTTTACTTACATAGAAAGAACCAAATCCAAACACACCCACAAACTCTTCAGCACTTTCTAATGCTTTCCTTTTTTATTTCTTTTTCTCTTCTCCTTTATTTTTCTTTTGCTCCTCTTTCCTCTCCTCTTCAGCCATGCCCACTTCAGCCAAAGCTAAAGCTTGAAAAGGTGTGATCTTTGTGAGCAAGGTATTATTTTGGTCCCCTGCATCTTTTCCTCTCACTTTATGTAATTTCTTTTTGCTTTTTTGCAGTTGGGCATTGTCCATTTTGTATTAAGTTTGGATCTATAGTCAAAGAGATCTTTGTGGGCATGAATGATAATTTGAGTACTTTCTATAGTGCTATTTTGTTTTTATTGCTATTCTTGGAAAGATTTGATCTTGAAGTAGTTGGTTCTGTTGCCTGGTCTCTTTCACATATTTCTCATCTATTTGAATGTTAAGATTTTGGGGTTTCCTAAAAAAATCTGCACTTTAGGGGGATGAGATTCATTCTTCATCAGTTTGCGTCTGGCTCTTTCCTACAAAAAGAATTGTG
This sequence comes from Asparagus racemosus, assembly GCA_037177215.1. Taxonomy (NCBI): domain Eukaryota; kingdom Viridiplantae; phylum Streptophyta; class Magnoliopsida; order Asparagales; family Asparagaceae; genus Asparagus; species Asparagus racemosus. Next base: position 27,664,047 of record JBAKGM010000233.1, read on the forward strand.
CGTTTTCTAAGGTGGGTATTTGTTTACCTTTTTCTTTATTGTGGAAAGTTTGGATCATGATGTGATTCAGTGATTGTATGTGGTCTACTTTGTTCATAGGCTATTTACTCTCAGTTGCTTTTGCCCCAAATTTCTTGATGTTTTCTTGTTGACACCTTGTGAACTGTGTTCCGAATAAATTTTGGGGCTGCTTTGCACCTTACAAATTCGTTGGTTACCTTTCTTCTTCCTCCTCTCTTTGTTATTGAAAACCCTTGATCTCTGTAGACACTGATGATAGACTTGTGAGGGAATTGAGTCTAGCAGAAAATGTATATTGAATATTGTCGCATATGTATGTTCCTTTACTTCTTTAATCTCAGAGATGTGATGTTTCACCAAAGATTGTTAATTGATATTGTTATTAGGTTACTCTATTATTAGACTTCTTATGTTGACATCCAATATGAGATTGCATTTTTTTAAAAAAACATTTTGTTGCATTTGGCGTTCTCTTCTTTAATTGTTCATTTCTCAATTAGAGCACTTTGTTCAGCTCAATGTTCATTGTAATGTTAGAGATTGATCTACTGTTATCTTATGAAAACCATGGTTTTGTTTTCTTTGCTTAATTCATGATTTTGTGACTTATGCAGATCTAATTCTGATGGATTCCACCTTGGAGTTGAATTGGTGTTTAGTTTGTACTAGTCAATGGAGGTTCCTATTGGCTGGTTTACACTGATAGAAAAGTAGAGATATTGCTTGCATCAATGGCTTCAAAGTCCATCCCGAAATCCACGTCTCAGCAAAAATCCAGCAACCAAACTGGTTCTCTCAGGCCTCCACCTTCACAGATTCCTAAGCTAAACAAATCAGAGCCCCTTCCAGCAAGAGGATTATCGAATCCCAGCAATCAAAACACAACAAAGAAAGCTAATGCAGAGGCATCAGAATCCCCGAAAACAAATCACAGTCGAAAGGAATCTGCTGACACTTCATCCACCTTATCTGACATTACTTCTTCAAAGACTACAACTTCTTCAGAACCTACTTCAAATGAAAATACGAAACAGTCTTCTCAACAAGAAGATACAGTGGAATCACCTCATATCAATGGAGACGAAGAAAAGAAAAACTCTGAGCAAAGCAGCGTAAAGGATAGCTCGGTTTCTGCCAAATTTAGCGATGGCACTAGCAGCCTGACAAAAACTAGCGGAAGTGCTAAGATTAGTGATCGGGCTGATTTCAACGAGAGCGGAAAGAGTAGCATGTGCCGACCCAGTACAAGCAGTGATATCAGTGATGAGAGCTCTTGTAGTAGTTTAAGTAGCAGCGTTAGCAAACCTCATAAAGGGAATGACTCCAGATGGGAAGAAATTCAAATTGTTCGAGCTAGAGATGGGATTCTAGGGTTGAATCATTTCAGGCTTTTAAAGAAGCTGGGTTGTGGTGACATTGGTAGTGTATATTTGTCAGAGTTGAGTGGAACAAAGAGTTATTTTGCAATGAAGGTAATGGATAAGGGATCTTTGGCAAGTAGGAAGAAGTTGCTTAGAGCTCAGACTGAGAGGGAGATACTGCAATGCTTGGATCATCCATTTCTTCCAACATTATATACCCACTTTGAGACTGATAAATTCTCATGTTTGGTAATGGAATTCTGCCCAGGCGGAGATTTACATACTCTTCGGCAAAGGCAGCCTGGGAAGCATTTTTCGGAGCTAGCTGTAAAGTATGCACATCTCTTCTATGCTCTAATCTCTTTTTTGCAAAAAATTGATTGCGGTATAGGATTATCTTTTACTCACCTGCCAATATGTTTATCCTTCTTTGTTGCTTGTATGGCTTGAACTTTGTTCACTCACTTTCGTATTGATTTGATTATATGCCGTCTTGTCATTCAGATGTAGTGTTTTATCACATTGCTTGTTTTGGAATCATGGCATATTTGAAGCATTTGATTATATGCCATCTTGTCATTCAGATGTAGTGTTTTATCACATATTGTAAACTTAATTAAGATCTTCTCTAGTTATTATATAGTGATTCTTTTGCGTTTATTCTACTGTTCTTTCATCTTTGTTTCTTTAAGCTAATATAATCTGTGCTAGTCAACAAAGACTATTGAGTAGGAATGGACAATGTTTTTGGATTATGATGATAACCCATGTTTGGCTCTCTTCATTGAGATATTATCTGTTAATTAAGAAAATGCCAGTTGCCTTGGATGGTTAAAACCGAGTTTAGAAGAGAAACAGTTGAATTGGATTGCACCATTGGGTAAGCGTATGCCACTTGTCACTGGTACTTAATATTAAAGTAGTTATTTGAATGCAATTGTTAGAATACAAAATTATAACTCTTTAACTCATGACCTCAACTTTGGAGTTTTAGTGTAATGACCGGGTTCTTTTACTTGGTACTGGAGCAAATGGGATTCAAATCCCGGTGGTGAATTTAGAGCGGATTTTCAAGAAACAGATACCGCCGTATGAGTCCAGTTTTCGCTCCATAAAAAGGGCCCTCAACTTGCAGGGTTATGTTAGAATATAAGATTATAACCCTCAACCCTCACTACAATTTCAGAGTTTTAGTATAATGGCAGAGTCCTTTGACAGTAACGAACCTATTAAGACCTAATATCAATTGTTAACCATTGGATTATACCGTCTCTCATAAATCACTTAATATTTACAAATGAGAGACGGTATAATCCAATGGTTAACCATTGATATTAGGTCTTAATAGGTTCGTTACTGTCCAAGGACTCTGCCATAAATCACTTAACAACATGTTCCTATAGAAGACTAGATAAAGGGGTTGAAGCCTCCAGCATAATTGAACGTGACATTCTATTATTCTATCATTTTTCTTGTTGGATGACTAAAATTTCCTTGTCAAGCAAAAATGAGAAGTTTAAGCAAGCCATAAACAATTGATATAGATTAGTGTCTAAGATCAATAACTAAAGTAGAAATGAAAATCAAAATTGTGAAATTATTGAGCGGTCTTAACCAAATAATGTCAGGTTCTATAAATGGTCAAAATCATGAAAATTTTATCGAATGATCTTAACCAAATTTATTGATTTCTTAATGATGTGTACACAAGAGACTTGTTATATGAATGTGTAGTAGTTGAACATTTCTATTATGTAACAATGCTGGGATATAACCTTTTCCTTTCATTTTTCATGTTGAAAGCTATAATATGTATGAAAATGCATCAGATAAGACATTGTCTTAAGGTTTATTATGATATAAGAAATGGTGTGCATTATGGTTACTGAAAATGAAAAAATGTTAACACTAGAACAAATGATTTATAAAATTTTCTAAATTGCTGAAAGCCTAAAATATTTATGTTTGTCAAATGAAACTAGCAAGCCAACTATTCAAGGACAATGCTTGACATGTTATACGAAATTGTATAGGAAGTATATATATTCTCTTCTGCTATGGTTATAATTATCATTCATGTACATTTTCATACTACCCAAACAGTGTTTTAGTTACCATCTTTATGATTCATTTTTGTCCTAGTTCATTTTAGGAATTGGCCACAAAGACACCTTCAAACGTTTTACTCAGAAATCTTTCTATTAGTAAGCATCTTTTATTTTCTTTTAAGGAAGTTCTATTATGAACAGAGCGTAAGCCCTAAAAACAATCTGTTGGTCACGAAATCTGGTAAGATCAGTTAATAAACACTGTAAGTTTAAATGTTATGTAAACAATATAACCCCAGGAATATTGTAGAATAGTCACTGACTATAGAATAAAGCTTATACGAGTTCTAGTTAAAAAAACATTATGACATTATTATACACTGTTGCAGTCCTTAAAACAGTCAAGAGCATGTTATCTTCAGCGAGCCTCCTCCTTATTATCAGCAGTTTCTTCTATTACTTGTTCTTTTCTCCCTTTGTAATATCTTTGATTCAAACGTATTTCAGGTTTTACGTGGCTGAGGTCCTTCTTGCACTTGAATACCTACACATGCTTGGTATCGTATACCGAGATCTGAAGCCAGAGAACGTTCTTGTGCGCGAAGATGGACACATCATGCTCTCCGATTTTGACCTCTCACTCCGTTGCACTGTGAGCCCCACCCTCATCAAATCCTCCAACCCTGATTCAGACTCCTTTCGCCGTTCGAACCCAGCTCCAGTCTTCTGCATACAGCCAGCCTGCATTGAGCCCCCATCTTGTATAGTCACCCCCACTTGCCTCTCCCCTCGCGGGTTCTTCTCTTCCAAATCCAAAAAAGCCCAATCCAAACCCAAGCCCAAAACCAAGCCCAAGGCTGAAATAGGCAACCAAGTCAGCCCATTACCTGAGCTCATTGCAGAGCCCACTGATGCACGCTCCATGTCCTTTGTTGGCACTCACGAGTACTTAGCTCCTGAGATCATTAAAGGTGAGGGTCATGGTAGTGCTGTAGACTGGTGGACCTTCGGTATTTTTCTGTACGAGCTTTTGTTTGGGAAAACTCCCTTTAAAGGATCAGGCAATCGAGCTACATTGTTTAATGTAGTCGGGCAGCCATTAAGGTTTCCAGAGTCGCCAATGGTAAGCTTTTCAGCTAGAGATCTTATCAGAGGGTTGCTGGTGAAGGAGCCTCAGCATCGGTTGGCTTTTAAGAGAGGAGCAACTGAGATAAAGCAGCATCCCTTCTTTGAAGGAGTTAATTGGGCTTTGATACGGTGTGCGAGCCCGCCTGAGATTCCAAAAATGGTGGAGATTGAACGGACTCCGGTGGTCGCGTCTTCTAGTGAGAAGGTTGCAGCAGTGGCTGCTGCTGGTGGTGATCAGAAGATGCCTGAAAACTATTTGGAGTTTGATTTCTTTTAGTACTTCAGTTTCGCCGGAGACTGTTCTGTTTAAAATTTGTATTCGTCAGTGAATTGGATGTTTGTAATCTTTTATGTTGTTGATTTGAAGATGTTTTTTTTTTTCTCTTCCTTTTTTTACTTGATCGCGGAAAGCTTTAAATACATGTTAGATTCATCAGGTGCATATTGAAATCACTTGAACCAAAAGCTATATGAAAATATTCTGAAGTGTTCTAAAATCAGTTCATAATTCGTACAGTATTGCAACTTGAATTTCTGCAAGAATATTAACAAACTTTGTTTCCGATTTTAGTTATTTGCAAATTACAGTTGAGGGGACCAGTAATAAAAGGATAAAGTTCAAAAGGATTTTATGAGATATCCCAAAGTTGAAGGAGGTTATGTGATACTCTCTCCAAAGTTCGGGGGTTATGTGATATTAACTATGGTTTTTGCATAATGCTTCTGTATATACTGAGAAAAGAACAATAAGCCTTTGATTTACATTCAGCAGTCACGTATTTACCCGTTAAGTCAAAATCCCAACAAAATGATATTGCGCAACAGTACTGATAGCATTTCTACAATATTCATACATTCCACATTCCCTATGAATAAATAATACACACATGATAAGTTTACAAAATTGCAAAGTTTACACAAGGTGTATATTTCCAAACAATAAAATTCAATAAACCATTACCTACAAAAGCGTGACGATTATCTCTATGTATAGAAACCGACCCTCGAAGGTCTTAAAATGTACCAAATGAAGATAAAAAAAAATCACATTAATTTTCTTGGAAAGCATATACAAGACAATGAATTATTGTTTTCATTCGCTTGTCGCTTATCCTTCCTAGATATTGAAATCTCGTTTCCACTTTCTTGATCTTTTTCCTTTATCCTACCATTTGAAGAATTAGAACGAGAAGAAGGCTCCATAGTCTCTTCGGTCATTATAACTTCTTTTCCATCGCATATGATTTTAACTTCACAATATTTTGCTGCACTCTTATATATTTGTTCTGCTTTGCTATTTCCTTTCTTCAGCTTTCTGCAGGACATAAAACCATTTTGTTAGTATCAATTATTTAACCATTTTGTTTTATAAGAAGAATTGATCAGAGTTATAAATTGGTTGTATGCACGTGTGTTTCTTGCTGAGTTTGAGAATTAGAAGTAAAGCTTAAAACTCACTGCTCACTGCCAATGTATATAAACAAATTATGCTGTGAGAAACACTCCGTACGGTAAACTACTCCAGAATACTTCAAGTTAGTATATGAACTTTATGTGGAGAATTTGAAAGTAAATTAAATAGGGGAATGCTGTTACAACTTACAAATCACTCAAATTCAACTACCACTTATGTATGGAGACCGGGGGGGGGGGGGGGGGGGGGTTTTTCCCCCTTCCACCCCAAAACCCCCC
>JBAKGM010000233.1:27683099-27694947 GCA_037177215.1 Asparagus racemosus
TTCCATTCCCTACCTTTCCTTTCCGTTACTTAACTTTCCGTTCCTTTACTTAGTGAACTCCCAAACAGAGCCTAAGGCTTTTTTTTAATTTCTATGGTTTGAGGAACTAATTTCAAAATATGAAAGATTAAAGTCAAAAATATTTAAAAAAAAGCCCCTGAACAACCGAAAAGTAGGTCATAATAAACTCAATAGTTTTGTGATAAATTATCGTAAATATTCACTTGAAATCTAATTTCTTTTTACTAACAAAATACTCCAAACTCCATATATATTTTATCGTATAAATATGATTAACTATTTAAATCATCAATATGAATGGCCTGACCTATTTTTTCATGGATAGATGCTGTAGGAACTGGATAACTACACGTATGTAATAGGGCTTATCTACTATATAAACAATGCACAATGGACAATAAAGAAATCTTGGCATGCATTTAGGAAACGTAAATAAGTTTAGGGTTACCGATTCAAATCTTTTCTATAGGATCATCAGTCCTTTCTTGATCAACAGCCGGACGATGACCACACCGTGCAACCGACGAGAAGCCACTACATATCACCCTGTGACTACAGCATAAAGCACAAAATCAAACGGAGTAGGAGATGACATCTATAGGAAGGGTTATGGTGTATAGCCCTCTATTTTCATGAAAATCCCTATATAAGGGCTTTGTGATAGAAACCTACGCATACTAGGATTATGAATATCTTAATCTCTAAGATAAGATATTATTCACCCACTTATTTGGGTGTCTATCTTATAACAATAACCAACATACTCCCACTCACACAAATGAGTGGTTGTTATCCATTGCTCCCTAAGCTAACTCCCTGAGTCAAAGTCTCCCTGAGAATCTCTCATCCTTCTCAAATATATGTCCAAAGATCATTAGTGCGGCGTAGACCATTGAGAACCTGCAAGCGGATAGCCTTGTAGCTAGATCTGTTAGGAACGACACAAGAATCTCCCTAAAAAACACACAAGGATAGTGTAAGTATGCGGTATCTTGTACTCCCGATTTGATTAGCCATACATGCTAAAGTACCTTTGATTGTCCAAAGAAGCGTACATGGATACCACAGTCTATCCTCGATTCATCACACTCTTAAATCCTGTTCCCGACATGAATAAGAGTTGGCCAAGTGACGTAACCAAGAGACATGTCAATCGATCTTTCTCCGGCCCTAATTAGTTGGGTTTACTAATCACCCGCTCTTCTGACACTATCTCGTATGTACGGTATTGTCTCATCACGGCAAGAAACAACAGTCAAAGTAGCGGAGCTCTTAACAGCCTTCGCAGACACCCCAGTGTATCTAAGGATACAATGACTGCCCTCCATAACTGATGGTTGACTATAAGGGCTCACACATGGAGAGAGAAGGGATCTATCCCTTGATCTCCTTATATACTAATTTTTAGCAATTTATCATAATTTCTATAACAATATTCTAATAGTTTTGGACCTATTAAATCTATATCCATACGAAAAGCCCAAGTAAAGTCTAAGAAAAACTCAATGAAGCCTAAGAAGAGCCTAAGTAAAGCCTAAGAAAAATTAGAGCAAAAATGGCCATGATTGCTTATCGTTGGAGGCACTGTAACATGTTTCAAGTGAAAGTGTACATGATGATTTTATTTGATCTAGCTAAGAATCATATAATATTATTCTTCTTTCATTTATGAATCCAATGAATCAAGTTTGCATCAAATCGGAGTCGTAGAACTCAAGATATGGTCATTTTAGTAGAGTAGTGGTAGAATAGTAAATATGACTAATCGATTAGCTATTCAATTAGCTAATCAATTAGTTTTCAACAGATTTCATTCTATGGCTAATTTTGATTTCATGGAGCTCGATTTTGATCTGAGGGCTGATATTAGTTGCTATAGGCTATAAATAAGCATAGAGAGTGAGTGTGAGAGAGATGTAAAATTTTGTAAACTCCTTTTTGGATTGGGCCTTTCAAAGTGTAAATTTTAGTTTTCAATAGATAAATTTTTTCTTATTTTAATTTTCTTTTATTGATGAAGATTTGCTTTACAAGGGGCCAACCCCCTTGTAATATAAGTTTTTATCTTCTTTTTTCTAATTTCTTGCTTTTTTTATTTCATACTTTGTAGTTTACATTTTTATTTTTTAGTTTTTTTTTATTTTTTATTTTTTTATTGATTTTTGAATTGCTCTTTATTTGTGCTTAAATGAGCATGCTTATGAAAATCAACTAGAATAATAATTCGTAGAAAAAGAATTTGATAAGTTATACTTATCTTAAATGCTTTGATAGTTTATACTTTTTTAATTCTAGAATTACTATCTACTTGTTTATTTCTATTCATGAATGGTAATATTGCTTAAATATATTTATGATAGATTACGCTTATTTTGAATAACTTGATAATTTATGCTTAAGAGTTCAAAGTAACATGAGAATTAAAATTCAAAGTGACATGAGAATTAAAATAGAGTAGTTCTTAAATCAAAAAAATATTTAACTAGCGGATTTAATTCTATATTCCTAGTTTCTTCACTTGATTTCCTCTATCTCTTTTTTTTTCTTCTTTTGGTTTTATTCTCTTTCTTGTTTTCTTATTTTCTTTGATTTGCCTCCTCTCTTGCTTCTCTTCCTCTTCTTGTTTTGGCCTTTTTATTTGCATAAATCAACACCCAACCAATCTTTACACTCTCTCTTCTCTTACACATCTCAAGAACCACTTTAGATCTTTCTTAGAACACACTTTCGTTGTGGGATCAAAACTTGCATGCTACACACACTAGTTATGCACTTGCAACATTGTTGTTAGGGCACACCACGTAGCCTCTGAGGCTCATGTGTGCGGTTGCAGTTTCTCCTCGACTAATCCCTTTATCAATGGATCCTTGATTCTCAGACTCATAGGATACACTCAACACGACCTCCTCCCTCTCTTGGTTCTTAGTGAAGCGGTACCTAGTTTGGATTTTATTTGATTCCCAAACTATTTTGGATCTACTGAATAACCAATAGTCGACATACTATCACAATAGAGAATCATATCATCCTCTGCATATCCCGTAGTAGCTAGATTCTCTAAGAATCTTCACAGTGGCATTATCTCCAGTGTTATCATGTATATCGATGCATATTCCTCTCCAACTAAAAAAAGCTATATACTACTGCTTCTTACTACTCTATGAAATGACCCTACAACTCAGTGAGAAAATGTAACTAGAAGTCGATATTTGCTCATCTAGATCGCTAGCTTAGTCAATATCTGAATATATCCTTAGATGAGTGTCAATTTTGTCATAGCACAATGCACAAGTGTAGTCTCAATCAAATATCTGATGATCCTTTTGACTCATCCCAGTGAGTCATACTACGATTGGACCGATGTCTACTCATTTGTTCTATTACAAAGGATGTGTCGGGTCTTGTAGCATATACGATTATCAACTACACTCCTATAGGGGATAAAAAGTATTCGCTTATTCTCTGCTTTGGGGTTGGGATACTGCTCAATACTTAGAGCCAGACTCTTAGCAACTAGAGTTCTAGTTGTCTCCATGCTGCACCCAATCAACAATATGCCATCGGTATACTCCAATAAGATCTCAAACTCTTTCAAGCTAAGTGTAGGTAGACACAATGCTTTTCATTGATCATTATAAAATTATAACTCAATATGGTCTAATATAACCGAATAAATATTATACATTGGAATACTGTTACAAGTCATAGGTAGAGCTCTTTAACTTGGGCACTCTGTGCTCAAGCCCCTTGGCTATGAAATATATACATCGATCCACATAGATATTCTATTCCACTTCTCATAGAGAAAAGTTGTCTCAACATTCATCTAGACTAGTTCAAGATCTAAATCTGCTACAAGAGTTAATATTATGTGAATAGAGTCGATTCTCACCACTAGAGAAAACATCTCCTTATAGCCCCCCTGCAACTTTGGGTGTACCATTTTGCCATCAATCGTGCCCTATACAACTTGATTATCCCATCCAGCTTGACCTTGAAAACCGATTTGTTTCAATGGTCTTGCGTTTAGCTAGAAGATCCACTAAGTCCCTGATTTGATTCTTCCTCATGAACTTAAGTTATACATCTATTGCTACTTTTCACTCTTTTGTTGCAGACAGAGAAATAGTGTCCTCACATGATTTGAACTATGCAATAACATGCGGTGCTATCATGAACATTTCTCCATTGATCTCAAAATATTGTCTAGATACTTGTCCTTGTAACGATCCCCGAGGCTATTGAGATTTCATAGATGACTGTAAGTCATCTAAAGTATCTCATTCCGACTGTGCCCAACTGGTGGAGGAACCATCCTCTTCCATTGCTGGCTCTATGACAACCTCCTCAGTCTCTTATACTCCCAAATCCTGATATATTTCTTCTTTACGCGAGAAATTCTTCTTCAGAAATTCAATATCCTACAACACGCTCGATCACAATCCCATCGTAGTGCTCATATGTAAACACATCCTGTATAGTATCCGGAATTAGTGTATAGACATACTTCTTCCCTCTAGGGTTTAACTTCTCATACCAATGAGAAGCAATATGCATATATGTAAGTATCACACCCACATGGATGTATGTGATCCAATCACCGACCCTTAGTTGTCCATAACTCATAAGGTGTAGTTGTACTAATATAGAAGGTACACGGTTCAGAATATATACCGCTATTAATAGCACATATTGGTAAAACCAAATAGATAGATATTCTAAACCACATATGGTAGAGTCATATTCCTCACTTCCACAACACCATTATGTTGCAGAATATATCTTACTTATTAGCTATCTGACTTTTCTCTTTTCTTGACGCGGTTTCCTGAACTGGCTTACTCTATCCCGATTAGTGTGCAAAGCTCTAGTGACTTTGCTTAATTGATTAGTCCACCTTACTAATTTAGCGCTTGAAACAAATCCAAGCCCTTAACTAGGCTCAAAATCAAATACACATCGCCACAGATAAGTAATCCCCTAAAAACATGAGGAAATAATGTGCTCTACTTTGTACCTTCATAAATATCAGTATGTATATATCACAGTGTACTAATTGCAATGGATTTGCTCTTGGTCTTGCCAAAAGACTTCCTAAAGTTTTTACCAATGAGACTATACTCATTGGGGGATAAATACATCTTGGTAGACATACCTAGGAAGTCGCACCTAGCGAGTCTACATGTATTATCCAATGCGACTTAGTCTATAATACCATGAATCAGATCCAATCTTAATTCATGATATAAGGCAAGGAGATAAACCCGTTATCTAATAACGGGTAACATTCTAAATCAACTAAGCGATTAGCTTGACGTTCCATGCAAAGCAGAAAATTCTAGAAGTAAATCTATATAAGTCATCCACATATGGAAAACTAATATGAATCCTACAAGCCTAACTATCAAGAGATGATTCTCCACCATACTGTGAGTATTACAAGATTTATTTGTTTCCTAAACTCGGAGAAAAACTTATATACTTCTGTGCCCAACACCGCTGCATATTCTTTATCTAGATCATTTTACTCCCATTCAAAATCTTCTAGAACTCATGAACCCATCTCTGCCCTACAGATGTAGTCCATAAGTCTCAAGTTCTATCAGTTGTGCTCCTTCATGCACGAAATGATCGGCTTGTCTGCAGTCAAAATAATCAACCTTGCTCTTGTTAGTTGGTTTCTTCACCTTTTCAATTGACTTCTTTTGCTTTTGAGCTCATTCCAAGGGTCCCCTAGTTCATTCATTGCATGTAAGTTCCCAGCCTTATGCTTATAGTGTTCAGCTACCCGAATTAAAATTGATATTTTGGGGACAAAATTGTCCATTTTAACTAGCTGCATACAGGCGCATCCAATTAAGATAGATAACTTCGGTTTGCATAGATCCTGTCAAATTCACCCTACGGGAGAATGTTTCATTTCTTATATGGGTTCGTAGTTTCTAATAGACTCAAGAGTCTACTGTTAATTACCCTCTCTAAAGAAAGAAACTTCCGATTAAGAGTCAATAAATGTCATCAAAAGGAAAGAAAAGTCATAAAACAAGAAAAAAATATTTTATTAAAAAAAATCATATACATGGCCTAACCAAGGGCATACCCTCAGTGTACATATTTTTTTGTAAAATCTTAGACTAGAGATGTGGCAGTTGAATTTGGATTTGAGCTCATCTTGGAGACAATTGAATTTGGATTTTGAGATTTTAGCTCAGCGACGTGGAGATCTAGTTTTAATTTGGCCTAGTTTAACGACTTGATCGTCAAATTTGATTTGGCCCAGTTTAATGACGTAGAAGTCAAATTCAGAATTTGGCACAGTTTAACGACATAGAGGTTAAATTTAGTATTTTTGAGTTTGGCCTAGTTTAACGATGTAGAGGTCAATTATGGAATATGGTATCCAGTTTATCGATGTAGAGGTCAAATTTGATTTGAGATCCAATTTAACGACATAGAGGTCAAATTTGATTTGTTGTTTAAATTGTTTATTTTTGGCTAGTTTAATAACTTAGAGGTCGACACATTTGAACTTTTGATATGATTTGTATGAACGCGCTTTATTAACACAAATTTTATCTTGTGACTCATTTGCTTTCTGAAGTGAAATGTGATCCAGTTTAGGGACATAGAGGTCCTTTGATTTTGTGACTTATAAATTTTCACCTCTTTGCAATTTCAACATTTTTTATTGAATTGAGAAGTGACTTCTGGATTTTAGGGACTAAAGTATAATTTCTGCAATTTCTGAATTTTAGAGGGGATGAGTTGCAATTCTGTGATTTCAAGATTTCACAAGGACTGAACTGCAAAATCTGAAATTTTTGGATTTTTTTCAGGGTATGAAGTGCAAATTCTCGACTGAATTGCAAAATCTGGGTTGAAATGTAATTTCTGCAGTTTTTCTGGGGTGTAACTGCAAATTCTGGACTGGATTGCAAAATTGAGTTGAAATGTAATTTCTGCAGTTTTTCCAGGGTGTAAACGGCAAATTCTGGACTGGATTGCAAAATTGAGTTGAAAAGTAATTTCTGTAGTTTTTCCTGGGTGTAACTGTAAATTCTGGACTGTTTTGCAGTTTCTAGGCTCAAATGCAATTTCTGTAGTTTTTCCAGGGTATAAACTGTAAATTCTTAACTAGTTTGCAGTTTCTCCACTTTCCAGGGGAAAGTGTAATTATGGATGTTTGGAGGATTGTGCAATTTGCTGAAGTGTGGCGAGCTCTGTGTAATATACAGAATTTTTGGGTGGATAGTTTGCTGTTTATAGGATTTGCGAGGGACTTATTTGCAATGTACGGAATTTGTGAGGGGCTTGTTTGCAGCCTCCACATTTATATGGTGCGCCCTTTTCATTTGAGTGCTCACTTCATCTCGCACGTTTTATGCAGATTGGCGCAATTGTGATATAGGTTATTCTGTGTAATATACTAATATTAGAGTTTTTGCATTGGTTGAATTGATCTGACTTTAATGCTTTGTTTGGATGGAGGGTAGAGAAGGGAAGGAAAAGAGAAATTTGAGTTTAATATTATTTAGGAATTTTATTGAGAAGATAGAAGAGAGAAACGTGAGAAAAATTTAGGCTAAAATCCTACACCCCAAGTCAGACGGTAAAAGAGGGTAAGAGAATATTGTTCGAGAACCCAGACGAGTTATGGTTTGGAACTAGATATAAATTCTTCTGATATGATTGAAGTTATCGGACTAGCTCAACCAATCAAAAGATTTTATCTGAGCTATGGGACATTATACCCACCACGCAGATGAGAATTTGAAATCGTGGTCTTTTTTTAAAATTTTTTTTTTTTAAAGTATCAGCAACAAGGTTGAACAATATTTTCCAGTCACAATCGAACCTTTCCCCTTTTACTTTTCCTTGTGTTTTTCACGACAAGCACGCGTCACAATCGAATACTTCTTTTTTCTTTTCCTTGTGTCCGCATCAGTGTTTCCAAACGTCTCACTTCGCTTTTCTTTCTCTCGTATACTTTTCTTTTGTTTGAAATAATATAAAATAGCGCTGATGATTTATTTATTTATTCTATCTTCTTTCAGTTTGGATCTTGGTGTTAATCGCCGATTTATGAAGAAAGTACATGAATTTTCAAAAGAGTGCAGAGAGTGATTCGAGGAGTACATGGACTCTAAAAGAATACAGAGACACGGATTTGGAGAGTGTAGGGACTTTAAAAGAGTACGGAGACTCTATATATGAGTGCGGAGACTTAGATTGATAGAGTGCAGAGACTCTAAAAGAGTGAAGGGAGCAAATACTCCAAGAGAGTGCAGGGACTCTATAGATAAGTGTTGAGATTTAGATTGGGAGAGTGCAGAGACTCCAAGAGAGTGCATGATGGAAATGGAGTACATGGATTTCAAAAGTGTGTAGAGACTCTGACGGCGAGTTCAGAGACTCCAAAAGAATGCAGAGATTCTAATAGAAGTACATGGATTTCAAAAAAGTGAAGCGACTCTATAAATGTGTACGTATTAATGTCGTGAAAGAAATCACCTTTCTTTCTTTTCTTTCTTTTTTTTTTTTTTTTTTGGGAGAGATGGGTGATTTTTGTTGATGTTGTGAAAGAGGAGCTGGTGATAGGTCGGCTATGTATTTTATTTTATTTTATTTTTTTAAGCTGAGGAGATTTTTTTTGCCCCACTTTCTTCGTTGTATTCGTCGGTTTCTATAGGATGGGAGATCTTGCTGAGAGGTAGGGATTGGATGAGGTTTAGTTCATTGAATGAAATCAAATTCAAGCGTGCTATCTTATTGGTGATATTATCTTTTGGCAACCTAACATCCTGCTTTTGACTAACCCGTCAGCATCATGAGCTTTAACTTGAACGTTTTTTTTTTTTTTTGGTGCATGAGCTAGCTAAGCAAATCACATACCACTAGCTTGCTTGATTGTTGTTGATAATAGGTGATAAAAATAACAAATCCAACACAAACATTCTCCAAGTCTCTTGATCTATTCTCTTTAGCAAGGTTACCCTTGTTGGATAACATGATAAGGCTGTTGAATTCCAAATTGATAAGTCTCATATTTGAGACTGTAAATGGGGATTTTTATTGATAAGATGAAATTTTCTCACATCTTTGAGTCTGAGTTGAACCCTGTTCCAACTTGGATATTACAGCCTCAGTACTCGTCAAAATCTCCTGCTCTCAAGAGAAAAATGTATCTTCCGACAAAAGTTTCTACAACTTATCAGTCCCAAATAGAAGTCGGAATATTATGTAGCACCTCCATAGGAGAAGGACTATGACACTCAATTTGTGGACAAATTAAGTTTATATCAGCATTTACGTGGATTAGCATTCTTCTTGGAAGAATATTCCATCTCGTCAAGCTTTTTATCCGATAATAAAATTACATCCTAAACAGAGGGAAGAAGGCCTACGGTCCCAATCACAGTGTTCAAAGATAATTCCTAAAAAATGGAATATAAAATTTCTTAGAGATAGACTATATTGGGTAGCTAAATCATAGTACTATCTCCATCCGAAATCTCCCACTTGAAATTATATGTTCATGTTTCAGTATGCGTCTTAACATGCGGCATGAAAAACATAAACAAGAAATTTCATAATTTTTATTTAACTATCCTATTTCAATCTTGTCAATTTTATTAGAGTTTTTGGTTCTCGTAAAATTGGTACGGTGCCCCGGACGTTTCCACTAGAACAACTACCCATCACAAGTCTCCAAGATTTATTAAGATTTTTAGAAATTAATTTTGGCATTTAAAATAATTTTTCTAAACTTCCAAAGTATGAAAAATTTTCAAAAAAAAAATTCATAAACTCTTAATTATGAAATTTTCTAGGCCGACATCAAAAATTTCTAAAATTTCTAAAAAAAAGTTCTCAAAAATTTAAAAATAACAAAATAATTCTCTGGAAAATTTCAAAAAAAATTCAGAATTATTATTATTTTCAAAGTAATTTTCATAATTTTATAAAAATTAACAAATGCAAAAACTTCTTATAATCTTATAAGTATATTTTTCTAGAAAATAATATTTTTTATTAACAATATATCTGGAATTTTCTAGAATTTCTAGATTTAAAAAAAACATTTTCCCTAATTTATAAGAAAATATTTTTAGAAAAAAAAAGCAAAAAACGTATTTACAAGGCTGCCCTATGGTTTTGAAATCTTACAGGCTGGACAGGCGGCGGCATTGCCTGTAGTGCGTTGCCTATACCCTTGTGGGCCTAGCTTGCGACCCCTCCAGCGGCGACGCCTCGCGCCGTCGCCGTCGACGGTGAGTGGAAAAAAATATTCTTTTTAACTGCAGATCGTCGACGCCTCGCGCTGGTGTCATGGAGGGGAGGGAGGAGATTGGATCGCTGATTCGGGTCTCCTCCAGCCACCCTCGCCGCCTGCTAGGGTTTTAGCCTATTCAAAATTATTTTTTTAAAATTCTAAAATAAAAAAAATAAGAAATCCCCTTTTTTAATCCCTGATTAAAAGAAAACACTTTTTAATAAATTCCTGATTTATATTAAACAAATAGCACACTAATGCCATAAAATTTGCATTTTTCTATAGATTTGACATCTTGGATGCCAAATATTAGATTTTTTTTATACCAAAAATTAAATTTTGTAATGACGAATTGAATCTTTTTCATAAGAAAAATCTTGACTTTCTGTTCCAGCAACCAAAATCGCCATCAAGAACTGACGAAAGGTCCTAAATTCGGTTCTGATACTAATGTAGGAACATGATAACTATACACATGAAATAGGTTTGATCTACTACATAAACAGTGCAAATAGAAAATAAAGAAACTCTAGCACACATCTAGGAAATGTAAACAAGTTTAGTGTCACAAATTCAAATCTTTTCTGTAGGATAGTCACGCCTTTTTTAATCAATGGCCGAAGGGCGACCATATTGTGTAACTGGTGAGAAGCCCCCACATATCACCCAGCGACTACCGCATAAATCACGAATTCAGATGGAGAAAGGGATGACGGCTATATGAAGGTTTATGGTGTATATCCCTCCATTTTCATGAAAATTCTTATATTTATATATAAGAGCTTAGAGATAGAATTCTATACTTAGAAGGATTATAAATAGTTTATCTCTAAGATAAGATATTATCCACCCACTTATTTAGGTTTTTATCTCCTAATCATAAGTAAAGTCAAAATTCAAATTATGAATATGAAATACCTTGAGATTTTTTGGGAATGTCAAATTTTGCCCATGTCCAATTGCCCATTATGTCCTCCCACTAATTAGCCCACCAAAAGTCACTCATTTAGTTAAATCGGCTTTAAATGGCCGGGTTCCACTATCATAAGCATTAAATGTGAACTAAATTGCTAGGTGGAGGACTGCACATTTGTCCACTCATAAATTCATGTACCTTTCGCTACACCCCTTCAAAACTTTGAAAACTTCATTAAAAACTTCAAAACTTACAAATTGTATAAAGTTAATAAATTATACACATCACCAAAAGTTTTGAAAGACGTAGAAAACACCACACAACTTTTAGAAATTGTAAAAAACACCCTTAAAATAAAAAATATTCAATAAACTCCCTTAAAATATCAAAACTTATGCACTATACAAAATCTGCTAATCGCACGCTCTAAAAGTTTCAAATTTTGAAAAAAAACACCCCAAAAGTTTAAACAAATGCAAAAACACCCTTAAATTCAAAATTTTTGAAAAAACACCCTCAATATATCAAAAGTCATAAACAGGACAAAAATCTGTAAGTTACTGTTATGGTCCTGAACATTTTCCATCATTAATCTTGGGAATTAGAATAGACCCCCATGGACAAGGCGTTGGTTCTCG
>JBAKGM010000233.1:27697752-27718615 GCA_037177215.1 Asparagus racemosus
GTAATTTCAAACTGTGAAGATTTGAGGCACTACATTCAAAATATGAAAGACATCGGGGGAGAGATATTGAAATACCCTTCATAAAAAATGCTAGAATCGGCAGAAAGAATCCTAAATCCAAAAGCATCGCACACGCGGCGCCAAATCGAAAATACTTTAACTGAACCCGCTAAATCCTTCTCCAATTGCAATTCCTCATATTTGCATGGCCAAAATCCAAAATCCTTTGAACCCCTGTCCAAACCCTAGCTTCTTCTATCTACTATCAAATAATTTCTGCTCCACTCTGGTAACATCCCTTCCGGCGGCGACCGCCCTTCCGACGGCGACTGCCTCACCCCTTTCAACTTTTATACGGGGACCTCAAATTAAGTGTGTTTTCTTTTCTTTCTATAATTTTCTTTTTTATTTTGTAACTAATTATTGGAGATGATCAATCCGATCAATCCATTATCTAATCTGTAGATTTTTATTTTTGATTTTTTAGTTTAAAGTTATTTGCATGTAGAAGTAATGGATTTTTATGTAGTTCTTTTCTCTGAAATCATGCTAATGTTAATATTTCTGGATCTTATTGTCAAACTATGGATAAATTTTCAAAATAGACCTTTTAAGACTGTTATTTGTAAATTTCGACCTATTTGATTTTTATTTGACAAATTCGACCAAGTTTTAGGCACGTGGCTGAAATTGGGTCGAATTTGGCAAATAAAGTTCGAAAACTTCACGAGATTTAAAATCCCGTGCAGTTCAGTGTGTGATTAAGATCCCGAATCGAAAATAAAATGCGGGATTCAAAATACACCCAAACTTCACGGGATTTCAAATCCTGTGAAGTTTGGGCTACAACTATTTGCATAGATATCGCGTCCACTTGAACTGAAATTTCAACCCAAACTTCACGGGATTTCAAATCCCGTGAAGTTTTGGGCTATTTTTTTCATTTTTTTCATTAGGGCTGTTAATTAACCATTAAACTTTACGGGATTTTAAATCCTGTGAAGTTTTCGAACTTTATTTGCCGAATTCGACCCAGTTTCAACCACGTGGCTGAAACTGGGTCGAATTTGGCAAATAAAAGTTAAATAGGTTGAAATTTACAAATAAAAGTCTTAAAAGGTCTATTTCGAAAATTTGTCCGTCAAACTATCTATCAGCAATTTCAAGTGTTATATGTGAATTGTGATATTCATCAATAATATGAGCCTATCATTGTAGGATTCTTCCCTTTATATTTGTCGTTAGAATTGCTACTGTAATGTAATCTATCTAGCTTTTGGTATTCTCTGGAGAAAGATTAAGATTGTGATTGTTACTTGGAAGCTTATCGGTAAAAGGCAAGTATTAGATATTCATCAATGTAAATGTAAAAAATATATTGGTCTTAAAAAAATTTTGAAGCGAGCATTGTAGAGGTGGAGTAAAGAGCTACACTAGCTTATACAAAGATAATCTCTGTATAGATGAGAATCGAAAATAATCTTTTTTTTTTAAACTATTATTTTGATCATTACTGCCACCAAATCATATCTCAAGTGCTTTATTTTAGTCTTATTTTTGAAGGTTTGAAATGTTCAATTTGCTTCAGATTTTACTTCTGAACATTTGCAATTAATTTGTAAGGCTTGCAGTGTTGTTAATTTAGTGTTATTTCCCTAGAAGGATTACTGAAAAAGATAATATGTGAAAAAAAATTATATATAGCACTTAAATTCATTAATGCTTTGATTGTTGCAATGAGATAAAGCATAAAATTTATGATATGGCTACAGAAAAGGTCATGGACTAGGAAATTAATCTTTGTTGTTACTGTTTGTTAATTTTCATCTCTATTTTTCTCATTCTATGGATAGTTAAATAGTGGTTAGATGTAAATTGAAATATTTGTTCATATATGAGTTCTTTTTCCATCTCTAATTTTGCAATATAATTTGGTGTAACTATGTAGGTAATTTTGTTACCGCATTTGCTTTGAGAATATGGCACCTAATAAAAGTTGGATGCCTAGTGATGATAATCGTGTTAATTGTGAAGATTGTGTTACTAGAGTGAAGAAATTTGTTGAATACGCGGTTAGAAAAATAGGGGGCCCTAAGATCCGATGTCCATGCAGTAAATGTATGAATAATTAAACAGACATTCCGGAGATAGCTAAGTCACATTTGATATAGTGGGGAATACTTCATGAGAGTGGTGATGAAATTCATGAGATGCTAAGGGACCATTTCCCTGACTTTAATAGTTTCGTTACACGCCATGATGACATTGGCTCTTCAAGACAAGAAATACCAGTTGTGGAGGAACCGAATGGTGATGCAAAGACATTCTACAAGTAGCTTGGGGATTGTGATAAGCCAATGTATGATGTTTATAAGACTTCAAATCTTTCAGGAATTATTAAACTACTTTATGTAAAGACTGTTGGTCGATGGAGTAATAAATCTTTTTCCATGCTATTGGAATTTTTGAAAGAAGAGTTTCTACCGGTGAATCATTTTTTGCTTAGCACTTATTATGAGGCAAAGGAAATAATTTAGGATCTTGGCATCTCTTGCAAAAAGATTGATGCTTGTGTAAAGGATTGTATGTTATATTGGAAGAAAGATGAAAGTTTAGAGTCTTGCAAGAAATGCAATGCTTGTAGATGGAAGATCGATGTGTGTAGTGGGGAAGTCAAATGCAAAGCAAATAGAAAGAAAATACCAGCGAAGGTGTTGCATTATTTTCCTCTTACTCTAGGACTTCAGAGGTTGTTCATGTCCATAAAGACGAGGTGGCATCATGATGGTCGAGTTAAGGATGACGTGATGAGACATCCAGCTGATTCAAAAGCATGGAAATCTTTTGATGAGTCTCATCCCAACTTTTCTTCGGAGCCATGCAATGTTAGGTTTGGCCTTGCAAGTGATGGTTTTCAGCCATTTACAAACATGTCAAGTCCATATAGTATTTGGCATGTCATTCTTGTGCCATATAACTGACGTCCATGGTATGGGATCAAAATTATCTCCCTTAACTTGAATGCGGGTAAGAGCATCAAATTAAGACAAATAGATCCATAAATTCACCATTAGGATAGGGTTTTATTTTTAAGCGGGCCCACGACTTCCAGTAGGACCGTCTGGGTTTAACCAAACAAACCTCCGATTAAGAGACCTGTAAATTACCTTAATAGAAATTAGAGTAAACATAAAATTTATTCATTGCTCTTTTATTTACATGGCTTAACCAAGGGCATATCCTCAGTTTACAATTGGCTTGTCTTCAGCTTGAGGGGATTTTGATTTGACTTGGATTTGAACTAGTTCAGGATTTGGATTGGATTTGAATTTGGATTGTAGTTTATCGACATCCCAGTCACTTGGTTTTGATTTGGATTTTGGATTTGAATTTGGACTCGACATTTCTGACATTTGGTTTTGATTTGATTTGGGTTTGGATTTGGACTATAGTTTAACGACATTTCCCATTTGATTTGATTTGGGTTTGGATTTGGGCTAAAGTTTAGCAACATTTTGGTCATTTGATTTGAATTGGATTGAGATTTGGATTTGGACTATAGTTTAACAACATTTAGGTCATTTGATTTTGATTTGGATTGGATTTGGATTTGGACCGTAGTTTAACGACATTTCGGTCATTTGATTTTGATTTGATTTGGGTTTGGATTTGGACTGTAGTTTAATGACATTTCGTTCATTTGATTTTGATTTGATTTGGGTTTGGATTTGGGCTGTCGTTTAATGACATTTCGATCATTTCGGATACTTTAATTTCTTTGGTTTAAGGAAGTCTCGGTCAATAATTTGGTATTTCTGCAGTAATTCGGGATTTGCTTGTAATTCTGCATCTTTTAGAATTGGCAATCTTTTGGAAGTGCATTTTTTGCAATTTATGTATCTTCTATCTTCTGAGATTTTCTGCAATTTCTGCGGCTTCTAGGGGATTGCTTGCAGTTTCAGAACATTTTGGGGTGATTTCTGCAATTACTGTACAGTTTGGGTGCTTTCTGTAATATCAGAATAGTTTAGGGTGCTTCCTGCGATTTTTGAACAGATCAGTGTGCTTTCTGCAATTTCAGAACAGTTTGGGGTGCTTTCTGAGATTTCAGAACAGTTCAGGGCGCTTTCTGCGATTTCTGAACAGTTCAGGGTGCTTTCTGCAATTTCCGGACAGTTCAGGGAGCTTCTGCAATTTTGGAATAGCCAGAGGGTCTGTTCTGCGAAGTTCTGGAGTTTCTGAGGGCCTTGTTTGTAATCGCTACTACTTCCAAGGAGCGGTTGGCAAATTCTGCGACCTCTGGGCTATTTGTAAATTCTGCAGCTGTCAATGGGCTGGTTGCAAATTTTGCAGCTCCAAGGGGGCTGTTTACAAATTGTGTAGCTCCAGGGGGCTGTTTGCAAATTCAACTGCTTCGAGGGCTTTTTATAATCTCTTTTTGTGCTGCATGTCTCCAATTTTCGGCAATGGTTTGGAGTGGGCGTTGACATGAAACGGTTTGGATTTGAGCGAAAATTTTCCCTTTTGTCCTATACGCTTTCAATCTCCTGCAATTATTATTATTTTTTTTTTGTGAAGTGAACTCATTTTATCGGAAAATTATTGTCCAGAGCATTTGTAGTTAGCTTTGTTGCTTTGCAAAATTTGACATTTTGTATGCGTACATCAGTTCCTCATTTCAAATTTTGGCAAACATAACGTTGTAGAGAAGAGTTGCTTTTTAAGACTACCTGTCGGTCACAAAGATTGTAGGTTGAAGTCTATTCAAAACTGACTGGTTGTTGCGACCGTAGGTCGATATCTATAATTTGTATCGTATAATAAAGTGCATAACATGAGATGGTTATGTAGCCATAGAACCAGTTGTTGTAGCTTATGATTGATGACTTCCTTTGTTGTTGTTTCGTGGGGCTCTCGTGAGCCGTGTGAGCCATCTTTCTTCTCTGTTCTGTCAACAGAGAGCAAGTGAAGGGGAGAAAAACCGCAAAGTCTTGTGGAGATAAGGCGAAGCGCAGTCCTCGCCGACGATCAGCTCGAAGACACCGTGGACTGCAATGTTGATGTCGGAGCAGTAACAGATGATTGTGGGGGGGTCTGTGGGCTGCAACGTTGATGTCGGAGCAGTAATAGATGATTGCGGGGAGTCTGGAACGCTGAGGATAGAAGGCGGTCGCAACGACCTAGCAAGACGGTGGCTTCTTTGCTCGCTATTAATTCGGAGACGCCAAGGGAGTCCTATGTGGCCATCAAAGCAGCAGTAGACGCCGACGACAACTGAAGCTATTTGTGACGAGAGGATAGCTTAGGGCATGGAGTTTGGTACTTGCATTGGTAGCGGGCCTGGACTTTGTTGCCGACGACGCGAATCGATGATGGGTGAGGCTGCTTGCAACGGCGATGGTGAGGAGATTGCAACAGCTCCCGAGTTTGAGGTTGAATTCAATGGTTGTATTGTACGCGCTTGGAATCGGATGATTACGTTGAAAGCTTTGCGGATCTTGAAGGTGGTGAGCTCTGACGACATGATGGGCTCCGGCGATGGCAACTGCTTCAGATCACGGAGCTTGTTTGTGACTGAGGAATCGAGTGTCGATGGGCGATGCTACCGGTAAATCCGTCGATGTTTGGAGGTGTGACGAAGCTTGTGGTTTTCTTCCTTCCCTGGTAGCAGCAGGTGGTGTGCAGATGTTCACTTGTGTTGGTTCCTTCGGATGAATGATGGCTAACGACTTTTCGTTGGAGCCAGCCATGAGCTCGATACTGATCTGATTTGAGCTGGGCACCGTGGCGAAGTTGTCTTTCGACGCAAGCGCAGTTGACTAACATGGTTTTGCCGCTGGACTAATGATAATATGCCCTTGAACATCTAATACAAATTATGTAATATTCTTATAATATTAATAGATTTATTTGTTGCACATATAATTTGAGTATCATTTTTGTAATCATTATAGTATCCTTAAAAATTATTTTGTTAGATCATGCAATTCGATGATCGCTTACTTGGAGATGTGATTTAACTCAGAGATTTCTTAAATTCGTGCTTAACCTGTAATTGGTACATGATAACTTTGTTATAATAGGTTATTATGCATGACACCGACATGTGAGATGTGGTGATGGGTCTCAACCTCTGGGAATGGGGATTCCCCGGGTGTATGTCATAAGCACGCATTGTGTTGTGTGTAGCACTAGACCACATTTGGATTATAGGACGAGTTACCTAAGAGATGGAGAATTCAGATTCTTACATAGTCTCTTTGACTTGGTGATATTGTCATTTCCGATTTGATAATTTAGTATGCTTTGATGTGATGGTTAAGCTTGTTTAGCAAGCGCTGCACAACCTGAAATGTTGGGTTGCTAAATTTCATTTAGGAAAATGATAGATACCTATATAGGGTTTAGCATGTTGATGAGTTAATTTATTATGCATTCCCATGAAGTTATTAAATTCCTCTTGGCAGGTGGTTTTTAAAAATATTTTTCAAAATTTACTTTCTTATAAAAAATAAAATATTTTAGTATTTTAAAATAATTTTTATTTATGTTCATGGGAATTGCAATTTAGGTATGAGTAAATAGATGTATTCTCCTACTTAAAAGAGTTGCCTAAAATAAATGATACTAGAGAAGACTGAATGTAAGATATTATTTATGAATAATTAATCCCATATTATGAAAGAGCTTTTATGAACAGTTGGTCGGATAAAGATTTGATTATTAAATTAAAATTATTAATTTGATTAATAATTAGTTCTCGATATGGGACCCAATTGGTCTCACTGATGTCATTAGAAGAGGTATACATACAATACAATTCTATTTCTATCCTTAATTGTTATAGATAGAGTTTTTGAACAATTATATTCTATCTTTAATTGTTATGGATAGAGTTTTGAACAATTATGCATTGTTTAAAATTAAAATCTATAAGACAAGTTTAATCCTATATATAGGATTCACATGTATGAGAATAAGAGTATAATATAAGAAAATAGAAATTTGAGAACCTATCTCTCAGTATTACCCCTCTTCGGTGACAGGTGAATTTCAATAAGAGGCTTTTTCTCTTGATGAATCTATTTCGGATTGATTATTGAAGAAATTTAGTAAGCATTTCATGTATTCTTCTAATTCTGATTAATTTTGATTAATATTCATGATATGTATATTCTGCCTCGTTGTTTGTCATGTTTCTAACACTAGCATAGGGAGCGAATAGGAGGAAAAAATTACTTACCTTTTATGATCTCCATTTCTTTCGTTCTCCGTTGATATTGCGAGCTCTTTGGTAGTTGAGTTTCTCTCTCATGAGGAATTCCATTATCTAATCAAATCCCTCTCATTTTCTCGTCATCGTGGGCCATTGGTAGAGAAAAGTCCAAAAAGGAAAAGGATGATGCAACTAGAAGAGAGCCAGGACGATCTGGGTGACAATAAAATAAAATATCTTGGACTTTATATATTCAAAATATTTTTCATAAGATTCCATTAAAAAACCACATAAGATCAAACTTTTGTGGAGGACAATTGGAAAATGTCCTTTCTTTTGATATGAGAATGTATTAATAAATTTATTTTAGTGATTAAATTTTTTTATTATAATTTATTGCCCCATTTCTTATGGGTTATGGCTCTCCCACTGATATTTGTAATGATTGACGAATATCTAAATATTATTGGATTGGTACCTTCTCCAACTTGATAATAACTAGAGAAAGTCCAATAACTCCAATTCTTACTATTTATTTTGATTTCAAGGAAAAAGTAGACCACATAGAATTGCAATTATTATTTTGAAAACGATCATCGTCTTGAAAACGACTATTATAAAAATCATTATTGCGATAGTAGAAATTCTATTGGATTTATTGTATCCACTGAAATTATATTAGATGGTGAAATAGAGTAATTTGACCCTCTTCAATTACTACCTAATTTGAGAGGATCTGAATCTAGTTATATTACTGAGAAAATAGATTTTCGTGAAAATCTAGAATTTCTTGAGTCTGGTACAAAATTAGTAGAATTTCTTGAATGTGGTGTTATTATAAAATCAGTGAAATTTAAAACTTTTCCTGTTGACTTTTCATATTGAAAAAAAGCATATAATTTTGTTACTAGTAATATTATCAAACATTGTTACTAGTAATATTATCAAACACATCTTTTTAAAATATATTCCCCTGAGCAAGCATTAAGTCAATTATTCTATTTCTCAAGTTTTATTTTTAATCAAACTCATTACAGGAAAAGCTTTTGCAAAATTATTTTGGCCACGTGTAAAATCAAACTCATCTTTGAAATAAATACACAAGGGATAGATCTTCCTATAGGTTGCAAGAGTTAGATTTGGGCTGTTTACTAGGGCGGTAAGGGCCAGATTGTATTCTTTGCACAAAGCTATCCCACAAAATTGAGACAATAAATTTCTTTGGTGCCATTCTTTTAGTTGGGATTAGTTAAATAGAACTCA
The DNA here is from genome assembly GCA_037177215.1 of Asparagus racemosus. NCBI lineage: Eukaryota > Viridiplantae > Streptophyta > Magnoliopsida > Asparagales > Asparagaceae > Asparagus > Asparagus racemosus. Next base: position 27,706,232 of record JBAKGM010000233.1, read on the forward strand.
AAACTAAAACTAGAATAATTTGTAGGATAAAATTTTATAGTGTTAGTCAACTAGAACTAAAGCTAAAATAAAATTTTACAGTGTTAGTCAACTAGAACTCTAACTAAACTAGAACTGAGATAATTGTACAAAAGTATCACACTTTTTTTATTTTTCTATACAAAAATGAGATAATTGTACAAAAGTATCCCCTTTTTTTTATTTTTCTATACAAAAATGAGAGTTCTAGTTTCTTAAATTATCCTAAATTTTAGCTTGAAAATAGGTGGTAAAAAACTAAAACTCCTATTTCTTCGATTATTTGTTATATTTCTTTTTTTTCTTTATTTCTTTCCTACTAGTTCATCACTATGATTAGACCATGCTGTCAGATCGAATCTCGTCTCCTATTAGTCATCTTTGATATTTTTTTACCTATTATTATCATTATATAATTAATTCAAAAGTAAAGATTGTATCAATCCATAATTTATTAAACAATAAAATTGAGAGATGAGGGAATGAGATCTCAAGCACCAAAAAAAGAATGGAAATATGTAAAAATTCTTTTTAGACTTGTACGATAATAATAATTAAATAATAAAAAAGCTGCAACATATATAATAATAATTATCAATATTTTATAGTCTAACCAAAAGTTATTTAATAGTAAATAACATTCTCGTAAACAATTATCAATAAATAATAGTAAGTTTAAAAATACATAAATAATATTTATATCCTCAAAATGCATAAATATATACTTCCAATTATCCCGTTCCGCATGAAAATGTCTCAACTGACTAACACCCCATTATGGATTAATTTTAGAGAACCTTCTTCAACTCGAGGCTTGTCTCAGAAAACCCTCCTTAGTTATTTTATCTTTAAAAACCCCCCTCAAAATTGAGAGTGTTGTAGATAACCATCACTTTCAAAATATGACTAAACCCCTCTTAACTATGGAGTGTCTCACAAAACCCCGTTTATCATTCTATTTTTTTAAATAACAGCCCCCCTAATGTTATTAATTTGAATTATGCAATGGCTAAAATACCCTTTTTTGAAAAATATTTATGTCAGTTTAAAAACTCAACCCAATCAAAATATTAGACTTCTGTTCGATGGGTTTTGATGAGGAAACTAATCTTCAAAAAAAATTTAAAAGTTTCAATTGTTTCAGACATTACAAGTATGGATAAGCAGAAATAAAAAAAGTTTAGTGTTCCAAAAAAAAAATAGATTTACACATGAACCTAGCAATAAAGATGGAATAACAAGAAGGGGGGTGGGGGGTGGGGGTGGGGGATAAAATGAGAATTATTTTTAACCGAAAAAGTTAAAACGGAACACTATGGTAAAAAATTTAATATCTTAGTGCGGGGCATTCTGATAGGAAACTAATGGATTTTTGGAGAGAAATGGATCCGCCCCTCATTCCCAGCTAATTTTTGATATTAGAGGGGATCCATTTCGCTTTAACGATACTTATTAACTATAAAGAGGATCTTTCTAGATTTAAAAAGGCAACATGTATATTCGCACATGCAATGCTAAATTTCTATCCAAACATTCATCCTCAAAGTTAATTATGTTACTACTATTTATTGTGTATTATAGTATTTTGTGTAAAAAATGCACGCGCATATGCATGTGATCAAAATAATAAGAATTTATTAAAAAGTATTTATGTCTTTTTATGTATCTAAAAAATTATTATTGTATCCTTCATTTTAGAAGAGGAATGAAATTGAGCTTAAAATTTATGTTATAGCTTATTTAGTGTGTCTAAATAAAATAAAATTTATTTTATTTATTTTCTGAAGTTTCTAGTTTCTTGGTTGTGACATGAGGATACACATATAAACTTTAGGTTGAAGCAACAAAGGCTTATACATAAGAAAATTAATCCATTTTTAAAAAAATTATTATGGCATAATTATGAAAAGTGTTTTTAGTTATTAAATATAATTTTAATACAATTAAATTTAATTTTAATATAATTAAATATATTTTTAATTATATATTATATATATGCTAATTGAGACTCTTATTTATAATACGTTGCTACCTACTTTATATTGTGTTGCATTTTTTTTAATTATATAATTTTTAAAGTCATGCATGAAATTTTAAATTTGAGGAGATAGAGGAATGAAAAAATACCCCTAGATCTTAGTATTTACAAAATTACCTCTCAAATCATCAACTTCGTGAAAAATACCTTAAAATCAGCAAATCATTAACTTTGTGCTAAAATTTTAACTATTTTGTTGATAATTTTTTTAAATTATACAATTACTTTAGAGTTATTTGCATATATACCCCTCGAATCATGGGTATTTGTAAAAATACCCCTAGATCTTAGTATTTACAAAATTACCTCTCAAATCATCAAATTCGTGAAAATATACCCTAAAATCAGCAAATCATTAACTTCGTGCTAAAATTTTGACTATTTTATTGATAATTTTTACATTGCGATTACAAATAAGCTTATCAAAGTTGATGATTAATTATTTTGGGAGTAATTTTTTGATTCAAAATTGATAATTTGAGGGGTAGTTTTGCAAGTACTGAGATGTAGAGGTAGTTTTTGTAAGCACCCATGATTTTTAAGGCGTATATATGGGGTAGATGATTAAATTTGGGACTAGGTACCGGCCCAGGCTATATAGGCCTCGTACGAACTGGATCCAAATTCGCGTACAGTCGGGCCAACCAGTGATCTCTCTAGCCCTCTGTCCTCTTCGCCGTGAAGAAATCGACAGCCGCCGACCGCGCACCGCTACAAATGCTCCGATCCATTCTCCGTGCCGGCCGACCGATACGCGCTGCTACGGCCGACGCGCCGAGCGACATACTGCGGTTCCGCATTGGTGAAAGGGAGCGTAGGAGGAGGAGGAGAAGGGATCCGACACGAGACGAATTCTTCGTGCCGGTGCCCGAGTCGGCGGCATGGCTCGACACCGCTACCATGCCCATGGTCCTCACCGCCGTCGCCGTTGCCCTCTTCGCTAAAGTCCTCATGATGGTATCTTTGGTGTATTCATATTTTATTAGTTCTTGCCCCTTTTCCCCTTTTCGTATACGTTGCCGTTTAATTAGGGTAATCATGTATTTGTATTCGTATGAAAAATCTGTTTGAATGGGAAAGTAAATTCTAAAGAATTGAATGGATGTTTAATGATCAAACAAAAGAATATGTATACACCCGTATCCCATTGATATATTAAACGAATACTAGAAAACGGTTCGACTTAAAGGGACTGTATGCATAAGTGAAGCACCATTGCCAATTTGGGTTCTTGCAGTAGAATTTGGAGTTCGTGAGTTTTTATTTAAATTTATTAGAAACTCGATGTACACCGGAGCGACAGCCAAAAACTGGGAGACTTTGTGTAATGCATTGCATTGTGGTAGGAGTGTCAACAAGTTAAGTTGAGTTTTTGACTTGCTCAAGGTTGATTGGTTTATTTTTGGGGGCAATGGGCTTACCTTGAGCTTGAATTAAACAGAATTACAGATGTACGGGCTTGGGCAAAGAGCTGTTTGTGCAGCTTGAACTTTGAGCTTGAACTCATTTTTTTGTTAGCGGCTTGTAGAAACTCTTCTCTATAAAACAGCAAGGTGCTATCTTTTTAACATATTGATCAACGCTTCTAGTATATGTATATTACTATTTTCTATAATTTCTTATGAAGGTGTGGATTAAGCATTCTAGTTGTTATGCTGATATATATCATGATATAGGTAACTAATTTTCAGGTTAAGATAAAAATTTAATGTCCAATTACAAACCAAAGTTAACTCAAAAGCTCAATGAAATAAGAGCTCAACGCATGAACCACTGTGGAACTAGTATGTAAGTTAACTGACACTCTGTCAAGTGTCAGTACCATGGATATAGTAATTAAGGCCCAGCAGTAATATCATTCTCATTTCTACCTTGGATGCAACTATTTCAAGTGGCATAATGTATGTATCCCTGTCGAAATGCATGCTCACTTGTGGGCATCCATGCATCTCAGGAGCGTGTAGTGTGCGTATGTTTTCGTGACCTATCTAGCTTAATGAAGTTGAGCTCAATATAGCTTGAGCTAAGTTCATCACTTTATATAATAACTGATGTTGAAACTAAGCACAGCCTGACTTGAAAAGCTAAATAAATTGACATAAAAGTGTCAAAGAGCAATTCATGAATCCATGTGGTATATCTTGAGCTTGGCTTGGGGAGTAATTAAGCTTCAACTTGACTGGATATGTTGATAACTGGACACAAGATGGCAGCTCTTTAGCCAACCCGGACTAACTGTTCATGGTTGGATTACGCAAAATTGAAACCAATTAATAATAGAAAAGAACATAAGAGCATTATGATTGATGAGTTTATCACATGATTTTCACCCGTCACCTTCATTTTTTACTCTACAATTTAATTAAATCCACTGGCTCCGTCTGGTCTATCCCTCCTTTGGATCTTTCTTTTTTAATTGCGTTACTATCCTAGAATCTTTTTATTAAAAGGCGCTAAATGTGTATCTAAACTGTTAGTTACATGCGATCTCCATAGTGTTAATTCTGTCCTATTAATAAAAGAGGAGAGCAGTTTATTCTGTATCATGGTATTACCTTTCTCATAGGAAGCCTTTGATATTGACAGGATTCTATACTCGAGGTTTTATCAATCAATTTCTGAACTCTGAAATGATATGTAATCTATGTTAGAACCTTGAACTTAGTAATCTAATTCCTTCTTCCTGCTGATGTATGGGCATACACAAGTTATACATATATGATGCTTCATTTATGTACTGAACTATGTTCTTTCTTCTCTATCTTTTGTCGTTGCAAATTTTAACATACCTATTTTCTACTTGCTTCTTGTTCTAAAAGCTATCCTTTATTTAATAAGTAAATGGTATCTTCTCATTTCTAACTCGGCAACAATTTGTGCAATGTGGACATAGAGGCCACTTGCTAATTTGGATGCAACTATGATATACTTAGCCATTTGTGAATTTACATATGGACGGATGTTTTTTGCGCACCTTTGTTTTTGGGCATATACACACACTGATTAGAAAATGGTCTGGCCACATGGACAGAAAAGTCACTTTAACATTTGTGCAACCCTGACACTCAGGAATTTTATCTTAATACAGTTACTGGAGCTGAATCAGTCACTTGGTGTGCTTGCGCGTGAAATGTTATTTGGCAACACCTTAATGGCTGCAGTAAATAGGAGTTTATCCGAACTGAGATATGGGAGACAATGTGTTTGTTAAGGAATATATTATGAAATATCTATATATATTTGGATTCTTTGAATGATATATTAGGAATATATGATTGAGAGATATTAGGGATGTGATGGAGAGAATAAAGGAATATGTTAAAAAATATGTTTAGCATATTCCTAAGAATATGTAACATGTGTTTATTTCTTATTACTATAAATATAAGAGATCAACGGAGCTCTAGAATTAAGTCTCTGTTTTTCCTCAGAATTATTTTCAACATGGTAACAGAGCTAACCCTAGTTCAAATGGTGCTTTATTTTATTGCCAGCACTGCCAGTCCCAAGACAGGATAAAGGAGGTCCTAAGACAGGATAAAGGAGGAAGGTTGCGTTAGGTAGTCGACAGCCAGCGTAAAACCTAGTCGGATCCACATGAAAAATAAATCCTATAAAATACTCGTTGGGCCGTCCCCATTGCGACGCATTGCATCGATGCCACCCCGATGCAATGATAGATAAGCAAGGGTGGTTTGCTAGGGCGCCCCTCGGAAGCGACGCGTTATATTGAAGTCACCCCAATGTAATGACAAGTAAGTAAGGGTGTTATAAGAATCTACAATCCTCTAATAGGTTGCCAAATAGTACTAGGTATAGACTAGAACAATGTAAAAGGGAAAGTAGTAGGAGACTTTTACAGGAAAATAGAATTAGGTTAGCTACTTGGAATATAGGTACACTTACCGGAAAGATGATGGAACTAGTAGCTGTCATGCTTAGAAGAAGATAGGTATGATTTTTTATAAGAAACTAAATGGATAGGTGAAATATCTAGAGAAATTGAAAAGACCGGATATAAATTTTGGTAAACGGGAAAAGAGAAGAATAGGAACGAAGTGAGAATTATTGTAGATAACATAATAAAAGAAAGTGTTGTAGATGTTAAAAGAGTAAGAGATAGAATAATACTAATAAAAGTTGCATTAGGTGTAGAGGTTATTAATATTATTAGTGCTTACGCACCACAAGTAGGCTTGCCCGAGAGTACCAAAAGGGAATTTTGGGATAACTTAGATGAATTGATATAAGAAATCCCATTAGAAGAAATTGTTTATAGGAGGGGATCTTAATGAGCATGTTGTAAGAATAATAATGGATATGAGAGGATACATGGAAGTTTCGGGTCTGGAGATAAGAACGATATGAGAGAATTGATTTTAGAGTTTGCAACATCATATGATTTGATAATAACAAATATACTTTTTAGAAAAAGGGATGAAAACTTAATAACTTTTAAGAGTGAATTTAATAGTAGTCAAATAGATGTTTTTCTTACTAGAAGGGCATATATGTTAACATACAAAGATTGTAAAATTATACTGGGAGAGAGTTTAACTACACTACATATGTTGATGGTATTAGACATATCTATTAAGAAGTGGAGTAGAAGAACTAACATGAGCAGAGACTAAGAACTAAATGGTGGAATTTAAAAGGAGAGAATTTAATGCATTTTAAAGAAAAGATAATGAAAAAAATATATAAAATATAAATAATGAGACTAATATTATGTGGAATAGCATGACTTCTTATATTAGGAAGGTGGCTAAAGATATACTAGGAGAATCTAAAGGGTGCAGATTAGACGGTAAGGAGAGTTGGTGGTGGAATGAGAGTGTGTAAAAAGTTATTAGAGAGAAAAAAACTTTATATAAAGAGTGGTAAAAGTGTAGGAGTACGAAAAACTTGGAGAAATATAAGCTAGCAAGGAAGGAAGCAAAAAGAGCGGTTAGTGATAATAAATATAAGGCTTATGAAAATTTCTATAAGAAGTTAGAATCTAAGAAGGGAGAGAAAGATATATATAAGCTTGCTAAGATTAGAGAAAGGAAGAGTAGGGATTTGGGTAATATTAGGTGTATTAAAAGCGAATATCAAAGAGATCTAGTGACCGACAGAGAAATAAAAGAGACGTGGGGGAGTTACTTTCATCAATTATTTAATGATAACCAAACAAGTGAGCAAAATAGAGAACTTGACCATATAGTGAATGATAGGAACTATTGATATTGTCAAAAAATTAGAATTATCGAAGTTAAGGATGCTCTAAAGAAAATGAAAAGTAGAAAAACCATAACACCGGACGGTATCTTTATTGAAGTTTGGAGATGTCATGGAGATATAGGCTTAAGATGGTTAACTAAATTATTTAATATGAGTATCAATACGAAGAAAATACCTGATGAGTGGAGGATTAGTACTTTGATACTGATATATAAGAATAAAGGAGATATACAAAGTTATTCAAATTAGCATGACATAAAACTCATGAGTCACTCTATGAAACTTTGGGAGAGGGTAATTGAGCAAAGATTAAGAAAGGAGATAAGTATATCTGAAAATCAATTTGGTTTTATGCCTAGGAGGTCAACTATGAAACCTATACATATTTTGAGACGATTAATGGATAGATATAGAGAGAAGAGAAAGAATTTACCCATGGTTTTCATTAATCTAAAAAAAGCTTATGATAGAGTGCTTAGAGAGGTAATGTGGTGGGTTTTAAAAAAAAGACATGTATCTAGTTTATATATTGATGTGATTAAAGATATGTATGATAGAGTAACAACTAGATTACAAACTAATAAATGAGAGACTAAGTCGTTTCTTATTATCATAGGTTTACACCAAGGGTCAGCCTTAAGCTCTTATCTTGTTGCATTAGTTATGGACCAACTTACTAGACACATTCAGGATGAAATCCCATGGTATATGTTATTTGCAGATGATATAATGTTAGTTGATGAAACTAGAAGAGGTATAATTTCTAAAGTAGAAAGATAGAGATAAGCTATTGAATCTAAATATTTTAGAATTATTAGAACAAAAATTAGAATATATGGAGTGCAATTTTAGTAAAACTAAGAAAAGAAAAGAGTCTATAGTGCATATTGATGGTCAAGAAATACCTAAAAGTAATCATATTCGCTATTTAAGATTAATCATTAAGCATGTTGGTGAGATAGAGGATGATGTTGTATATCGAATCAAATCGGGATGGTTGGAATGGAGGAGTGCCTTGGGAGTCTTATGTGATTGTAAAATACATTAAAGGAAAAATTCTATAATACGGTTATAAGGCCAACTATGCTTTATGGGTGAGAGTGTTGGGTAATTAAAAAACAACATATGCAAAAAATGAGCAGCAGAAATGAGAACGTTGCGATGGTCTTGAAGGTATACATTAAAAGATAGGATAAAAAAGGAGTGCATTCGTAGTAAATTATAGGTTCCTATTGAGGATAAAATGAGAGAATAGATTAAGATGGTTTGGTCATGTACAACGGAGATCTATTAGTGCACCGGTTAAGAAAAGTGATAGTATTATAGTTAATGGGGTTAGGAAATCTAGCGGTAGACCCAAAAAGACTTGGTTGGAAGCAGTTAGGAATGATATGATTATGACAAACTTAACGGAGGAAATGACTCATAACAGAATGGAATGGAAGAATAGGATTCATGTAGCCGACCCCAAGCATTTGGGATAAAGTCTTTGTTGTTGTTATGTGAGTCCAGGTTTAGCCCATGAAAAGGGGCGTTCAACCTGCGGGCATACGTTAGAATATACTATAATACTCATGCCTCATCATTACTTTGGAGTTTTGATATAACGGTTAGAAGGACTTCCACGTGGTATCAAAGCCGCACAGACTCTAGCCTCCAGAAAACCCTAGCATCTCACAAAACCCTAGCCCCCCCAACCCCTTACCACCAAACTCTTCCCTCCGCCCTCCTTTCTCGTATAGTTTGATTTGCTTTTCATCATGAACAACGCTGTGATTACTGTTCATAGTGAATAGTGTCACAGTTTCTTGATCGCCTCACTTTCCCCTCACTTGTTGATGATCAAGAATGCCGTCATTGATCGCGATAGCTGTGCTCAATGTACGCGTCCTCATTGTTGAAGTTGGATCTTGGTTTATTAAGGTTTGGGTTTGGATTTTGATTTATCATGTTTGGTGTTTGTTTAGATTATAGATAGCTTTAACATATTTTGTGATGGATACAACAAAAATTGTTTTAATGGTTTGGTTCGGGTTTTGGAGATTGTTTTGTTTTGGTGATTGGTGTAGTGAAGAATGTTTTGTTGATTCGTTTTGGAGATTGGGTTGGTGAAGACTGTTCTCTCTGTTCATTTATTTGTTGGATCCTCAAAAAATGATCATTTGTTTGTTGGATCCCTGACGAAGGATCACTTATTTGGTGGATCCTAAAGAAGGATCGTTTGTTTGGTGGATCCCTAAAGAGGGAATAATTTGTTTGGCGGATCCTTAAAGAAGGAACTTTTGTTTGTTAGATTCTTGAGGAGGATCAGTTGCTTGTTAGATCCCTGAGGAGGATCTTTTGTTTGATGGATCCCTAGAGTGGATCATTTATTTGATGGATTCCTAGAGAGAATCGTCTAATTGATGGAGCCCTAGAGAGCATTAGCTGATTTGAAGGCATTCAAGTGGAAAAGATTAAGACTACTTTGAGCATCGTTACATATTAGACTGTCAGCACTTTATTTGTAACAAGCTGGACATACATGTTCCAGCTTGAGGGGAAGTGTTAAGGAATATATCATGAAACATCTATATACATTTGGAATGATATATTAGGAATATATAACTGAGGTATATTACGGATGCGATCGAGAGAGCATAAAGGAATATGCTAAGAATATGTTTAGCATATTGCTACGAATATGTAGCATGTGTTTATTTCCTATTAGCATAAATATAAGAGATCAACAGAGCTCTAGAATTGAGTCTCTGATTTCCCTCAGAATTATTTTCAACAGTGTTCTACGTGTAAATAATGGAATATGGAGAAAAAGCAATCCCATGTACGATGACTGTCCAGTATTGGAGTATTGAGAGCCATGTCCCTGAATCATTGTTTTCTATGCGGGTACAAGTGCAGTTTCAGATGGAACTTTGGCATATATCTGGATTGATAGAACTGAGTCAAAGTGAATTTTTGTTTCTTTCCATGTTTTTATTTATATCCAATTCTTTCTATTTCCCCTATGTCAATCTAAATCTGAGAAGGAAGTGATCCCATGTACCGTGTCCGTTTCATATTTTGTAATACTATAGATCATATCCCCAGATCAGGTTATCAATGTGAGCAAGGGTTCTGTTTCAAATAGACAGTTGAGAATTTTGGCTGTCTTAACTAACTGAAATTAACTGAAATTTTCATAATAAACTGATATTGGTGAAATTGTATTATCAGGGTTTCAGAGATATGTGAAAGAAAAACTTTAAATTTCACAAAACTATCATGAGCTATTGGGGTTTGTAGTGAACTACTATCATGAGCTATTAGGGGTTTGCAGTGAACTACCTAACCTTTTTATTTGAGAAAAGTACCCCAGGCTTGTAACAATGCTCCTTCCTACTTCAGTTTCTTTTATTTGGTTTATGTTGGTGATGTTAGATATACATTATCTTTTACGAAGTAATTTGAATTAAACCAATTGGTTTGAGTATTATTTTTGATGCTTCGTTTATTTGGCAGTACGATGAATCCAAAGCACAAGAGAGGCTGGAGCGTAAAATACAAAAAGCTCCTCCTGAGCAAGGAACTGTGAGGATGCTTACCCGTGAAGAGTGGGATGAGATTCAAGAAGTTAGGCCAAGGACTCCTTTTGAATCTAAGCTTGCTCGACCCAATGCGCGATTGAGAACTGGGGAGCCATTACACATGGTTTGTTTCTTTATCGTGAATGATTTATTTCCATTTTGTTTATACATAATGAGTGAATTATTGATTCATTATGAAAGTTATTGAACCAGTGAGAACTCCTAGTAAATCTAAAACTATCTGTTTTTTCTCTCATAAAAAAGTGTATATGAATACTTGAAAATTTTTCCTGGCTTTTGCAGTCCATGCATCCTGTTCTGTGAAATTTTATTGGCGATTACATTTGCGATGAATTTTATGTTTTATTTCCAACCTAAGTTTATTTCTCGATTTGATAGAGAATAATTAATTTCATGCATTATAATTTGACACAATGGCGCCTAATATGCACAGTTTTTGATTTTGTAGGAGGACGTAAAGGACTGGACACTAGACGTGCTTACGGATGCTCTCACTAGAGCTGAAGAAAGTGCAAAACACAAGTGAAACTTGGGGGTGGCTTTCCGTTATTGGCGATCTAATAACACGCTATCTCTATAACACTTGGATAAAAGCCACTCTGTAGAAGAAAATTTTGAAACGGTGTTTGATATCTTGAAAATCAAGTTGGAAATGGATCCATATTAAGATGATAAGACTTGAATCGGATCGGTTTCAAGTGTAAGATGACGCTTTTTCTGCAAATCAGCGCAGGACATCCTATATTGATTGAGTGATATCTAAGGTGCTAGAATGATTTTGTTTCTCTGGCAAGTCGATGCTTAACTCCCAGTTTGAAGAGGTAGCTTGTATTTCGGCTTCAATGGGCCTTTCTGGTTTGCGAGTAAGCTGTATCATAGATTTCACAGAGAATCGCTGCTCAAATCCTCATCCTTTTTTTGTTGGTCACAAATACCGTTGTTGGTCACGGATGCATGGTAGCTCAAACTTTCCACTGAAGTCCCGAGGACCATGTATGATGTTTCCTATCTTTTCTAATGACAATTTTATGCTTTTGGTGTATTAATCTTTTACGCTCAGAAGTCGCGAGAACTACTTGACTGTCTTGCGTCCCCTTTCTAGTTTACTTCACTCTTGTTATTTAAGTGCAAGTTTACTTCTGCAAAAATTCGAATTAAAATATAAATCAAACTACAAACGGGAAAGTACTGAAAATAGTATGCAAAGGACAAGGGAAATTGACGGAGTACTTTAAAAAAAAATTTAGCGTCTTGAACTTTAGTGGTTTCTTAATAATAAAGAGAATACTACTGAATTCAAAATATATAAACAGCAATAAATAGAATATCTTTCGTTTTATTCCCTATTTGTAAACTCACTTAGTCTAGTTCAGTAGTGTTGATGCTCAAACTGGTGTTCGGATCAAACAGTCGCTGATTGTGGAAGAATCAGGGTTTAAGGAAGCGAGGTCCGTTTCTCCTCCTAATACGCCGTCAAACAGCTGGTCTCAACGCCGTGGAAAACCTGTGGAAGGG
>JBAKGM010000233.1:27718715-27733901 GCA_037177215.1 Asparagus racemosus
GACTTGATCGTCGGAGTGGCCACCGGAGAACCCAACTCCGACCCTTCCACAGGTTTTCCACGGCGTTGAGACCAGCTGTTTGACGGCGTATTAGGAGGAGAAACGGACCTCGCTTCCTCAAACCCTGATTCTTCCACAATCAGCGACTGTTTGATCCGAACACCAGTTTGAGCATCAACAAGTAGTTTGGTGCACAATACGATACGTGTCGTGGCTTGCTACCCTTTATTAAGAAACCACAAAAGTTTGCATATTTTATCACAAGTTTTATATCATGAATATTTGCAAAATTACGGCAACCACCCCCCCCCCCCCCGCGCCTTTTAGTATTTGCAAAATTACCCTTCACATCATCAACTTTGTGACAAACACCCCTAAAATTAACAAATCATTAACTTGGTGCTAAAAATTTGACTATTTTGTTGATAGTTTTTACATTGCGATTGCAAATTAGCTTATCGAAGCTTATGATTAATTGCTTTGAGGGTAAATTTTTTCCAAAATTTATAATTTAAGGGGTAGTTTATAATTACTTAGATGTGGAGAGCACTTTTATAAATACCCATGTTGTAAAGGGGGTATATTCGCAAATAACCAAAAAAAAAAAACAGTTTTTTCGGGTTAAAGAGATCATGGAAATGGTGGGGTTAGAAATACATAGAAGAACAACTCTGGGTTTATAATGAAAAGAATCCAAAGGTTACATAGATAGAGATAAGGCGATTCCCTCCGTTTTTTCCCCAAACACGAACAACTATGGCCAGTCCCTCCCTCTCCCTCCAAACCTCCACCTTCCTCCCCCGCTTCACCCAAAACTCATCTCCTCCTTCCCGCCAAAACCTCTTTGCTTCCCGCCATAACATCCGCTGCTGCTCGATCTCCGCCACCGCCTCCAGCAGCGCACCATCAAAGGCCTTCGAGATCCCGTGGGGCTGCGAGATCGAGTCCCTCGAGAGCGCGTCCGAGCTCCAGCAATGGCTATCGGGTTCTGGCCTGCCTCCGCAAAAGATGGGGATCGAAAGAGTGGACGTTGGAGAGCGAGGGCTGGTTGCTCTGAAGAACATTAGGAAGGGGGAGAAATTGCTCTTCGTGCCTCCGTCCCTTGTTATTACCGCTGATTCGGTATGATTTTTGTTTACTTATGATCGATTAAGTGTATTTAGTTCGGTTACTTTTTGATTTTCTGGTGGTTTTTGTTGATTGTTATGAAAAAGCGCATCTTTTTTGCTTTTAAAAATGGTTAATTATTGGGGCTGATTGAGCATATTTAAGGGTTCAGAAATATTTGAAACCTGCCAATCACTTATAATGCAAAAAAGAAGGATAGTAGGATGGATGCAACGGAGAGCTAAAATGAGAAATGCCAAAGCTGGGTATCGAATGATATATTTGTATGTTCAAAGATCCGGGGCTTTCCCCCTTTCTTTGCCAGTTACTGTGTCCTAGCTTCTTATAGCACGTGTCTAATTGCTGTAACATCTGATACTGCGTCCCAACCTTATGAACATATTATCCGATAAATTTTTTTTTGCCGATTCAATAAATATTATGAACCTAATGCAGGATGATCGTGGACAGTCCAAAAGATTTTACGATCTATTAGAATAATTTTTATTTTTGTAATATATGATTTGATTTCTTGTAATTTTTTATTTTAGTTAGGATTTCTCTAGGATTTGATTTTGAGATCTCTTTTTAGCTTAGGATTTTATTTGATTGCATTAGTTTTGTTAGGTTTTGATTTGATTAGGATTTTTATTTGCTTCCTTAAGGCCCAGTTTGGCTAGGGGTTAAGAGATGAGTTAAGGAGTTTTAACTCCTCCTTAACCCTCCAAACAACATTATTAATAAATAAATTAACAAACCCTTACAGAAAGGTTAACTGAAAGTTAACCCGTGGTTGGGCGGGTTTAGTAATCCACATGGAGAGGTGGACTAGAGATTGTTCCGCCTCCTCCTTTGACATTAATCATGTAACTAATTTAGGATATAAGTGGAGAGGAATTTTTGGATAGAATAAAACTTATCTTAATATGCTTCCTGAGAATAATTACTTCCATGCGATTCTATTTTTGGGATCTTTGCAATTAATTCATGTTGCAAGTGTTACATATATAGATTGAGTCAAGATTCCTTCAAATGTGTGCTGTTTTCATCCCCATTTATTTGGCAAATACACAATATGTAATAGTATTTGAAAAACTTTGTTAATTTAGTACATAAATTCCATATATATTGATGTCTGTGTATGAGTGTGACATATACATAGTCATATTCTAAATGATTCATAACTTTTGAAAATCTAGTATTTAAAATTTAATATTGACTAGAAATTTTATATATACATTGTTCCATTGAAGTATTTTGTTGGTATCTGTTGAAAATTAATTGCAGAGATTTATATCTGTGACTGTGCTTGCTGAGATGTGGAGAATATTGATTAGATCGATAATTATGGATCCTCTAAATTTGAGTGCTTTGTCAATTAAATGCTCCTCATCTTATTGGAGATGATATCATACATGTTATTAGTTTGCAGTTTTTATTTTGAAAAACTAATTATTTGTAAATTGTGCTACTTTCTACAAGGTTAAAGTTGGTATTTAAAAAAAATAAAATAAAGGGATTAATCTCCTTAACCTTTTTTTTATTTTCCAAACACAAAATTGTTAACCCTTCATCTTAACTATCTAATTCAAATGGAAATTAATTATTTTTAACCCTTCCTCATGGGTTAACTAAGTTAACCCTTCTCACTACCCCTCTTCTCTTAATCCATGCCAAAAAACACCTAAGTGTTTAGCTGCTTTCTTTTTCTACAAATAAGAGATGTAATCCTCCATGAGTAATAGAGATTGATGATTTATTAAAAATTGAGTAATGATCTTGAGCATGTGGATTGCTTGTTTGGCATGTGAAGTGTCTTTGGGATATGAAGCCCTTGGGTGTAAGGCCCCTAGGTGTGAAGGCTATTTATTATTAAAATCCTCTCTTTTCAATTATCATTCTTGATCAATCCCTCCAAAAAAAATTTGCAATATCCAATTCAAGGCAAAGTGACGCAGGACAGGACAATGGAAAACACTATTGTCAAATGAACCAAGCAATCACATGGATGATAACTTAGAAAGCAAGTTAGTGTACGCAACTAGTCATGTATGCAAAAGTCTAATAAGATCTCAAATATGGATGCAATCCAATTATATGCATGTGATGAACATTTAAACAAGATTCACATATAGAGAACAATAACCAATGATATTCATAAATTGACTACAAGTTCTATCGCATTACATGAGCAAGGTTTGGATGTGCGATTATGATTAGAGATCACCCGAAGGTGTAAGGAACTCACACAAAATCGTACATGATTCGAACCAGAACCGACTCGAAAGACTCATTGCAAACTTGAACTAATCCACAAAATTGAAAAAGCTAGTCCTCAACTACTTAGATTTGACGTTATCACACACCTATAAATAAAGAGACAATTATTCCACAAAGCAATCAACTTAGATCTGAAGTAAATTTAACAAGTGTAGGGTTTTGAGAGCGCTCTATTGAAGCTACTGTTCACGCAAACAGTTTCGGATTAGCGATTCCGCAGTTGTGAACGGTAATCCGACGCTTGATGAAGGATTCGGCAGCTGTGAACAGTGTTTTGGCAGCTGTGAGCAATAGTCACTGCTGTCAGAGTAGTTACTGTTCATGTGAACAGTGACAGCGAGATCTTGTAAGGGGTTAAGATTTATTTGAGTGGAGGGTTGGATATGAGTTGAGGGTGTAATGAAGGGCTGTGATTTGACTAGAGCAATTAAATAAAATGTGCTTCACACCTTCACACCCTTATAGTAATTCACATGCCAATTTGAAAACTCAGGCTATTATTTCTAAATAGTCTACCCTTCTCTAGAGGCTTACATCCCTTATTTAAAGAAAATAAAATACAACAATTTTTCTATGGAAGAAAATAAAAATCCTCATAAAAAAGAAACTAAAATCCCTAACAATCAAATTAAATCTAATAAAATTCTCATGACAATCCAATATGATTTCAAAGTATCAAACTCAATCTTTGAAAATCTGATTCATATTTTCTTCTTTCTCACATACACTTTCCAAGGATTCCCATCACAAAATACCCCAATAAACCCTAAAACCTCAAAATTAGAGTACTGTTCACAGATTACACGATCGTGCATTGTTTATCACGCGAACAGTAACCTTGTTACTCTTCGTCATGGCTTACGCCATCGTTCCGCCAAGCCGTCAATGATTGAAGCACTCGCGCTGTTACCAACATTTGGTATTAGAGCCAAAGGATGCACAATTATCAAGGGTAAAATACCGATACCTTCTTCACAAGGGTATGATTTCAATCCACTTAAATTCGGTACTCTAGCATACTTTTATGGATTTGATGGTTATGAGGAGCTCTATGATTTTGAAGTTTGGATTTTCAAATGGAAGTTATATATTCTATCTATGATATGTTCGATCTGGAAATGTATTTATTACTGAGTGTAGGCTCAAGAGAAGCTAAAAGATAGTGGTCTAGAAATTACAGGCTCAAGAGAAGCTAAAAAATAGTGGTCTAGAAATTACTCCGATTTTCATTCAGGTATTCGTTC
The DNA here is from genome assembly GCA_037177215.1 of Asparagus racemosus. NCBI lineage: Eukaryota > Viridiplantae > Streptophyta > Magnoliopsida > Asparagales > Asparagaceae > Asparagus > Asparagus racemosus. Next base: position 27,723,347 of record JBAKGM010000233.1, read on the forward strand.
ATGGGAATCTATGAAAGCTCTTGTGGCAAGGAGGTACTCTTGTAGTCCGTCTAGAAGATATTATTTCTCTTTAAAACCTTAACCAAAGCCAACACGAGCACATCAACTCTAGCCATATATGACCTTCTAGTCGAAATTTGAATTCGATCTAGAGCCGAAGTCTGGACTATAACGAGAAGCACCAAATAAGATGATCGACTCAGAGCCAACACTTGAGCTAGAAGAAGAATCGGAGCAAAATATTAATTCAGAGCTTGTCCCTGTGCAAGAGGCACAAACTTGAGCTTGAACTAGAAGCTGAACCACATCAGAAAACTAATTTAAAGTTCGAGCCTAAGCTCAAACCTGAACAAGAGCTAGAACTTAAGTTGGAACTAGAAGTTGAGCTGAATGTTGATCCAAATCCAAAGCTTGAATCAATTCCAAAGCTTGAAATCAAGTCAAGGCTAGAACTGGAATTTAAGATCGATATGCAATGCAAACTCCCCACCCAACCTACACTAATAATTGAGTTCGTTATTCCAGACCCTCAACTACCAACTCAATTGAGTTTTACAACTCATCTGGAAGATCCTACAATCTACGATGGAATTTTTCTCACCGATCAAGATAAACATTGCACTTTCCCACTATAAAACTCGAGGTTGAGTTTTCTCTAACAAGGGGAGATTTTATGTAGAACGATTGTGGATAGTCCATCAAAATATTTTAAGATCTATTAGAATAATTTTAATCATAGTAATGTTTGATTTTATTTCATGTAATCTTTTACTTTAGCTAGGATTTTTTTCGAATTTGACTTTGAGATCTCTTTCTAGTTTAGTTAGGATTTTATTTGATTGCATTAGTTTTGTTAGATTTTGATTTGATTATGATTTTTATTTGCTTTCTTAAGTGTTTATGTGTTTTTTTTTCTATAAATAAGAGATGTAATTCTCTATGAGGAATAGATATTAATGATTAATGAAAAATTGAGTTATGATCTTGAGCATGTGAGTTGCTTGTTTGGCATGTGAAGTGTCTTTTGGGTGTGAAGCCCTTGGTGTGAGGCTACTAGGTGTGCAGTCTAATTATTATCAAAATTCTCTCTTTTCAATTATCATTCTCAATCAATCCCTCCAAAAAAAGAATCCGTAATGTCCAAATCAAGCCAAAATACCACAAGAAACCATAAAACCCCAAAAGGCAGAGTACTATTCAAGGGTGAAGAGTAATAGTGTACTATTCGTCATGTGAACAATAACCTTCTTAGGCTTCACCATGGATTACGCTATCATTCCGCCAAGCCTTGACGGTTTCTCGCCTCCAAACAGAAGTCCTTACGTAGGTGCCTGGGCATGAGGCTCGTATTTGTATCTTTTTCTTTATTCATGAGAACACAATTTTAATATTTGTGTTTTTTATTTTTTATCTAAATAATTAATCTCAACAAATCGTTATGATTCTGTTCCCTATCAATTGGTGTCAGAGCCAAAGGATCCATCTCCATCTTCTTCTCTCCACCAGAAAGAAAGACCCATTTCATGACCTTGAGTAGTCAGCGAAACCAGATCCATAGTCAAAGCACGATCTGAAGTTTTTGTTATGACACCCCAAGAAGCTTATGATTCATTCTTAGCATTTTCGAAGCGGACGTTAAATTTAACGAGGAGGAGATTTGATCAGGACAAATTGAGATCTGATCTAAAAAAAGATTTGATGAAGATTGGATCTGATTTAGTTTAATTAGGATTAGATAAATTACTTATGCCTTTATATGATTTGATATTTTCCTTTGGTTAGGATCTTCTCCGATGATTCCGATCTTATCTTTTTTTAGTTGGATGTTAGTTAATGTTATCTCTTATTTCGTTAGGATTTTTTTATCTTTGTAATCTATGAATAAGATTGTATTTTTCATTGGGAAGAAGGAGAGAATAATGTTTGTGAGAAATCTGCATGTCAATTGCAGCTAGTATTAGGCAAGTGAGATGCTGACATATGAGGTGCCTGGGTGTGAGGCACACATTTGTATCTTTTTTTTATTAATGAGAACACAATTTTAATATCTGTATTTTTTTATTTTTTATTCAAATTATCAATCTCAACAAAGCGCTCTTCCGTTCCCTATCAGAACCTCTGCAACTTTTCATTATGTTGTCAATCATGAATATAGCTCCTCCATTTTTCCCCCTTTTGACTTCAATTAATTTTGGGTTTCAGGAATGGAGCTGTGCAGAAGCAGGAAATGTCATGAGGAGATATTCTGTACCAGATTGGCCGTTGCTCGCCACTTGCCTAATCAGTGAAGCAAGTCTCATGAAATCTTCAAGATGGAGTAGATATATCTCAGCCTTGCCTCGACAACCTTACTCACTTTTATACTGGTAACCAAATTGTAGCCATCTTCTTTGAATTTGAAATTAAACGAGGACATTGAGTCATGATTGTGGCAGTAGCATTAAACTTTTCCTTTTCCCATCAAGGGTCTGCTCTCAGATGCTTCTCTACAGTCTTCATGTATCATTGCAGGACTCGCTCAGAGTTAGACCAATATCTAGCAGCTTCACAGATCAGAGAAAGAGCAATTGAAAGGATTACTGATGTAACTGGAACGTAATAAACACAATTCCTGAATTTCCTTTATTTTCATCTAAGTTTACATGATTTTTATCTGTTTCTGTTTTGTATAAATTTTAGCTTTATTCACATCAATACATAGGGTGGATTTCCATAGTTCCTGTTGAGTAAGCTTCCTAGTTTCAATTTGCTTGTAGGTACAATGACTTGAAGATAAGAATATTCTCCAAGTACCCTGAGTTGTTTCCAGAAGAGGTACTATTGTCGTTCTTGTTCTTATGATCATTTACTTTTTCTCAAAAATTGATAGACTGAAACCTTATGAGGCTACTCCTATGTAAATTAAAATAACTTGTCCGAGATTTTGAGTTCTGAGACCAATTAATCCTATTGATCTTCAACTTTGATCTTCCAATTTTTTCACTTATGGTTTGAGGCTTCTTCAGCACTAAAGAAAAATAGAAAAGAGATTGTATGTTTTTTTTTTTCTGGTAGAGGATTGTACTCAGATGAAAAGTACTGGCAGTAACCTGTGTCCTATTTTCAGGTATTTAACATGGAGACTTTCAGATGGTCATTTGGCATTCTCTTCTCTCGTTTGGTAAGTAAACATCCTTGCTGATTCCTACTGCTTTCCAGAGCTACAAATTTCAGAATATTTTTGCATTAAATATATTATCTGAATAAGAAAGAGAAATAGAATATTGATGGATTATGATCTTTGACATACAGGTCCGTCTGCCATCGATGGATGGAAAAGTGGCATTAGTTCCTTGGGCAGATATGCTTAACCATAGCTCTGAGGTACTCTTTTTTTAACTAATTTTCTTAAGAATTGAGGATCAAAGTCAGCTTTTTGATTTGAATATGAGAAGATATCTATGGTAATTCAAAATGGTTATATTCAATAGTTCATGAATATGCAACCGTATAAAGGGTACAGAAAGTAATTCAATTCAATGCAATTTCAGATCATATCTTGTTTTCTTTTCGGAGTTCTAATCGCTGATTGATCTTTGTTCTCTGTTATGACCTCATCAAGGATGTTATTGTTTAATTGAATTATAATCAGAACTTTTTTCAGATAAAAAATTTAGTTTGCTTCTCAGACTTGTGTAACATGAAGATTCCAGCATGTATACCCCTTTGCTTTTTAGAAATTGCATATCCCCTCTTGAATTAAATATACTTCCCTTCAGAATGTTTTATCTCTAGTTACTTTGAAATATGCTTTACAAGGAAAACCAAATTAATGATTACTTTGGTAAGTTACACCAAGGTTAACTTATTTTTTGTGATTTACAAGACAAGTCGAGTTCTATCAGGAAAACCAAATAACATCCTTTTGTATGACAAGTACATTTGTTTTTTGTCATGACACCCTGAACTTATGAAATTAACTTAATCCTGTAGAGTTCTTATCACAACCTTTTCTGAAAATTGTTACTTTGAAGTAGTACATATGATTTCACAATTTGTTAGAAACACATTTTTTATATAGCTCTTCATTCCTATTTTGCTGAAAATCTCTATGTGATGTAGTATACTGAGCAAATTATACTCTAATCTAAGTTTGTCGGAAGTTGTTTCCTTTTTCATCAATAGAAGCTTTGATCAGATATATCTCAACTATGTCGTCTAGGTGGAGACATTTTTGGACTATGACAAGTCATCAATGGGGGTAGTTTTTACAACTGACAGGTCTTATCAACCAGGTGAGCAGGTAATTTCCTGTTTATTTTACTTAGTTGTAAGTGGAAATCATATGCTGTCAACAATGATGGTCCAGAAACGAAAGTTTTAGAATATAGCTATCTTGTAGGAGCAATTTTCACATGCATACTCCTTTTCTTTTTCTCCTTACAGAATATTTAAATGTTGGGTCATACTTGTAATTCTATTGTGGACTAAAATTCCAAACCATCCTCTTAGGAACACTGAACAATTTTTTCATTTTGGACTCTCATCAAATTTGAAAAACAAGTAAACAGCTCTTTCTATGTTGCTTGGGTACTTCTATTTGGAGCCATACCCGTGTCGTACCTGTACCCGTACCCAACATGGGAACTTCAGTGGACACTCCTTCGATATTGCGGACGCTTAGTTGAATTTGTACTCAATTACATAATACATGTTTTAATTTAAGGCACTTGTATACTTCTTGGATGTCTATCATACACTTCACATGCAATCTTTGAAATCGTCGGACATAAGTTGAATTCGTTTTAGCATGTACCCAGTTCAAAACTATGAATATAAAGGGTCTTTGGGATATCAAGTTAAAAGACGAGCAATTTTCTAATTTATCGATCTATATTAACAAGAAATATATAATTGTTACAGGAATTTGATTTCACAGCTCGTGAAATGAAAAACTAATATTGATCTCATGTAAATTATTATCATATATACATATATGTGTAGTCATGTTCCCGTACTTTACATTTTACAAATGTGTGTTCTGTACCTGTTCCTGTACCCACACTCGTACCCATGTTCGTGTAACTTGGGTTCGCTGCAATATCACACTCTCTATTGATGAAGTTGTGTGTTGATAGCCAATTGGTTTTAGAAATTCTTTTGACATATATTCTTTCTAAGTATTGGTGGATAGATTTTTTATGCTATTTTACATGTTATATGAAATATCATTGTTCAACTTGTTAATGTGAGAACTCTAGAGAGATCATTAGCTCTCTTTTGGATGCTATTTATAGTGTTTAGAAAGGAGTTTGTCCCTAACCGATGTGGGACTAAACAACAAGGAATAAACAACTCTTTCAACACTCCCCCTCAAGCTGAGCATACATATCGTATATGTCCAGCTTGTTATAAATAAAATTCACTCGTGTTCTCCCAAGAAGTTTTGTGAGAATGTCTGCAAGTTGATGTTCAAATGGTATGTGCTTGGCTCTAATGATTCCCTTCTCCATCTTCTCACGAATGAAGTGGTAATCAATCTCTATGTATTTTATCTTTGCATGAAACACCGAGTTCTTAGTTATGTAAATGGTGGCCTTGTTATCTCCATACAAGCTCATGGGACAATTCGGAGGATAATCAATCTCTATTAATGTATTTCTAACCCATATCAGTTCGCAAGTCAAACTTGTCATGACTCGATACTCGGACTCAGTTATAAATCGAGAGACTACACTCTGTTTCTTACTCTTTCATGATATTAGATTTCCTCCAAGAAACACACAATACCCAGTAGTTGAACGTCCGTCCTTAGGAGATCCTGTCCAATCTGCATCTAAGAATCTTGCAACACTTGTGTGACCGCTATCTGAATAGAGTACTCCATTTCTTAGAGTTGTCTTGAGATATCTAAGAATCCTCTTCACAGCTTCCATATAAGGTTTCCTAGGTACCGAGAGAAACTAACTATACTAACGGAAAATGTAATATCTGGTTTCGTGACTCTTAGGTAGTTTAGTTTCCCTACAAGTCATCTATATTATTCAATATTCTCCAGTAACTCCCCCGGAGTTGGTAGCAGTTTGACCTTGTCATTAATAGTTGAGTCAATGCTCTTGCATTCTGACATCTTAACATTTAGCAACGATCAAGCACATATTTTCTCTGAGATAAGAGAATTCCCTTCTTTTATCTAGCCACCTCGATATCCAGAATATATTTTAAGGATCCAAGGTCCGTGGTTTGAAATTGTTGCTATAGATTCTTCTTCGATGACTAATGCCCTGTGCATCGTCGCGGGTGAGCACAGTTTCGTCAACATATACGATCAAAAGGATCTACTTCCCACCATAAAATCTCTAGAAACCGAGTGGTTTTTCTGAGCTCAATGAAGGCAGAAGGTCTAGTTAACTGCTGCAAAACGTCCGAACCAAGCCCTCGGAGATTTATTCAAGCCATAGAGGGATTTTTTTAACTTGCAAACCTTGTCACACTTCCCCTGAGCAACAAAACGTGGTAATTGCTCCATATAAATTTCCTCATCAAGAATGCCATTAAAGAATGCATTCTTAATGTCCAACTGATGTAGTGGTTAGTGATAGCGAGCAACAAGCAAAATAAGAATGCAAACAGATGCATCTTAGCTACAGGAGAGAATGTATTGATATAATCAAGGCTATAGATCTGTGAATACCCCTTCACAGCTAGTTGAGCTTTGAGGCGAGCTAGAGAGCCATCGGGAGTTACTTTTACAAGTATACACTCATTTACAACCAACTATTTTCTTTCTGGTAGCAGTGAAACAAGATCCCAAGTCTCATTTCACTCTAAGGTCGTCATCTCTTTTTGCATTGTTGTCGTCCAACCTGGGTTAGAGCTTCTGACAAATTCTTGGGAACTGGTTAAGAACCTAAAGAAGATATGAAAGAATAATATGATAGAGATAATGAAGAGTAAGGGACATAGTGTGTAAGAGAATACCGAGAACTCCGAGAATGAGATCTCTTACCCTTTCGAAGGGCAATGGAAAGATCATTAGTAGGTTGAGCACTTGGATGTATGGGCACATTTTGACTTGCTAGTATATCAGGCTCATGGGTGGATTTGGATGATGGCTCAGGTTGCGGAGCAGTACGTCTTGTATAAACTTGAACTGGTTCCGCAAACTTAGATGGTAGATCAGGTTGTACAACAATCTTGAAAAGAATATTGGCAGTGGTTTCCTGAACAAGAAGGTAGTCATTATCATCAGGAGGGTCTAAGCATTTATCAAAGGCAATCTCAAAGAAGGTAACATCGGCTGAAACAATATAATGATTCAAGGAGGGACAATAACATCTGTACTCTTTTTGATCCTAGAATATCCAAGAAAAATACCCCTAAGAGATTTTGAATCTAATTTCGTCCATTAAGAACTATGATTGTGAATAAAGCATAGAGACCTAAAGATCTTAGGAGGTAAATGAAAATCATCTTCAGCCTAATATAAGAGAGAGATTGGAGTTTTGTTCTGTAAGACAGATGAGGTTAATCTATTGATTAGGTAGCAAGCTGTTAAAATGGCGTCTTTCCTAATATATTCTGAAACTTGACAATGGAATAGTAAGGTCGTAGCAATTTCTAACAAGAGTCTATTCTTGCGCTTAGCCACCCCATTTTGTTGAGGTGTGTAAGTACAAGATGACTGATGTAAAATATCATTGTCTTTCAAATATTTTGTGAAGAAATTATCAAAATATTCCTCAGCGTTATTTGTTTTTAAAGTTTTAATTGTGTTATGAAATTGATTTTCAACCTCAGCAAATAAACTCTAAAGACAGAACACTTTAGAATGACTTTTCAGCAAGTAGATCCAAATCATGCGAGAAAAGTCATCCACAAAACTAACAAAATATTAGAAACCGAGTTTGGATGGAACAGAATAAGGCCTCCATACGTCCGAATGCACTAAATCAAACAGGTTGCTAGTCCTCTTATTGACGCGACTAGGGTAAGACACCCGTTGGTGTTTTCCAAGTTGATACGACTTACACTCTAAGGACTCAACACGATTCAAATTTGAAATCAAAGTTTTAAGAATCGAAAAAGGGGGATGGCCAAACTGACAATGTTCATTAAAGGCCGATGTAGAGCTCATACAGGCCACCTGGGTTAGGGCAAAGTCCAGCTCATACAAGCCGTTCTGCTCACGTCCAGTGCCAATCGTCTTATCCCAATTGCTTAAAAAAGACAGTGTGTAGGAAAAAATGTTACCGTACAATTTAATGCTTTAGTAATCCTGCTGACAGATAAGAGATTAAATGGAAAACAAGAAAGATATAGCACGGATGAAAGTGAAATAGTATTAATGTTGGTAGATCCAATACCTTTCACAGGTGTAGTCGATCTATCAACCAATACTACTGAAGAAAAGGAGGTGGTAGGTGTGCAGGAGGAAATATACCTCGGTTCCCAGTCATATGTTAGTTGCCTCTAAATTTATAACCCAAGTATGAGACGATGACGATGTAAGACAAGCAGTGAGTTTACTTGACAGGGCAAGTGTAACTATAGCAGGAGAGGATTGTGTTTTCTTAAATTGTTATAATAACTGGAGCTAAAATTGCTCAAGCTTGCGGCGAGTATCATCATTTATAGGACTCTCCTGTGTAGTTACATGTGCACTCCGAGATTGTTTTCTGGTAGCTAAGGACAATGGAATTTCATGTGACGTGGTTCCTCATGGACTATCACTTCGTCCACCACGTACTCCATAGCGTCTCCAACGTCCACCAAAGCGGCCTTCACCATGACCACCCTCTCGACTGGTCTACTGTCTACTTTGTGGCGAGAGCAGATCTGTCGGCAGACTATGTTGCAGTACTCACGGGAGCTACCTGCACTGCTGATCTCAAGAAGTAATATGTCTCTACTAAGGAACGTATAATAGAGCTCCCAATAACCTGTGGTCGTGTTGAATTATAAGATTGTGAAAGAAAACCAGGGAAGGTGAATACCATCAATTGATCCCACTGGTCTTACATCTTCTGACGTTTACCGTAATGGGAAAAATCTGTCTCAACTCCTCTGCGAGGCGATTGAAGTTGTCTTAATGCTCCTTAAATGTCAGACTATGCTCGTCCATCTTGCTCCGAAATAACTCTTGAATGGCATCATACGCCCAATTGGTGTGTCCACGGCATGAGTACAATTACTCCAAGAACTTCCATGCATATTTCACTGTATTACAGTGAATTGCTAGCTACAGGACCTGTGGTTTCATATTATTCCAAATTTGAGAAAGTAGACTAGTGTCATCATGTTTCCTAGAGGCAGTAGCTGGTATGGGGTCAATCTGTAAGATGATGATCCTTTTCCCAACCTAAAACATAAATTCAAACCAATTGCTTCCAAAGTAGGTAATTGGACCTATTCAATTTCTGATAAGTGATCTTGCTAGAGACCATCTCCATGTGGGTCTTCGTCTCAACTCTCTCGTCCACCAAAATAGCAAAATCACTGGAGGGCGCCATCAACATAGCAAATAAGATCTTTCAATTAGTAATCTCCTAGCAAATAACTATCAACCTCACCCAAAAATAAATTAATATTCAACAAACAAATCATCAACAGTAATCACACTAAGTAATCAATCCACAACAAGTAATCACCACAAGTAACCATTTCACCAAGTAAAACCATCTTGCATAGTTGATTTTTTCTAGAGAACGACTTATCGCTTATCTTAAAGAGATTATTAACGACTGATCGTAAGATGAAGCTAAATGATTAGCTTAAGATCTAGGAAGATCTAATTGGTTAAGCTAAATGATTACCTGAAGATCTATGAAGATCTAGTTGGTAAGCCAATGATTAGCTCGCTAAATGATTAGCTTAACACTTTTTTTTACTGTTTCGAATCTAGGGTGTACAGATCGGAAATATTTTCTTTTTTTGGTGCCAAAGTCGAGGGTTAATGGATAAGGAAGTAGGGGTTACTGAATAGAGGTGTCAAAGTCAACATGAGAGAAGAGGTTCAGGCGCTCGGGGGGGACAGTGTCGCCCATGAACAGTAGCTGTGGTACAGTATGTGGTCGGAAGTGGTGGCGGTTGAGGGCGAAGGGTTAGAGTTTGATGTTGGTGGGTGGCGGCTAGGGTTTGAGAGAGATAGAAGGAGACATGGTTTGGTTTGAGAGAGGTAGAAGGTGGCGACTAGGCTTTAGAAAATTGGAGAGAGGAGAGAGGATGGCTTTGATATCATGTTAATACAGTGTTCTAAAAAGTGGCCTAGGCGGACGGCTAGGTGTCCGCCTAGGCCTAGGCAGACACTTGCCCGCCTAATTTTGGCCTAGGCGGCCGCTCCGCCTAGGCGGCGCCTAGCTTTTTGAACACAAAAAAAATTACTTATAAACTGTTTTTTAAATTTAAATAGTTAATTTTGTACAATTTAGTTTAATTAAGTTACTTTTAGTTTAATCTTGTTCAATTTTAGTTGATCTTAGTTAATTTAGTTAATTTAGTTAATTTTAGTTTAATATTGTTCAATTCTAGATACTTTTAGTTAATTTTAGTTTAATATTGTTTAATTTTAGTTAGT
>JBAKGM010000233.1:27748829-27763033 GCA_037177215.1 Asparagus racemosus
TTGCTTCAGGAAAATCATCAAATCTTAAAAGCTAGCATCAATTTTTGCTGGTTGACATTAATGAAGGAAAAAGGAACAGTATAGAAAGTTTATAGATACAGGAGTCGAGTTCTCTTGTTCTGCCTCTTCCATTCACAAGGTGTATGCAAAAAGCACATTGGTGCAGAATTTGTGAAAGCTCCACCTTCAATAGGTCAACAACTAGAATATCTACAAATTGTGTTCCATTGGTTAATAAATAGGTAGATCTTTACTCAACTAAAAATAATAAATGCCAAACCCAGTTGGAGATGGTGTTAAGGAATCAGAGGAACAATCTAAAACGAAGCTAATGCTCCAAGAATTTACCAGCATTACTGTCATCTCTCAAGATCAAATCAGTATTATGAATTCTCGCTCAATCATTGTGTACATGTGGATATTTTGTATCCATATTTCTATCCTAATGGATAAAAATTCAGATATATCTGAATTTACAAATATTTTTTACGCCCATAATATTACCCATGTTGTCTCATTAGAAAGAAAACCATTAAAAAAACAAAATCTCAAAGGGGAGAAAATGACGAAATACACATATATTAAAGTAATCTAAGAAATGAAAAAGATATATAGACATTACGGGTACTCTCCAAAGGGTTCAAAAAAAATATTTGTATACGCAGATATGCCCTATGTCTTTATCAGTTAGGATATCTATATCCAATAAGATATGATTACAGATACAGATGTATAGTGAAATATCTGGATCTGTATCCATAATATCCAAATACATGTTGATCACACAGCTACAATTGCTTTAGTCCTTAGATTAATGATCAATGTTTAAAAAACAGCAGTCGCTTAAGCGTTTTGATGCTTAGCCACTTTCCACTTGAAAAAGGCCCCCAAAAGTGGACACGACTCGAAAACTGGCCCAAATAGGTTACTAAACCCAAAATATCAGCTACTAAAACTTTCTCCTTTGATAATTTATATTAATTATTTGACTATTTGATGGGCATAGTCCACTAAATGTTACTTAATCACATTACGGTGAATATGGTATTTTGTTAATATTATGTTAGTGAATTTAGGTATTGGTACACATCTCTTTCATGTTTAGGATCTATATAAAAATCACATACATTTTTCCTTCAATTTTTGCTTGTTTTATAATTTTCATATTTTTTTTCCTGATTTTTTCTTATTTTTTGAATTTTTGTTCTTATTTATAAAATTAAAAAAATGACTTGGTGCTTTTTCTGGCTTAAAACCCAAAAAGTCTAAGCGATATCTTGTCGTTTCACTCTGCTTTTCGCTTTCCCCAACCTTGTTAATAAATTTGAGGTTAATTTTGATGATCACTAGATTAATCTTAGCTTTCGGATACTAGAACATATTGTTGAACTCGCTTGTATCATATAAACTGTATATTTTTTTTCCAACATTACGTTTTTTTCTCATATCTGTTTTGTATATACATGTACATCCAAATGTATATCCGTATCAACATATGATTTTACCGGATAGATATAAATATAAAATTTCCCATAATCGTGATATATCTAAATTTGTATCTGTACTCATACACCAAATGCTAAGTATCACATTTAAACCATATCTGATCCGTTCGCACCCCTATCTCCAAAAGATCACTGAATGAAATCACAAGGACTTGTGTTTTTTAATAGACTTCTGTGGTTCTCATATTATAGTAGAATCAAGCCCACTATCTATCATATGATAATTACTAATTAGTAGGATAGAAAATCGCATCACATAAAAGGATAAGTAAATATTAAATTGGGCAGAGAATGATCTATCCATCCAGCCTCTTAGGGTGATGTGTCCCCGGCGTAATACTTATTCAAAGAGGCTGGATTTTGTACAAGGTGGCATAAGTAGGACAGAAAATCGCGAGGATGGAGTGGGCGTTACCAAAGAATTGAACGATGATTGCAGTACAAGGTGGCATAAGTGGCGTGCGGATTTTGTGCCTACTTCTCTGAAGAATCCGTGGGTGATCATCTCGCTCTTGGCTGCGTTTATCCTGCTACTTCTCACTGTCATGCAGACTCTCTACACTTCGCTTTCTTATTACTCTGCTTGGATATTATTGTATACTCTTGTTGTATTGTCCTCTGTACATATGTGTGCTCGTATTGGTGTTCTTGATGGTTTGCTTGTGAAAAAATTTGCAAATTATTTATGTAATTTTGCAACTCGTTTATTGTACATGATACTTGTCCCAAATTGTAGTTGAACACACACGCACGAGCAAATATTGTTCAGGTACTGTGTCAGTTCAATGAAGATTAAAAGGCAGCAAGGGGGACCCCAAAAAAAACAAAAAAGAAGGGTTAATTGCAAATAAACGCCCGTACTATCCCCCAGTTGCAAATAGACCCCTTGTCCATTGTTGCAGATAGACACCTGAAAGTTTTTTTTTTTTTTTTGACTCTTTACTATTGGGGAAACAACAATTTTCTCTCCATAAGGGTAAGAGACAAAAAAACATTCCCTGAAGTGGTCTATCTACAACAATAGAAGGGCCTTTCCCCAGTTGGGCAATAGTACATGGTGCAAAAAAATATTTTTTTTAACCACCAAAAAGTGTATATCACTCTGCTCCACCGTTAAAACTGATGTTTTCCGGAACGCGTGCTTTCATTCTAACTGCTAGATGAAAAGGCTCAAATTCAACCTTCAAGATTTTAGACTACCTCGTCTATTTTTGTTTTGACAACAGCCAAAAGTCAATACATTATTACAAAAAAAAAATAAAGAATGCATCGGTAGAAGACAACCATTCTTAGCTCTCCAGGTTGTATCAATGCAGAGTCAACTTATTATTTCTACACGTAATACATAACTTCAACAAGAGGCAACCACATGAAAACTATGAAAATAATTGAAGCTCATGATGGAAGATTGCCGCCATCCAAAGTCAAAAGAACCTTGTACAGGTCTGGACGTCGATCACGAAACACACCCCAACTGTGCCTCTGAGATTTGAGCTCATCCAGGCTGAACTCAGCAGTCAAGATATCTTCATCTTTATCGTTGGCGAGAGCAACAATTTCTCCTTTTGGACCTGGCAAAAGAGAGATTAGACAAATAGTGAACTAAACTGACTCACTTGTAGCCTAAGCTGTTTGACCTATTCAGTTCATGAAATTAAGGAGCCAAGATTTAGGTTGCTCATGTTTGTTCAATTATTTTCACGAGCTTCAGATTGTGTTCAAGCTTGGTTTTTTAGTATATATCAAACCAGCTTGAGCTAAGACACGAGCTTTTGGAGCACGTGCAATCCAACCGTTGAATATAAAATTAATATGAATACTAAATCTTTTAATATTAAACCATAAAAATTAGGAATTCATAGCCCTGAGTCAAAGGTCAGAATATATACTAAAATTATACATTGCCTTTCCTTGCAACCAAAAGTAAAGACAAAATTCACCCTCAAGCAAAGAAAGCATCACCAGAATTTTCTATTCATGCCATTAAATAACTTGGAAATGTAGAGATGACGTAAAGAAACTACTGACGACAGCAGAGAAAGAATGATAACAAATTTTGAAGTGGGGAAATATATTCAAAATGATAAAGGCAATTTTATTTGTTAGGTACAACTCTTTCCATGGCAAGGATTCGTTGTGATGATACTGAAACATTAGGTTATATAAAGATTAATCAAAATAAAAGCCCAATCTCAATTTATTCCCATCTTGACAAGGTGGGCAACCTCACTTGTGTTCAAGCTTCCTCATTTGTTTTTAGCAAAAACCGAGATGTTTTTTTAAAGTTTGGTTCATTTAAGTTATGGAACAAGCTTACATGGTTCTTATTATCAAGTTGGGCCTCAGAGCTTCTCAAACCCATTAGTCCTACCCAGTGTCATCTTTGAGGCGTGATATAAGCAAACAAGAAGTTGCAGGTATATTTGAGCCCAAAAAATTTTTTAAAAATAAAAACAATAAAAGAAGAAGAAGAAGAAGAAGTTGCATTTGGTTTTTAAAAAAAATTAAAACAGGGATTAAAGTACCTGCTATAAAGGAATTCCCATAAAATGTTATTACACTATCGCCGTGTTCTGTCTTGATTGTCTCCTTTCCAATTCGATTCGAAGCCACAAGAGGAACCTGCATCAATTATTGCAGTCATATCAAGCCAATTATTCTCAGGAGAAAACTTATTTTTTTCTTTAAAGAAAGATATGGTTAATGATAATACCAAGTTAGCCCCAGCATGGCCTTGCATTACTCTTTTCCAGTGTTCCCTGGAGTCAAGTCCTTCATCCTGTGGTTCTGATCCTATAGCAGTTGGATAAAACAAAATTTCTGCACCTTGAAGGACCATAGCCCTTGCAGCCTCAGGAAACCACTGATCCCAACAAATTGCTGCCATATAAGGAACCAAAACTTTTGACTCAATAAAAAGGTTCAAATAAAGATATATCAAGTTGCTACTTCAATTGGGGTTCAATAGTAAAGTATAATACACAGTGCACACTGTATCTAGTTTAATAACTAACGAAATTACTTACCTACTCCAATTTTAGCAAACTTGGTAGCAAAAACCTATAATAGGATTGCAAAAAGGGAGGTTGTTAGTTTAAGGTCAAATAACTTTAATATCACCAAGGTCAAGTTATAACTCATTGAGGTCCACCTTGAAACCAGTGTCACCGGGATTGAAGTAGAACTTTTCTTGATATCCTGGTATCAGATAATCATCATTTATACGTGAAAATAATCAAGGATGTGTCGGTCATAAAAGTGAAAACAATGTATTGAAACAGAAGAGTTTAATGATACGTGCCTGGTCCATCTGGAATATGTGATTTCCTATAAAGTCCAAGATCACTTCCATCAGCATCAATGATGGCTATGGAATTATAATGAGCATTATTTGCTTCTTCGAAGAAACTCACAGGTATTACGACACCCAACTCCTTGGCAAGTTTCTGCATCCTGAATATGCAAATGCAGTATAAGAGCACTGACATAAGTTGGTATTATCCCTTCCCTTCATGCGTCAATGCAGAAGGATAACCATCATCATATTACCGACCTTAAAATTGTAGGGTGTCCTTTGTAAGGCTTGGCACGTTTAAAGAAATCCTCTCTTTGAGCTTGACAGAAATAATACCCTTCAAATAGTTCCTAAAACACACAACACAAAAGACATCTTAATACAAAAGGTAGATCAACCGCTATTACGGTAGGATTTCTTTCCTCCTATATTGTAAGAAAGACTTCGTGAGAAGCAAATGGTAGCTCTCAAAGAACTAGGTTAAGTTTGCATGATGTAACTTGGTACTTCCTATGGTTCCTGAGGATGATAAAAGGGCTTTAAATAGCCACATAAGAATTGTGTTCCATGGAGTGAATTAGATGATAAACTGCTCCCATGCTGAGGAAGAATGCTTATGAATGCACCTCCCAAGTGCTCAGTGGACCTAGGCCAGACTACATGCATCTTTTGTGTCTTTTAATTTATGGATGACATTCTTGTATTTTGTTATGGTTATAGATAAATTTAAACAATGTGTTTCACAGTCAACAATTTTCTCAAATAGCATAATACATATTTTCTGAAGCGTACCTGAATTAGAATAATATCTGCACCTTTCTCATGCGCGGCTCTAACCAACCTGCAGAGAAGTGAGCATATGATCACTATATCCATATAGAATTTAAATACTGGAAAGTAAATACACAAAAGAAAACATGTGTAAAAACTTCTGACTATTATTTGGTAAGCAGACACGTGCACACACGACATGTGCGTGCACGTAAATACTTATGTGTGCATGTAATTACTTCCGTACCTAGTACTTATGTATGTACATACATATGTATGTAGAGAGAGAGAGAGAGAGAGAGAGAGAGAGAGAGATGGATTGACAAATGAATGGTGCACACACACATACGTTTTGTGCACACATACTACATTTGTACCTACTACCTATGTACGTATATACATACGTACGTATATACATACATACATACATATGTACATAGAGAGAGAGAGAGAGAAAGAGATGGATGGACAAGTCACAAATGGATAGATAGAGTCATTTCATGCTTAACTAAATGCGAAACAATTCAACTATAATCTTTTCCAAATTAAACAATCATACTATGAATACTTTAGGAAATTTATTCCGCAAAGCATATTCTCGTTTTATGATGAAAAATTAGGAGTATTTTTGATGTGCTGCAGCCTGTTTCCAGCACCAAAGTTGTAGTTGGATACGGGAATATATCCGGAATTTTTCCCTATAGGGCACATATACAATTATATATATATAAATTAATATCTTATATAATATAAATTCTACCAATAGAAAACACATTTCTATAATAATAACAAAGATCTCAATACATAGTATTTAAATTATCATTTTCATATCAATACATAAAAATTTTCATTTTCACCACTGAAGCTAACAAAAAACTATTAAGTTCTAATTATAGCCCTTCATAGTTGTTCTCTATGCAGTCTCATCATTGTTGAGCTGGGGCCACCTATTAAAATAGTATAGAGGCACCTATATAAATTTGTACACCCCTTAATAAAAATTTTGATATCGTATGGAGGCAAGTGTTCCTGAAACTCTTCATATGGACCTGTCCTTGGGATCTGCAACCTATAGACCAAAATAAGGTCTCTAGGACATGAAAATGGTACCAATGATATCTGCATAATCATTGAACTTCAGCATAGTGGCATCATTCCATGTCACGCTTATCGAATTTTATAATAAGTTACCAGTTACCACAAGCTTATTCTACATATCTTAGCCACTAAAACTCTACTTACAGGAGAACAATATAACATGCCTGCTTGTTCACAAAGGAAAAAGAATCCTATCGAACTTCTTCCAAACAAAATGCAAAACAAAACCTACACACTTATCATAATGTTAAGAGAGCCATCTCATAATGATCAAAGGAAAAAAAAGTAAATTTTGGTTTCCCAACTTTCTATCGTGTACTCTAAATTTCAGGACAGTAGGGAACACCTGGAAATTTACGCAATATGTACAGACATCCTCAATTTACACCAATCTCTAGTGCAATGAACAAAATTCACAACTATAATCACACGCTACTCCAGCTGCCTTTAAAAACCAATTATGTGATTGAAGACCATAATCAGCAAACCACAGTTCAACTTTATGAAATTCTCCCCCTAAGCAGATACCAAAACCTTATGGCATTTCAATAACCTCAACAGCACTAACACTTATCCATTTAAAAACTAAGAAAGCTGTTAGTAATTACCTCTTCTTTCTAATAATATAGTAAATCATGAACCTTTTCTTTCTGAAAATTAAAGATATTTTTTTTAAAACACTGATTTACTGAATAACCAGTCTCTTTCTCAGCACATCTTTTAGGTAAAGAATCACAGGGAGAAACTAATCAAGTGAAATCCCACAGCAAAGTTCCCTTCTTTTTCTGATTTTATAAGATAATTCGCAGATCAAGAGAATACCCATTTGGCCATTTAGCCCAACAAAGCCTCTAGAAACAAATATTTAGAAAAGAATAAGAGAAGGGGGGAAAAAGATCGAACCTTTCAGCAGTGTCAACATTATCGGAGACGGAGTCGGAGCAAGCAAACTGGAGAGCAGCAACCACTACTCTCCTCTCCCCCTCCATCTCTATTCCTCTCTCTCTCTCTCTCCTCTCTCTCTCTCTCTCCTGTGTTTCTCTTTTTTTTTTTAACCCTCTATTTTAAAGCTCTGGCTCCTGCTCTCCAGTTGCCAAAAGCCCCGACTTTTTTCTCTTTCTGCAGAGCAGAGCGGTGGGAATCTGTCAGAATCTCTTTGGGTTTTAAGCGTATTAGACCCTGACTCTCTGTTAATTCTTCTTGCGGTTCTAAACCTAATTCATATTTCTAATTTACACTCCAAAACGATTAAGTTTTCTTAAATAACACCCCTCTTGACGGGATTTCTTCTATAACTTCTACTGTATTGCTAAACTCGTGGAATGGATAAAGTTGAAGTTATTGTTATTTAGGAATATGAAGATTTGGAGGTATAAATGAAATTTAAGAAAGACCTACAAAATTTTGGGAACTTACAAAATTTTGTTTCTAAAAGAGTGTTACTTTAAACAATTTAAATATGTTTAGAACTTTTAATTAGGAATATGGAGCTTGGAGGTGTAATAAGCAATTAACAAAAAAAGTTAGGGTGTAACATGCGAAACTCTTTCTATCCTTTTTATATATTTTCTTATTTTTGGTAGAAATTTATTTATATCTTTTATTTATATATTTATTTATTTCTTTGGCAAGCAGAATATGTGGTGACTTATAGGAATGCATGCATCTAATCCGTGGTCCCAACATGGGCCGTCCCAACATGGGCCGAATTCTCCATTCTTTTCATAAGGCTAGGGTGCCTTTCATAAATTGGGCCTAATTTTCTGATAACTTCAGTGTATGCAAGTATCTATTCTGTGGTTTCAACATTTGGCCCATAAAAAGGAACTCGTTGTCTCCCATTACTTGGGCCGGAAGTGGGCTTAACCTCGTGTGCAGTAAATGCTTATGTTTACGAGCACCCATTAAGTCATCAGAGCAACTGCAAATGACTCAGCCATGGTAAAATGGCCCTCGGCGCAAAAATAAGCGTTACAATTCCCAAAGCAAAAAATCCTTATGTTATGATGGAGGAGCATCAGACTCTTATCAGCAACAGAAAGAAAATTCCATTACATTAGTTAATCATGAAGACAAGTTCAAATGGAACCACACTGTAATGTATTAGAACACTTGCCAGTATATTTTAATGGATTTAGATCAATAATGCGACTCCCTTTTTCTCTCATTTTATTTGAAATATATCAGATCAAATACAATTAATATATGGAAGTTACCTCTTGTCGTTTTTCCCCCTTTATAATGACATGAACAATGACTCCTTAATAACTTAATTAATGGTTGTACATGGCCAAAAGCATGTCCATGAGAGTGTGTATTTCCATGATGCAAGATTGACAGTGACAAGTTCATGCATGTTAGCCAAAAAGAATTACCGTCATTGTTGAAAAAGTCTACCTTTTATTTTCCGCTGTTCTGACTATTAATTAACCCAGTAAATCATGAATACTATACTGAAAAAGAAATATATTGATTATCTAAAGCAGCAGAAGAAAACTACCACGAGAAAGCCAAGTGTACTCTTGAAACTTACACGAGAAAAAAATGTCACTAGCCCAATAAAACCCGATTATACCTAATTACTCACAATATAATTAATATATTTCTTGTGTCATTATTGATACCACCTTGTTCTTTCGACCCAAGGTGTTGGGAATGGATCCAGACGCCACCACTTTGTCCGGTATAGACAGCTAAGAAGTTGACGTAGGTTGTGATACCATCTTCATCTCTTCCCGGAAGCTGCATCTTTAGCCCTACCATGAGGGATCCTCTACATCTTAAATTGCAGAGAATATCTGCAATTGTATAGGTAGATAAATAAGTTTGGTTGATATAATGGGCCTCACAATTAAGAGTGTTTTTATATAATTTTTTTAAAGTAACTAGTATGTAACACGTGCTTTGCACGTAATGCATATTAAGTAATGATATGAGTCTAAACATTTTAAGACCAATTTATTGACATTTATATTAGTTTTTCTCTCCACGAATTTGCATACTTGTATAACTAATAGATTGATATTTTAGGTGAACTCGGTCATAGATATGTTCGTTTACTCCAAAGAAAAGCAATATAATATTCTCTCTCAATTATCACATGTGAAATCTTATTGACGGTAAGTATCTCGATTACTATAATCGAGGGACTGACTCCACTATTAAAATTCTCACTTCTTCCTTTTTTTTGTGCTTCTTTTAGTGTTTTCTGTTGTGCATTTGAGCATCCATGCATAGTATAATTTTATGAAGCTCTTGAAATCCAAGTGAAATATTTATGTAAGTAGATTAGTCGTGAAATAATTAGTGCATAATTAATTAAGAGAATGATTAGTTCGTGAGAGAAGATCATGGATGTTTTAATTATGAGTTTATTTCTCACTACTTTTCATATTAAATACATTATTAGTAGGTTCAGAAGGATAGATGTCATAAATTACTTTGTTAGTAGGATCTAATTATTATATTGCAATAGGTTTTTATGGAAAAAAATATTAAGACACATCCAAACTAAACTAAAGACCCAGAAGCACAACAATAGAATGTGGTTAACGTTGTTCCTTATTAGACTGTAGAATATTGTGTAAAAAAGTGGTGACTCTTCGAGCCATACCACAAAATCATCAATTTTCTTAGCTCTTCGGACCAACACATCAGCCATTACATTCCTCGTTTGACGAACTACCTGAAAATCTTATTCCTCGAGTCATGTGCAACATCGATGAATATAATTCACAAAGTGTCTGAAAATCGAGTGTTGCTCCACTCTATTTTAGATATCTATAATAACCACCTTCACATCTTCTTTGAAATTACCTTTTCACATCCAGTGTTAAGAGCAAATGTAATAGCTTCTCACACTGCTTGGAATTTCGTATGCTCAGAATTACCTCATATCTAAATATCATGTTAAGTACATTGCAATGGTTAGTAATATATATTATGATAGTTTTATATGTAATTTCTAGACTATGTACACTAATAGGTGAACATTTATATTAGTATTCCTCTCCACGAATTTTTTATATATCAGACGCACATATAATATATTATAGTACTAGATTAGATGTTAGATTTTTAATTATTAAAATTTTAATTAAATATCAAATTATCTTAAATTACAATAGAATTTATAAATATAAGTTATAATATTATTATCTTTAATATTAAAATTATATATTTATTGTATAATACCTAATATGTATAAGTGAAATATTTATCTTGTTTAACATAAGACTAACATTGTTAAAATTTATGATATACATTAGTTCTTATGTTTATTGCAAGAATAATTATAGTGTAATAAATAGAATGAATTGAATAAAATATGAGGAATATGATTAAATTTTATAATATATATTTAATTTTTAATATTAGTTCTTATGTTTATTGCATGAATAATTATAGTGTAATAAATAGAATGAATTAAATAAATTTCAAGGCATTATTGAAAATTATCAAAACTTGAAAGGGTAAAAAAGTCAATCAAAAGTTTTAACACTTCAATACTCTTTTATAAACAGTATAGATATGGTTGCTTGGATATTTGTGGAGTCCACTTATCTACGTAGAGAACTTTGAATTTTGCTTTTGTAATTAAATTGCCGCTCTAAAACTTGACGATAGATTAAAACTGTTATACTGTAAGCGTTATGGCTAGGATTCGCTAATAGGGTTAAAATAAAAGTTATTGACTACCAGACTTAGGTTTGGGGTTTAGAGCTAAAATTTTAGTGAGTAATCATTGTTATGACTCTAGTTTTAATCTCAATCCCAATCCTATTTGTGGCCAAAATTCTAATCTAACCATAATTCTAACCGACACTAGACAAGAACTTCAAGTCAGCAAAAACTAAACAACATTTATCTACTGACATATTCTAGAATCACATACAATTAGCAATTCGGGATTATTCGTGTAGATACACATATTTTGAGTCACGAGCATATTTGCAATGTACCTCAAGGTAAGTGAAAATGACTAATTAATCTTAATTGAAGAATGTTTTAACATCGTGTTTACTATATACATTAGTAATGCATAAGATAATTATCAACAGGTGTAGCTTTAATTTTCAAAATTAGACGGGATGAAGCGTGAATGGTCTAAGGTAATATTATTTTTATCGGAGTGATCATTAATTAATCTTTAGATGAAGGCCTTATTATCTTTTATTCTTAACTTTATTAGATATATACGATTGTTTATTAGCCACGTCCCTTTTTATGGAATATAAGTAGTCTTTGTCAATTCTGTTCACTTTGCTCAAATAAATATTTAATTAAGGCAGTCTTTGTGAAAATGTCATATTGTCGCACTTCTAGCCTCCTAGGTGACTAGGAAAAAAAATTAAATAATCTAACAAGTTAAAGCCGGCCTACCTTCAAAACGTAATCTGCATCACAATGATTTCTAAATCCTTCCATAAAGACTTGTTAAGGATATTTAAATACGTCACACTATAGAATGATGTCTATTTTAATCTTGTTACACAACTGGCAATGAAGCCGAGAATGGGAGGTTGCTCAGGAGGTTCCCACTCACACAGTACCTTGGTAATTAGAATTAATTCACTACAACAAAAGTTATAAATAATGATATTTTTTTTTGCCTCTAAGCGACACATTTTTGTATCGCACAAATAGAGCGCGATACATACCAAAAGTGTAATTAGAGCATCGTGGCACATATATGTGTTAAAAGCGATGACAATAGTTGTGTCTAGACTATTAAAAATATAAAGAGTATCATCATTCAATACTATAACTTTCCAGAATGCTACCCATCTTAGGATTACTCTCATCAAAGCACACTTAACTATAGAGTTTTTTTTAGCTTATACACTATCATAAGTGTTTAATCATCATTATAATTAAAATTTAAGATTTATTATTTAAGCCCATTAATAGATATTCTCACAATCCACGTTAGACTATTATCCTTTTTCAATTATATTTAATTGTATATCCAATGATATAAATATGTGTCGTGATTTGCTACACTTTTTATTTGTGTCACCATTGTTTAATTTTCTACAAATAAAATGTCACATTTATATGTGTCATAAAATAAATATGAACACATACAACTTTTGTTGTAGTGATTACATCTAGGTATTCTAATGTATGGTGTAATTATACCGATGACTTTCATGAGTTTGTATATATCTACTTGTGTAATGTCAAAATTACCTGTTGTAATTAATTACACGGGAGATCCTTGAGTATACTTTTTTCCCCCTCTAAAAATTGTCCATACAGATATAGGCAGTGATCTGAGAGCTATCCAGACAAATATAAAGACCCAAAAGTTGCCTGCAAAATTATACCATACCTAAAATACACGGATGTAACCCATCCTAATAATAATTTGTAAATTCTAAAACAAAACATAAAACATGCATCAAGGTTTTAGCAAGAGTTGAAGCATGGGAGGAGAACAATCTTTATAATGTTTGAATAATAATTTACCAAAATTTACTGATTTTGCATTTCAATTCGGTTATAACCGGAATGCCAATTTTCTTGCCCTTACAGCACCATTGTTGTTAATAGAAGCAAATTAAATTGGGAAATTTTAAGCGTGCTATAAAAGTTATATTACTATTATATTACTAGAAATAAAAAAGTAGGATCTATAACAATCCATAATTTCTCTTTGCAATTCAAAAAAAGGTATCACCACACATTAAACTGTGCTTATTAATTAAAGAACTTAACAGAACTCTTGCAATATTGTTTAACGATAAACACGGATTTGCTTGTGACCTTGGCGCTGGTCCTCGACGGCTGCATGAGGTGGAAGCTCGCAGTCGCTATCTGCGTCACGCTCTGAATCCACGTCACCTGTTAAATTTAGACCCATTCAATTGATGTCCTGCAGTTTACTATTATTTCCAAGCATGCCTCGAGAGCCAATAGTATATGACCACGTATCAAGCGAGAAATTCATGGCAGATTAAAGAGGCAGCAAAATGATCAGAAAAGTTATGCCTATTTAATTTCATAGACCAGGTCTATTGATACTCACCACAAGAAGTGTTGCACTTAGTTAATGGTTTATTTAGTCGAAGTTTGGCTAGACTAATAAATATGTTGGGGATGGAGAAAAACAATTAGATCATATACTGCCGAAACAGACATTCTTCAAACACTAATGGCGTAACTTGAGGATAAGCAAACTCAGTAGATCAAACCTAGAAAACCAAGAAGAAAATCACAATCACAAAAACAAGAAATTTTAACGAGGAAAAAATCTCGCGATGTAAGCTAGCATAAAAAAAGATCTGCTATTTTGAAAAAGATTCCACCCTATTTCTCTTCTACCCTCTGTAAATCACAGACAAAACAATAGTGCTAACCTCTTCAAGAAACTGAAAATAATTACAAAAGATGAAACAAAGTTACCGGCAAAGAAGTGAAGAACCGATGAATCCATGTGAAGAGCCACAGTCAACGGCCTTCTTTCTCTCATCTTTTCTCTCTTAACTTGATAGTTAATCAATTGTTATTTACCTTAAAGTTTTATTTCCTAA
>JBAKGM010000233.1:27771048-27783138 GCA_037177215.1 Asparagus racemosus
GTTTTATTATCCCAAACGGTTTAAACCGTTTGGGTTGTCTTTACTTGTCCAAACGGTTACGAGAACCGTTTGGACTGCCCTGTTTTGTACTAGTGTTTCAATTAATGCTATATTAACAATATCTTTTTAGATGTCAAGGGAGCTCAATTGATGGTTTCTAGGAGCATTTTCCAATACGACCGTATTTATATAGTCATTGTGATCAGCAAGAAATCTCAAAATTTCTCGGAAGTTGCCTATATGGGTTGAATATTTTCAGACTCATCATGCCCACAAAATGCTAACCCATAATGCAGAGCAATCTAATGCAATTAAGGGATGCCTCTAAATGAGTTTGATAACTTGATTTAGCTTGTTGTAATTGTTGATCAAAAGCAACTTGGATGTGTTTATATTATAAGCACTACTACGACGACCAATGTGCATTTCCAACTGGTCTTTTTATTTAAATATGTAAATCCTTCATTAATAAAAGAATCTGCACCAGATTGATCACCTATGCCAGGCTTGGATAAATAACAACGTAAGCAAACCGCAACATTCTTCTGTATACTATATTCTAACCAATGATACGTTCCAAACAAAGAAGGATTAAACCTATGGCTTTTTCCATAATATTCTTTGAAATGATAAATCATGGTTTTTTGGTTGGAAAGGCCCTTTTAAATTATATGATTTCTGCACTTCATCTTGGATTCAGATGAAAGCTTGAAATTTTTGGTCGTAGTCTCGGATCTACTTGTAAAGTTCCCAGATCAAAATCACTTTTCTTGATGGAAGACTGAGTGTGCTGTTGCTTATCAGAATTAGAACCAACACCACTTGTCTTTACATTTTTGCCTTGAGTTTGACGCTTTTTGAAGTATCGTTCCATCTTATACCTAAACCAGATTATTTGTAAGAAACAATTGGTGTCAACGTATAGTTAATGAATTTTAAAAAAATAAACTAATGCGCAATTAACATATTTAACTGTTAAAATTAATGATTATGAAATAAATTGGAAAGTAGTGAAATTCTAACCGAAATGAAGCAAAAGGAATTATCGCGATCTTTGGAACGCGAAAGAAATTGCAGTAGTACACCTCACCTCTCCCGTATCAACAAACTAATAGAATAATATATTTTTTTACAATGGCTTGCACAGCGATGTTGATGAATTAGGTCATTAGGTTTTGTGTGTTGCGCTTTTATTTTTATGTGGGGAAAACGCAGACGGCTGCGGGATATAGAAGCTGCGACTAAAAAGTAATTATATGTACTTACCAGAAAAAAAAAGTAATAATATGTTCAATTTACAATATACTCCATTATTTAGTTGTAATTAAATATAATATTAGTTTTCTTTTAAGTTTTATGTGGTGTTCAATTTACAATATACTCCATCAAGTAATTATGTTTACAGGTTTTATAATAATCAGAATAACTATTTAATTAAATCATCTCTTATCACAATTGTATAATTTGGATTTGGAATCTCAATCAACAGTTTTATAATTTTATTATTCTAGTGATGTCCTACTCTAATTCTAGATGTGTTGTACTTTAATTCCAGTGGTATCCCAAGTGATAAATTACAAGTAAAATAAACAAAAACATATAAAACTTAGGAAATTCAGTGGTGTCATGTGACACCACTGAACACTATATAGTTGCGCCGCGTCACGGTTGGGTAAATAGGAATAGGTCAAAATTGTCTTTCCTATGTTGGATGGTACTAGCCCGAACAGCTAGAACCATTAGGGATGTGACCCGAACAGCTAGAAACATTAGGGATGTCAATAGTTTCCATAAGGATTATAATGAATTGTTGAGGTTACGACTGTTTGCACTCGTATTAATTTGCGCTTATTTGATTCTTATACAAACAGAACTGAAATTTCTAAGGAATCTTATTTGATATTCATCACATTCATGAATCTTATTTGATATTCTTCATTCCCCCATGAATCTTATCAAATAATAAACAAGTACCCATTACATCCATTTTATATCTTTCTCCCGTAATGGTCTTGGAATTAAGTAGTATTAATTTCTTACGACCAACCTTACCTCCGAACTCCGGGTTGATGACGAAGATACAGTATTAATTCCCGCTTATTTGCTGCACATGGATACAAAAACACTTACGAATACACTCACAGCACAACAGACAAGAAACCCGGGAAAAAAACTAAAAACAAAAACGCAAAGGCACACATATTACACAATCATCACACCTCACTTGCATGGCGTTAGCGGCGCCCCACAAAGACACAAATGATGCACGTACGAGTACTGCCCGAACCGAGCGGTAACGGTACCAGCCGGTATCTCGCCGCACAGCGGGTTATAACTCGCGTTAAACCTCTCCAATCGTCTAACTTGGTTGATCTGCGCCGGAATCCTCCCATGGATCATGTTATGGCTGAAGTCCAACACCCTCAAGTTCAACGGGAAGCTCAAGTTGCTAAGGTCGAAATTGAACCGGTTTCTTGAAATATCGATCCTGGTCGCCCTCTTCTGCGAGCCGAGCAAGATGGACGCGTCCCCCGTCAGCCTGTTGCGTGAAATGTCAATAACTCCCCAGTTGGGCTGGCCCAGCGAAGGCCAGATGAGCCCGCTGAGCGTGTTGTGGCAGAGATAGAGGTCAGGTGGCGAGGATTTTGTTAATCTCCCGAAAGTGTTTGGGATGTTACCGTAGAGTAAGTTGTGTTCGAGGTGGAGCGCCGTGAGGTTTGAGAGATATGGGAGGTCTCCGGGTATAGGACTTGATAATTGGTTGTAGGAGAGGTCGAGGTAAGTGAGGGAAGTGAGTTTCGTAATGAATAGGGGGATTCTGCCTGAAAGCGAGTTATGGCTCAGGTCGAGTACTGTGAGCTTGGTGAGTTTGGCGATGGAGTTGGAGATAGGGCCTACGAGGTTGGGGAGGCAGCGGAGGGTTAGGGTTTGGAGGAAAGGGAGGCGGCTGATGGCCGGAGGGATTGTTCCACTGAGGTTGTCGTCTTGGAATATGACGAGGCTGGTGACGCGGCCGTTGGCGTCGCATCTTATGCCATGCCAGCTGCAGCATGTCGTGTTAGTGTTCCATGAGGCCAGGCGGCTGGTGTTGCGGAACGAGGATTTTATGGAGATGAGCGCGACCCGATCCGCTTCGTTGCAGCGGGCAGCGGTGGATTGCGCTGAAATTGAGGAGGAGAATGATAGTAGCAGTAGGAAGAGGAAGGAGAGGATAGCGGATAACATTGTTGATTATTATTACTTTTTTTTTTATATTGTTTTTAATCCATAATAAGGGATGATGAGAGGAGTACATATATACTGTTTACAGAGGTTAACACGTGTTAGGCGGTTGCGGGATGCATGATATGGTTGTTATCCAAACGAGAGAAAGGTGACGAGAGGCGAAGGGACGAGAGAAACGGAACAAGACGAGGGAAATGTGGTAGGCTTTATTTATAACGTCTTCAATGGACGAGAGAAACGGAACAAGACGAGGGAAATGTGGTAGGATTTATTTATATCGTCTTCAATGCTTTTGGTTTTATAGGGTAAGGTAGGGAAAAAAAGGGAGAGCCATGATGAAGATGTTGTCGGATGTATACATCTTTACCGGATGTCTATATTACTCACTTTGAAATTTGTAATAGTTGTGATTGGAATCGGATATTCTCGACTGTGGATAGATAGATAGTAGAGAATTCACTCCTTTAGTTTGTAATTTCAGCTTGTAACATTTACATAGATGTGATCGATGCAAAGCCAACTATCGCCTTCCCCAGCATAATTTAAATATTTCTTTCCTTTACTCACTTCATCACAATCAAGGCGCCTATTCAAATCGAAATCTTTGTTATCAATTATCGTCCTATAAACCTTTGAAGCTCATAATGTTTTAACATATCGAATTATTTTTCAGTTCCGGATCATGGAGAACCTCTGTCAACATCCTATAGATGTATTAACTTACTACAGATGTTACCTTACTACACTCATTAAAACATTGATTCTGGAGACTAACATAGTTGATATCCCTCTTCGGCTCTCCCCAACATTAATTAAATTGTTGCTATTAGGGCTTATTGAT
Organism: Asparagus racemosus; assembly: GCA_037177215.1. Classification (NCBI taxonomy): domain Eukaryota; kingdom Viridiplantae; phylum Streptophyta; class Magnoliopsida; order Asparagales; family Asparagaceae; genus Asparagus; species Asparagus racemosus. The sequence continues at coordinate 27,775,115 of JBAKGM010000233.1, forward strand.
ACGGTTATTATAAAACCTGACCTCTATTGAATAAATAACTACCAAACTAAATATAAACATATAACTAAATTAATTAATTAATTAATTGATATTCGAAAGTTAGTTAGATTTCTCACGTTCTCAAAAGTGTGAGAAATTCTTATGGATAAAAGATCTCTCTTTCTTTTTCTTCACAGCAGGTCTTTTTTATCCTTATAAAAAGAGATCCTGTGATGAGATAAAATACAAATAGAAACAAGAAACTATTCTTTCTCCTCTTCTTCTTCGTCTCTCAATATTATTTGCTACTATTTTCCGAGCTGCTTACTCAAGGGTTTTCAAACCCAACATGGTCCTGCACGATAGGGTTTCGGTAGAGAATGAATTGTACCAGTAAGGAGGATTTCGCCTTGGCTGATCGCACGAGATCGGCAAATATCACTTTAAGGCAGTGGTTCGCCATGCTTACCCTGAGGCCGGTAAAATCATTCCTTTAATCTTACTCACTAAATAAATATAATGATGAATTCTAGTCTAACGATCTAAAGAGATTTTTTATTTATTTCGAAATTTCATTCGGAAAAAAACTATTCATTCATTGAATTTGCTATCAATTCGAATTACTGTTCATTCAAAATTACTGTTCACCAGAAATGATACTGTTCCTAATCGTAATTGCTGTTCAGCTGGCTAATTTGATTTTTCGTTCGAATTCACTGTTCATTCCAAAATTATTGTTCATTAACATAATTTATTATTCATTCGAATTACTGTTCATCCCATTGCTTTGCTTTAGTGTTCATTATCGTAATTGCTATTCGCCTGGATAAATTTTATTTTTCGTTCGAATTTACTGTTCACTTGGAAAAAAAATTTTATTAACGTAATTTACTATTCATTCGAATTACTGTTCATCCCATTACCTTGCTTCATTGTTCATTTCGTAATTGCTGTTAGCCCGGATAAGTTTTATTTTTCGTTTAAATTTACTGTTCATTCAAAAATTACTGTTCACTAACATAATTTACTGTTCGCTAACATAATTATTGTTCATCCCATTACGTTAGGTCTTATTTACTGTTCTTTCGAATCTTACTGTTCATTCACGTAATTTATTATTGGCTATCATTGCTATCATAGAGTCTTGATTACTTTTGATGATAAACTTTACGATATATATTGTGAAATAAAGTAAGCCAAGACACTATGGGATGTTTTTGAATCTGAATATGTACTTGATGATGCTGGAATTGAAAGGTTTAGCTCCTCAAATTTTAATAGATTTGTGATGGTAAATGATAAGCCTATAAATGAACAACTTCATGAGTTTCAGGATTTCATTCGATATATTGAAGCTAAGGGTATAACATTCTCTGAAGATCATAAAGTGACTTGCCTTATTGATACACTCGCTCCTAGTTGGTCTGATTTTGGTAGAGAGCTTAGACACAAACAAGGAGACATTACCTTAATTCAGGCTATCCAATCATTAAGAATTGAGGATGAAGATAGAAACAGAAATAAATCAAAAGTTGAGAATAAAGCCAAAGTAAATCTAACAAAAAATGAGCCTAAGAAAAATCAATATCACTTCAAGCCAAATCATAATAAAAATTTTAAGAGGCATAACAAAAATAATTATCGGAATCAAAATAATAATAATAGAAATCCAAACCAACAAGGTCAAAATCCTAAGATGTCCAATGGAAAGAATTTCTGTCTCATTTGTGGTCGAGAGAACCACCGAAGTGAATCATGCTTCTACCGCAAGACTGGACCTAAAAATTCATATCAAAAGAATGGTGGACCAAAGCTACAAGCCAATATGATTGGGGCTGAAACTTCTGATCCCTCCTTTAGGTCTGCTTCTACACCTCATATATTCAAATTTTCCTCTTATTCCGATTGCTGGTTAGACTCTGGAACAAATGTCCATGTGTGTTTTGATCGCTCCTGGTTTACTGACTTTTAGGAATCAAGCGGAGGAGGTGTGATTTTAGGAGATGATAGATCAGCACAAATAAAAGGGAAAGGACAAGTTAATCTTAAGATGATATCTAGAAAGATCTTTACCCTTCATGATGTTCTGTTCGTGCCAACTATTAGGAGAAATCTTGTTAGTGGATCTTTGCTGGTTAGGTTCGTTTTTAAAATTTCCTTAGAATAAAATAAAGTTGTAATCACAAAAAAATGTTTTCACTAGAAAAGGTTTTGTAAAAAGTGATTTGTTTAAATTAAATGTTATTCCTCAATTATCTTTTAGTGATGTTTCTTCATCATCATCTATTATCTCGTACATTGAATCTTGTGATACTTGGCATAATAGACTAAGTCATGTAAACATAGGTACTACTAAGAAAATGAGTAATATGGGTTTAATTTCTAAATCCAACATAAACACTAATAATAAGTGCGAAATATGTATACAAGCTAAACAAACTAGAAAACCTTTTAAATCCGTAGAACAAAGAGACAGTGATCTTTTAGAACCAATTCATAGTGATGTATGCGATTCTAATAAGGCTCTAACTAGAGGTGGCAAAAAATATTTTGTGACATTCATTGATGATGACTCTAGATCTTGTTATATTTATCTCCTTAAAACTAAAGATGAGGTCCTAGATAGATTTAAAGTCTATAAAGCTGAAGTTGAAAACCAACTAGAATGACATATTAAGATAACAAGATCAGATCGAGGAGGAGAGTATACTTCAAATGAAATGGCTCATTTTTGTGAAGAACATGGTAAAATACATGAAATGACTGCTCCTTACTTACCTCAATCTAATGGTGTTGCTGAAAGAAAAAAATAGAACCCTAACGGACATGGTTAATGCTTTACTAATTAATTCAGGAGCGCCTGAAAATCTTTGGGGTGAAGCTTTGCTAACTGCATGTTATATACTTAATAGGCCTCATAAGAAATCAGATAAAACTCCCTATGAATTATGAAAAAAGAGAACTCCTAGACTTAATCATATTAAAGTATGGGGATGTTTAGCCAAAGTTAGTATACCTGAACTTAAAAGAAAGAAAATTAGACCCAAGGTTGTAGATGCTATCTTTATTTGATATGCTCCAGATAGTAATGCAAATAGATTCTTAGTAATTAATTCAAATATTAATGAAATATATAATAATACAATAATTGAAGCTCGAGATGCTACATATTTTGAGGAAAATTTTCCATATAAAAATGGAATCTCTAAACAAATAATAGACAGATCTACAAACAGAACAAGTAGAAAATTTAGAACCAAAAAGAAGTAAAAGAATTAGAACTAAAAAGAAACTAGGAGAAGAATTTTTTATGTACTCAGTAGAAGCTGATCCTACCTCTTATAAGGAGGCTATGACTAATACCGATGCACTTTTCTTGGAAGGAGGCTATAGATAGTGAAATGAAATCAATTATTGAAAATCAAACTTGGATATTTACTAGCTTATCTTCTGGGAACAAACCTATAGGATGCAAATGGTTATTTAAAAGGAAACTCAGATCTGATGGTAGTGTAGAAAAATACAAAGCTAGATTAGTGGCAAAGGGGTATTCTCAAAGGAAAGGAATAGATTTCTTTGACACATATGCCCCTGTAAGTAGGATAACTACCATAAGAACCTTGCTAGCAATAGCGTCTATTCATAATTTAATTATTCACCAAATGGATGTAAAAACAGCCTTTTTAAATGGTGAACTAGAAGAAAAAATTTATATGGATCAACAAGATGGTTTTGTAATTAAAGGACAAGAAAATAAAGTGTGCAAATCAATTAAATCATTATATGGTCTTAAACAAGCTCCCAAACAATGGCATGAGAAATTTGATAGATTAGTTTTAGACTTTGGTTTCTTAATTAATGAGTCTGATAAGTGTGTTACTGTAAGACTCTAGATCATAATCATGTGATTTTATGTCTATAGGTTGATGATATATTGATCTTTAGAACTTCTCTAGAAGTAATAAATGATGTCAAAAATTACCTATCAAATAAATTTGATATGAAAGACTTAGGAGCAGCAGACATGATATTAGGAAAAACATTTTCTAGAAGTGACAAAGGCATATCTTTATCTTTACAACACTCAACTGAGAAAATAGGATCACTAATGTATATAACACTCAATTTCTAGAAGTGACAGAGGCATATCTTTATTTGTAAAACACTCAATTGAGAAAATACTTAAAAATTTTAACTATTATGATTGCTTATCTTTACAACACTCAATTGAGAAAATAGGATCACTAATGTATATAACAAGTAGAAGTAGACATGACATTGCATATGCAGTAAATAGACTGAGTAGATATACTAGCAATCCTTGCATTGAACATTGTCATACTCTAGAAAGAGTATTTAAATATCTTAGGGGAACCTTAGACTCATGTTTAATATACACTAGTTTTCCTGATGTAGTGGAAGGTTATAGTGATGCAAATTGGGTAACTGACTCTCAAGATGTTAAATATATATGAGGCTATGTATTCATGCTAGGAGGGGCTGCCATTGCATGGGGCCTAATAAACAAACTATAATTGCTAGAAGTACAATGGATTTCAAATTGATAGCTCTTGACAATGTATGCTCTGAAGCTGAATGGCTTAGAGATTTACTTTTTGATATTTCTATTGTACACAAATCTATTCCTACTATTTTTGTACATTGTAACTGTAAGGCTGTAATTGAATTGCTCAAACAGAAAATGATAAATTCAAAACTAAGCAGACATTTGTAAATAAGATATAAATCAATAAAGAGACTCTTAAATTAATATATTACTTTGGACTTTATTCAATCAGAACATTATTTAGCAGATCATTTGACAAAATGTTTAACTAGGACTTTGGTCCAATATTAAGCCAAAGGTGTTCGCGGAGAAAATTGGAGCTATAGACATTTCCATTGATATGCAATTTGAACTAGTTACAAATTTGTTTTTTACAATGAAATTCAAATAACAATTCGCCTTTTTATAAGGCTTTTACAATGAGAAATATTAAAATTAAAAATACAACTTCAGTTTTCCATTTTGAACAAACGCGGGGCCCGTTTATCAGACCCTCGCTTGCGTGGGATTCTTTGTCTGTGACGGAGACTCTTTTCCTTCCGTGGACCACCGTGCAATCCTGATCTTCTTCAGTCGATGATCTAGATGCTAGGTTTGTGGATCTAAGGGATCTATTTCACGAAGGAAACAAACACCTGACGGGGATCAGCCCACGAAGGGGAAGATCACCGGAGCGGGTGAGATCTACTAGAAGAAATCACATGCTTTCCCTGAGCCTAAGACGCAGCTTAGACTAGAGGGGCCCCGAGCCTAAGACGCAACTTAGACTAGAAGGCAAGTTTTAGACCACAAACCTAGCCTAGATCTGCGGGTGTTGGCTCGGGTGATGGCGATCTGATGTTTGCAGCAGCACAATCTTCACCGTCGGTAAGTGTTTAATCCTGCAGAGCTCCCGCGTAGAGATCCAAGCTTCAAAAAAATTTCCAACCCTTTACTGTGCACCCCCCCTATATTTATAGCAAAAAGGGGGGGGGGGAGAAGTGCTCGCTCGGCTGAGAGGCTGAGCAGTTCGGCCATGGCCGAACTGCTTCGGCCATGGCTGAAGCAACTTCAGCCGTGGCCGAGTTGCTTCAGCCATTTGGCCGAAATTTGTTGTTCTTTGTCGTTTTTTTCCGATGTTTCACTATTTTTCTGACGTTTCGTCGACTCTCCCTCTGTTCTGATTTGTTTTTAGGTATTTCCGGTCTCGTTTGATCATTTTGTCGAGTCCAGAATTAGATCGGCACAGCATCGTTGCTTGGTTTCGGTTAACCGCGTCGCGTCGACGTTCAAGTCTGATTGACTCGCCTTACTGATTCTTGCTGACTTGGAACTTCACCTGTTGGATTTATTCTGCGATACATCGCTCCGTTGACCTACACGCCTCATCGACTTTGTTCATATATTCGTCAATCCACTTCATGTGTTTTGTGGCGTGATTGCGTCGTCAGCTGTTCTTTGTCGCGTCGGTCGATGATTCGTCGGTCGCGAACCCACCTTCACGAGTCTGATTCGGGTACTGATAAGCGATTTTCAATGCTTACACTCTTGAAGTATGATCGGAGGTCCTCACCCGGCTCCTGCTTGGTTTGTATGAGCACGTGAGGGGGAAGTTTCGGCTTGGAGTCGGCCAAAAATGATGGATGAACTTCTGGCTGAGCTCCTCAAAGCTGCCAATGGACTTTTTCTCCAAGGCGTTCCACCACAGCTTGGCGCTCCCGGTCAATGTGACAGGGAAGCAGTGACAGATAGTCACCTCCGGTGGTTGCAGCATGCTCATAGTGTCAAAATAGTTCTGAACATGCTCCGTCGGGTCTTCCTCACCTTTGTACTTCTCCATTGTTGGCATCTTAAACTTTTCCACCGGCGCACTCATGATGGCGTCGGTGAAAGGGGTATTCCCCATGATGGCATTAGCGACAGGCCTGTAGGCCTGGGTGCAGTCTCTTGCCTTCTCATAAGCTGATGGGGCTGCTCTGACGCGCTCCAAGCTAGGGAGCCTCGATGTTCCTGCGGTGGAGGTGGCTATGCGACTGCTGGGGCTCGGGCTTTCAGCCGACGCCTCCTGGATCTGAAGACGGTAGACGGGGGGTCTGCGAGGAGTTGGTTGTATTTGATGTGGTTGAGGGGTGAGCTCCCGGCAGTCCCTCCTGGGTCCGGGGATGTGAGGGGTTTCCGACCAGAACACATGCTGCATGGGAGGATGACTGGCCTCATTTGTCACGGGCGGATGGCAGGAAGAGAGCTGGGGAGCGGCTGAAGCTGCTTGCTGTGCCGCTGGTGCTGGAAAATAGCTGAAGAGCTCGTCGGCGAAGGCCTTGAACTGGGACTGCGCCGTTTGAGTGATCTTTTCGGTGGTTTCCTAGAGTTAGGCTTGCGTGACATAGCCCAAGGGTAGGTTCCCCAACCTGCTAAGATCACCGTCGCTTGACATGGTTGCTAAAAGAGAGAAAGAGGCCCCACGGTGGGCGCCAAACTGTTGATGCTCGAACTTACGCTCGAATCACACAGTCACTAATCACGATAGGATTAGAGTTTAACAATGTGAGGCCGGTTTCTTCTCCTAATACGATCACTGGCGGGTTCTATTAACACCAAGTAAGACCTGTGGAAAGCGTCGGAGTTGGGATCTCCGGTGGTCACTCCGACGATCAAGTCATTATGCGAAAAGGAAAAATATTTTTATGAAATGGAAGATAGGATTTTTTGGCGAACTAATTTGCTTACCTCGCTCACTATTCGATTTCTGCTTTTATACGTAGGTCAGAGGACATTTCCATCACTTTGGGTGACCAAGATGGTGCATCAGCCCTACATCCACGTAGGCTGATTTGGTGATGTGACGGGGATGTGCGGAGGCTGCTGCGCCCTGCTACGCGGAACAGCGCTGCCAAGTATCAACCAGGGAGTGGACTGGGAGTTTGTACCGTTACGGCAACGTTAATGAGGATGGGACCTATAGCGTGGCCTGCTTTAATAGTCCGAGGTGCCTTAAACACCATGTGAGTGGAGAGAATCTGTACATTGATTTCCTCATTAATGCGATGTCGACGTGTTGTCGTGACTTGAACCCGAGGCGGCCGACATACAAGGAGGGAGAGATGGGATCGACCTGGCGACGCCTCGCATGTCGTCCGTGGTGGCAGAGGGCTAATGCGGCTATTGGTGTCGGTCGCGGAGGGGGCCGACTAATATCGCCTTTCGTGTCGTCCACAAAAGGGGGGCCGACTAATACCACATTTTGTGTCGTCCACAAAAGGGGGGCGACTAATACCGTCTTTCGTGTCGTCCACAAAAGGGGGCCAACTAGTATAACAGCTTCTTCACTTGAATCGTGTTGAGTGTCCGACCAGGGTGGCAGCCAAGGTTGACGCTTAGGTCACCCGATGGAGCTCTCGTCGGTGCGCCTAGGGCACATTTTGCTATCGTTTGCAAGAGGGGTTTTTCTTCCTTAATCAAGAGGGTTATCATTGATGAATGTCCAAGACCATAACAATAT
>JBAKGM010000233.1:27792596-27806063 GCA_037177215.1 Asparagus racemosus
CCAAAAAAACTCCCAAACGAAGTAAAATTGAAATTTTACATTCTCTTCCATCCATTTACCTCCATCCAAACAGGGTGTTTAAAAAAACATGCTCTAATATTGGTTGTTTGGAGTTGCCAAACACAGCTAGTATATGCAGAAAATTGAAAGACAAATATGTTTTTGTCTCTTTTTAATGAAAACAACTAGGGGGGTTGATCGTGGGGTGAGTAGACTACTAGAAGATTGAGACAGTGGGTGGAAAAAAAGATCTAGATGACATAAAATGAGAGAAAAATCATTTTCTTTAAAAATCTGTGAACAAAATCTTTTTAAAAAACTCACTTAGGATGCATGTACTAGTGAATGGTCTGTGATAATAGAAGACTAACTCTCCATATTTGCAAGGGGGTGCATTTATTATTTCTTTATACTAATCAATCAAAATGGAGATCAAATATGACAGCCTATAATAAATTTTCATATGGTAAGAAGGTAGAAGAACTTAAAATAAAAGTTTTGACAAAAATACTTTCGTGAATACTTCAATTATTTCAGCATATGCATTCATCATTGACTCTAACATGCTTTAATTTTCTAAAGTTTTACTTTAAAATATATATAAATTGTAGTTGGTTTTTCCCAAACTATAATCTTTCTAAAATCAGATAATTTGATAATACAATATAAATTATACCATTTAACTTACTTTAAAAAATAAAAAGAAGAAATGAAGGAAATTTAACTATCATATTTACAAATATTTGTAGAAGTACATGAACACAGAAAGCTCATCTTGCCTATCTATTTTAATTTAAAACTTTAGGAAATTGGAAGAATCCTATTTCACAATCCCATAATAGATTGTAAAACCACATGAAAATACATACCTCATTTAATATTTGTACTATCAAAGTACACAAATACATGGAAATTAAGACCTTACTTCCCTATTTTACTTGAAACGTAAAGATTAGATGAAAATATGATATGTATGTATGTAGGGTTTTTTTCCCATATTAGTCCCTCAAATCTTTTGAAGTGATTTGAAATTAGTCCATATGGTTTGAGGCGGATTCAATTTGAAGGAATATATCGTCATCTTTGGGTGGAATAACAACTACACTCATTTGCATTCAAACCCAAAAAAAAACCTCAGTAGAGCACACAACTGGGGGATGGTCATGCAATTTGTTTCTTAAATCTATTGATTTTTATGGATATTGATGTTGATTTTGATTGATTTGATAAATTGGCAATTACTCATCCCTGATTAACCACTATCTATCGAAGATTAACAATTTTAGATAGTTAATGTTACAAAGAAACTAATTTCAAATACTTCAAAGTTTTGGAGGGACAAATCTAAAAATAATAAAGATTTGGGACACTAATTTCAAAAATGAAAGATTTGATGGACTAATTTCAAATAAGAAAGGTTTGGGCATAATATGGAAAAAAATTCATATACATATAATAGCTTTGTTTGGCAAAAGTTAGGGGGAATGGCCACCCTTTGCCCCTAGCTCTGTCATTCATTAATGTGCATGTTAAAGTACTAAGTGACTAACTCTCCATATTCGGTACATAAAACAATTTCTGTGATTTGAGGGACTAATTTTCCTCTAGTTACTACTTCTTTTCTTAATATGGGGACTAGTTCAAAATAAGTCAAGAGTGAAACGACCTAATAATAATTTCGACGACACGAGGGACTAATTTCAAAACTACTTAAGAATTGGGGGATTTGATAGAAAATTTGAATGATTTGAGGACTAGTTTCAAAAAATAGAAGTTTTTAGGGATGAATATTGAATAACTTATATACTAATATATCAACTAAATTACTAGATTGATATTTTAGTTAGACCCCTTTTACCAACATGGCATTTTAAGTAGACAATTCTACATTAAGATATTTTAAATGAGTAATTAAATGTGCAACGTGACCCAAAATATCGCCGGCGGCTAATTTTTTGGTGAGGAACTGTTATTTTTTGTTTAAATTTTTTTGCCTGCCTAACCTCTCAACATGATTGAGTCTACACTTAAATTATCACAATATAGCAAATTAGAGGCATTTATGTAACATTGAGCCTTTAAAACACCCCTCTGTCATATCTACGCTCTCAGTTTTAAGTAAATTTAAGGGTTGAGACGGAGCCTTTAAAGGGGAGAATTGAGAAGGGAAAAGAGAGTGAGTTTGGGAGGAGAGGGTGAGAATAGTAGAGGCCATTAATGATAATGGATTAGGGGAAAGTAGGGAGAAAATGAGGAGTTAAACGATGGAATGTGGATAGGGAAAAAGAAAGATCTTTAGGTATAAATTCAATAATTTTGAGAGATCATGATGATAAAAGAAGTTTTAGCAAAAAATAACAGTTCCTCACTGTTGCATCACAGATTTGACTAAGTGTTAATCCCACACCAAGAGTTGACACGTGTTCTGAGTTAACTATACATCAAATGGATTCAGCCCTATGTAGGACGAGACAAAAAACGTCATCAATCGACTTTTCCCAAGAAGCGCTGAGTCGAAATGCATCCTCACTCGGACCCTACTGTTAACGCTGACTCACACCTCTTTATTTTGTAATACTGAGTAGAGAAGCTCTCAATCCGAAATTGCCGAATCAAAAGGCAGTCATTTTCAAACTTTATGCCGACAGCCAGTCACCATCACATTAAATGCACGGTCGAAGTCGTTATTACATCGATCCAGGAAGTCTTAATGACTCATCGGACCTCATGAGCACCGTACTTCCCTTATCACAATCGCATTAATCACAAAAGTGACTCATACTACCTGCAACCGATACTTGTAAAGTATCAGCGAAATAAGCTGACTGTTTCAACTCGGCCAAAGTTACACTCACTGAAAAATTAATCGCCAACGAAAATTTAGGTCTTGTTACACAATTGTCTCGTTTAAAATGACTTACATAAAGTTTCTTATTTAAAATGTCAGGGATCTAATTAAAACAACAATTTGTTAATTTAGCCCTATGCGTCACACGTTGTAAATTATATAATAAATCTTGGCCGTCCATCAGTAAAAGCGAGAAGAGGGAAGAAAAATCTTGGCTTTGCCTCGATCGTTTCAGCCCTCTCTTTCTCAGATCTGAGAGCCGCTATCTCTCGTCAACTTCTCTCTTCGGTCTGATTTCTTGCTCTTGATCCAGCGATCTCTTCGATCTTGAATCGTTTTGAGCTTAGAAATCGTTGCGCCCTCTTTCTCGATCGAAGACGTGGAGGAAACTAGGATTTTCGTCTTCGATTTGCATTCTCCCTAAACTCGCAGGGATTTGTCTCTCTGTGAGTAGCTCTTCCCATTTCTTGGATTTTCTTTTAGTTAGAAGCCTTGATTTGAAGCAAATAATATTGTTTAGTCAAAACCCTAACTTTATGATCACCAGTCCTTACAATTAGGGTTTCTTGTATGGAATGATAAAAGGATTTTTGGTGATCAGTGATTTGATTTGTGGACTTCAAATTTTCTTTGTTTGGTCGGTTTTAGTTTGCACTTTTAAGTTCTTAGTTATTTCAAGTCCATGACTGTGTTGTGAAAAGAAGTTACAGATGTTTGATAATTATATTAAAAAAAAATTGTTGAAGACGAATGACCCTCAAATGGCTGCATATTTCTCATCTTTTCCTCTCTTTTTCTCCGAAGAAGTTAAAGATTGAAGTTGCAAGACGGAAATGTGAATATACTGCAAGAATTTGAAGTGAAAATTACTGAAAATCCGACAACGCTTCTAGAACTACTGCATTCATTAATAATGTCTCCCAACTGGCTAAAAATGCCGATATGTGCACTCGTATATTTGCAAATTTAAATGACTACATGAAGATATTCATCTTTAACGACAATGGAAATAGTATCTGCCTCAGATTTTTTATGATTGGATCTTAGATTTTGTCGGGAACGATAAAAATCCTTGTTTCTGAGTTGTAAGAGCTAATTGTGAAAAATCCCGAGGGTAATATACAATAAACCCTTCAATTGGGTTATTAGAAAACATTATTTGAGAGAGTAGCTCATATTTTAGCCAGTTAGAAACCTTTTGTTTTCCTTTTGGGGCCCCACTTAGTGCTCACTAGTAATTATTCACTTGAAATTGATGTGATTATTTGAAGTAGAGAATCTGCAATTAGTAAAGATGTTGTTGATACAGACTCGTTTTCAGTGTAAAAGTGTATAGATGCTCTAACATTTACTGTAATGTTGTGCTGATAGAATTTTAATGGTTTAGAAACCCGCTCGCGGGGTCAGAAAATCGATTTGACAAAGAAAACCCAAAACATAAACCGCGTGAAACTATCTATTTCGGGTATAATAGCCTTTTTTCCCATAGTGCATTTGAATTCTCGTGGAAATCTGCTGAATTTTGAGTTCGAATGCAAGATTTGAAAAATCCAGCTCCCAGGGCTGTGAACACCCCTAATGGCTAATGAGCAACCTCCCAAAATTCCTCTGGATGAATAGAGTATTTATGAAGAATGGAATGGATGACAAGACTTTTTCTGTGGAATTACATTCAATAAGGTAAATAACTTCATATAAGAAACCATTCTATACAGATACAAGTACATCATTTTCAGTACTGTACTGGACATCCCTTTTGTTTAACAGTCGAATGGTGCTGCAAATATTTCTTTCCCTTTCCCTTTTTTTAAGAAAAATGTGCACATTAGGATTCCTCTCCGGGATTTGAATCATCTCCCATTTTCCCTTGAGCTCAATTTTCCTGTACGTCTACATCAAGCTTCTGTTGATAATGAGCAAATTAGCACTTTCAGGTTTTGATGTGGCTATTCGCATGCACCTGCAACAGTTTCATTAATAATCTTATTAGTAGATTTGAATACATATATCATTGGGTATAAATACACAGAGCATTCCGTTGGTAGCCTTGGTACATTGTTGGTTTAATTATTTTGTTTCGTACATATGAGATATGTGAACCAAAAAGGCCTCCTGCTTACTTGTGCTATGTAATGTACGCGGATTAAGGCATCAAACTCCATTTATCCATGATTTCCTTGGTTCTTAGTTCTTGTGTTTGCTGCTATTATTTCTCTCTTTGCAGTTTACGTGAGTTGTGAGCTTATGGCAATGATGGACGAGCCACTGTATCCAATTGCTATATTGATAGATGAATTGAAAAATGAAGACATTCAACTTCGGTTGAATTCTATCCGCAGGCTTTCTACTATAGCACGGGCCCTTGGAGAGGAAAGAACCAGAAAAGAATTGATTCCATTTCTAAGTGAAAACAATGATGATGATGATGAAGTACTTCTTGCAATGGCTGAAGAACTGGGCGTATTTATTCCATATGTCGGAGGAGTGGATTATGCTCATGTGTTACTTCCACCTTTGGAAACATTGTGCAGTGTGGAGGAAACATGTGTCAGGGACAAGGCTGTAGAATCATTGTGCAGAATTGGAGCTCAGATGAAGGAAAGTGATTTGGTAGATTGGTTTATTCCTCTTGTAAAGGTATGGAACTATGGGAACTTTTTAGTTCCTTTGAAAGCAAGTTTATGATTTCTTCAATTTCTGATTCGTAATCCATCAAAAGATTTACATTTATGAAGAATCTGAATTGGAGGCATTAGGCTTCTTGTATGTGCTTCACTTTCCTCTTCTTCAAGGTCATGAAACAAGAACAGCGAATCATGATTTTGCTATAGTATAAAGCAAGACTTACTGCCTAAAACATGCAGTTCAAGACTGCTTTAAGTTGCCACATGGCATATTTCGCAAACACAAATTCATATAACTGAAATAAGAATGTGTTTTTTTATTTAAAACCTCCTTTCTCTTCCATAACTATTGATATGTGCCGTGGACTGGTTAGGCATGTCAGTGTATGACATAATCATATAATAACTAGAATCTTGTTGCTTGGGCTAAGGATTAGCAACATTATGGTTCCTTATTATTCTCTTTCCACATCTATTTAATTCCCATGGATTCTGTGTCCGAAGCGAGGTTCCTGGAATTTGTCTCGAGAATAGCAGGAGTTTCTTTACTGACAAACTGCTTTGGCATGATTCCTAGTCAGGAGAGGAAATATTGTAGCACACCTAGCACTACAAATATTGGAGATATTTATGCAGTGTGATCAGATTTTTAGCTTGTTATCATATAAGTTGCACCTATATATATGCAGACTTCGATTTCCGTATCTGCTTCTGGTTTACCTGCTTTAGCCGATTAATCCTCCCCTTGTGTTATCATTCCATATTTTCAGAGACTAGCAGCTGGGGAGTGGTTCACTGCTAGAGTTTCTTCTTGCGGATTGTTTCACATTGCTTATCCAAGTGCACCAGAGCTGTTGAAGGCAGAATTGAGGTCAATATATGGCCAGTTATGTCAAGATGATATGCCTATGGTGAGAAGATCCGCTGCTTCTAACCTAGGAAAATTTGCTGCAACAGTTGAACCGAACCATCTAAAGACAGAGATAATGTCAATATTTGATGATTTAACAAATGATGGTATGCCTGCTTGATCTTTATATTTCTTTTGAATTATTCTCTGCAGCTGAGTATATTACCTAGATTCTTTTAAAGTCAGGGTTACCACTTTTCTTCCTTGAGTCCAGTGTGCCATGGCCAAGTACTCTTTCATATGGATCAAAGTTTCATATTATATGAATGATGCCTATTTTTGGGCACCTTTATTTCCTTATGCTGCACAATTCTGCGAAATGTTTTGCACATAACTGTCATTGAAGATATAATCTAAACGTCAGAAACCTAGAACATAGTTTGTTTTTGTCAATAAGTTATGCCAAAATGGTGTTGAAGTTTTGGTACTAATAAGTATCCTGAGTTCCTGTTTAGTTCATAACCAACAGACTTGAGAGTGTAAAAGGAATCTCTATAAGAAGAAGATTGCAGATTGTGTCTGTATATTTATTTATTTTTCAAATTTGCTTTATAAATTATTTGTCACTTCTTTCAGATCAAGATTCTGTGAGGTTGTTGGCTGTTGAGGGTTGTGCATCACTTGGAAAGTTGTTGGAACCCCAGGACTGTGTCGCTCATATCCTTCCAGTCATTGTTAATTTCTCACAGGTGCATTATGTTCTGAATGCTGTTGTTTTTTTTGCAATACTTACCGGAATCTCGGCTGTCAGTGCTTTATGATATGTTTTCTGTTTATCCAATCAGATCCTCTTAATAGTTATGCTATGTTGAATTATTTATACTTGATTTCCTTAGTTGAATATTTGTGTTTATGTTGTGTCCCTGAATGCTGACATTATGTGAATTAGAGCATGTATCTGACATGATATAATTTGTACATTTTCAATACTTTGTATAGGATAAATCCTGGAGAGTTCGTTATATGGTCGCAAATCAGCTCTATGAGCTATGTGAAGCAGTTGGTCCGGAGCCTACCAGGTGATACTCCTTAAAATGGTGTGAATGTACTGGAGGCATACCATGATAGTTTGCTTTGTGATTTCTTCTTGGGCTTCTGTATTCCATACCTGCATTTTTTATTTATATGAAGTATTTTGCAACTGATATTTCGAGCTTCTTCTGAGCTAAGCTGTCTATTTATGAAGGTCTGATTTGGTGCCTGCCTATGTTCGGCTTCTTCGTGATAATGAGGCTGAAGTACGCATAGCAGCTGCTGGAAAAGTGACTAAATTTTGCCGGATTTTGAACCCACAGCTTGCAATTCAGCACATTCTTCCCTGTGTAAAGGTACTTTTTACAATTATCACATACAGTGTATTATCCCTTCTGCCATTTTCCCATTTACAGTTTTACTTATCTCTGTTTTCATTTAGCTCATGTTTTAGTTCATTTTTTTTGTCGTTGTCTCTGTTTCTGAATATATGAGGACTGAAAATTTTTAATCTTCAGGAGTTATCATCAGATTCTTCCCAGCATGTTCGCTCTGCTTTAGCTTCAGTAATCATGGGCATGGCTCCAGTCCTTGGAAAGGTACGAGATGCTGCATGGAATAACAATAAGATATCATCCCCATCTTTCTAACTTTTTTCCTTGGAACTTTTATTTATACTTCGAACTGTATAGGAAAATGTAAAAGTAATCCATTCTTTTCCTTTATCTCAATGTTTTAGTTATCCATACATTAGACAAGAGCTGTTTGGGTGTAAAAGGTTCATGGGCCTGGGGTAATAAAACTGTACCTGCGTAACTCATATTTTAAAAACAAAGCTGCAATTAATTTAGTCTGTTTTCTTCAACCCTGAACAATTTATGTGGATATGTGGCTTTCTGCAACGGAACTGCAGGAGAACAAAGGTTTTAAATTATGAATCTGAGTGATTTATCATTTGATGTTTTCCAATCATTTCATGTATATCATAAGATAAGTAATGGCATGTATGTCCAAACTAGATGAGTAATTAGTTTACAATTATGTATGATGGAATTCGAACAGGGTTAAAATGCTGATCTTGTAGTAACTTAGACGAAATGCTAAAGTCTATAGACATCAGTGGAGCCTACATATAACTGAATCTAAATCACTTAAAATATAAAGGATTAAATGAACAAACAGAAAAATCCCTAATAAAAAACATAAAATAATAATAGAAACATGAGAATATCTATTACTTCTGTGAACCATCAAGCTTCTGCATGAGCATCTTGTTGTAGCTTTACTTTTACCCCTTTTTTTTTGTTTCTTCAGTTGTCATGCTTGACGTTATCCTCATAAGGTTAGCTAGTGTTCTTTTCTAATTTACATTTGCAGTGATCCTATTTGGTAAAGCTTTATTTTAAGTTCATACAAGATGCCTGCAGGCTATTATGTGAGAAGCACTTTGATGTCTAATAGTATATAAGACGCAAGCATGTCTGCTTTAGTTCTGATTTTTGCATATATTGATTACCTTTTTGTATTATTGTAGGATGCAACTATTGAACAGCTTCTTCCGATCTTCTTATCTTTGCTTAAAGATGAATTTCCTGATGTTCGACTCAATATTATCAGCAAGCTTGATCAAGTGAATCAGGTGCCGATACTTTCAGTTGTTCAACTTGTGTTCTATTGGTTACAAATTACTATTGATGCTCAGATGTCTGTAATTTCTGTTGATTATAATAGGATTTTCTTTTACTCAGCAGTTATTATTATCATTAATATTTTTTTGCTAATGATATATGTTCTTCTAGGTAATTGGTATTGATCTGCTATCCCAATCACTATTACCAGCCATTGTTGAGCTTGCAGAAGATAGACATTGGCGGGTTCGCTTGGCCATAATTGAGTACATTCCATTACTGGCAAGTCAATTGGGCGTAGGTTTCTTTGATGATAAGCTTGGTGCTCTTTGCATGCAGTGGCTAGAAGATAAGGTATGCTAGTCCTTGCTATCCCTAGAGATATTACTGTTTTCTGCAATTTCTTGGTATTGTACATCTTTTTGCCGACTTTGTTTTATCACATGATAATATCTTAGTTCCATCAGTTTGTTGCTGGTTTTTCATTTTCATGCATGTTAAAGTTTGAAATATTTTATTATGGGATAGTTTGTCATTTGTCATTACTCTTGATTGTTCTTTTTGCTGTTAGTATTCAATATTAGACTTTATTTCTGCATTTAAAATCAGACTGTGTCCTTTTGTTTGGGAGGACAACTCTATCTCTCTCATGTTTTTGTTTAGAGTTAATAGCTTGATTGTGCTTTAGATGTTTTGCCAACTCCAGTTGTAGTCATGCTTTCTTGTTAATAATTTTTTATGATTTTGTTTCTGTGATTACAACTAGTATCAGATGATTAGCGCATTTCAAAGAATGCCACGGCAGAATTTTGGCTAGAATTTTTCAGATTAATTAAAGATGCTGCGAATATTTGCAGGTTTTCTCAATTCGGGATGCAGCTGCTAATAATTTGAAGCGGCTTGCAGAAGAATTTGGCCCAGAGTGGGCAATGCAGCATATAATCCCACAGGTTAGTTGATTATAACTTCCGATCTAATTGCGACAGCGATCACTTATTTCTTTCCTGTTTGCTCTTATTGATTTTTTTACTTTTCATTTTTCAAACAATTCATTCACACTACATCGAATCAATGCCTTCTATATGGGAAATCAAGTTGGCAATTTTAAAATTATAAGTCAGAGTGCTTGTAAATTGTTTCTTTTACTAGTTTTCTACCTCCAGAAAATCCATGAGTCCCGTGGATATGAATCTTGTATCAATGACAGCAGAATATCAGATACTACACAAATCAATATTAAGAGAGTAAATAAACATGAATCTTGCACCAATAACGATAGAAATATCAGATACTACACAGATCAATATTAAGATAATAAATAAACATGAATTTTGCATTCATAACATAAATACCAGATATTACACAGATCAACAATAAGAGAATAAATAAAAATTGATCAACTTAAAGAAGCATCAACTTTTAGTGTGTTGTGTAGCTTAAATTACAGTTTTATTAATTAAGAGGGAGTTCACTGTATGCTTTTGGAATTCTTTCATCACTACTAGAATCAAGCAAGGGACTTTAGAATTTTTCTGGTTTGCACATTAATTATTGTGGAAAGCTATGGAAGTGCTCTAAAAATGGCTTGTGCAATTTGGCTGTAATAGGAGTACCTAGAAGTGCCTTCCAAATCTGTCAGGATTTATCAGGTTTGCTTGGTAACACTTCCTTGTAAAAGAACCATGGTATTAAGTTATTATAGCTATTTGTTGGATCAGCTGATTAAGATTCATGAGCATAAAAATAAAAGTAATGATATTTTAACGGGTAAGTATATCTTTCTATTGGTTACAGTTAAAATCCTTTCAAGATAGAAATAGTTTGCACCTTGCTCAGAAAGCTTCTTAAGGGAAATTTGTCTCTGAAGTTTTCATTGGGAACTTCCAAAGTCGGTCTTTTTTTTTTTTGGATAAATAAATTGCACTTGCAAATCACCCAAAGAGCTAAATGCATTGAAGAATATAGATGGTACCATGAACCTCAATTTACCCACGTTGGGCCTATAAAAAGAATACAAACATCATCAATAATCGATACAAGAGCATGTAATCAAGCTTTTAGGCAACTTCTTAAATTGCATAGCTTCCAATGGCTATGCTTTCTATTTTGTCCTACTGAGATCTGTGGTCCACATTGAAATGTTAACTGTTTAATTCCATTCATGCTAAATAAATGTTGCTGCTTGTTTCATCTTTGTAAGCAGGGCATTGATTTGTGTTCTGACATAATTTGTGGGCAAACAAATTTTTGTTATTCTTATCTGTTTGTATGTGTTCTCTTCTCCCTTTCTTTATGACGATGATTATTTGGTTCCTTTCTAGGTGCTTGACAAGATTAATAATCCACACTACTTATATCGAATGACCATTCTTCATGCTATTTCTCTTCTGGCTCCTGTCATGGGTGCCAACATCACCTGCCAGAAACTATTACCTGTTGTAATCACTGCCTCAAAGGACAGGTAAGCTTACACATATACTAACTTTGCTTAAGATTTTTGGTTAGTTTGACATCTCATTGGAAAATTTGCAAATTCGACAGGGTACCCAATATCAAATTCAATGTAGCGAAAGTATTGCAATCCCTTGTCCCTATTGTTGACCACTCGGTGAGTGTAATCACATTGTTTTCTTTTTCTTTTTGGCATTTCCTTTCTTTTAACGATCAATTGCTGCTTGATCCCAGGTAGTGGAGCAAACTATTCGGCCATGTCTTGTAGAGCTCAGTGAGGACCCAGATGTAGATGTTAGATATTTTGCAAATCAAGCATTACAGTCATGTGATTCTGTGATGATGTCAAGCTAGAAAACTTTGAAACTTGGTGGCCTTGATGTTGCGTAGTTTCTTTCACTCTGTTGACCTATCTGCCTCTTTAATGAAATTTAGATTTCTGTTAGGGTGGTGGATATATGCTTCAGTGTACTAGTGTTATTATTTTGTAACGCCACTGACTTATTTAATACTGGTTTTGTGTAGTATATTCGAGGAAAGAGAGCAGTTATTAATTAGCTTGTAGAAATACACTGCTGAATGTGCCTTCGTGCTCAAGAAACGATAATTATTTCCATTATTTTGGTGGTTAGTTTTTTACCCCTCTTTTATCTTTAGTTTAATTGATGTTACCTGGATCTTACTTGCTAGTCACAAAAATATTTATTTCCCCTTGGATGTGAGATGAGATAACAGTCCTAAGTATTTTGGCTTGGAAAGTGTCCTGTAAATCTGGTTATATTTTTGTCTGTCTTCTGCAATGTGGGGTTTTTTTAATTTTTTTGAAGGTTTTGTCATGGTTTTGGCTGTTGAATGTTTTTTTGATTATTTTCTAAAATCTTGTACAAAGATTTCTAATTCCCTTGGATCCATTTGTTACTTGGGGGAGTAAATACTGTCATGTAACCTGGACTGATCTAATGGTTGTAATTTCCTCTATGTTTCTAGGACAAATCTTAGTATTGATGGGTTGAATATGGTCAGAATTAAATTTGTTAGGGTGATGTCAGAAATTTGGAGGATTTCTCATGGGACAAAGGTCAAAATGCTTATGAGCTCGGGCTTATTTTCAAGCAATTGACCAAATGCCCGTGGCAGGATAAAGTGGTGTGGAATACTTACTTGAGGTGGTACGTGGTGGTAGTTATCATTATTTGAGTCATTAAAAATTTACCTCATTTTACACGGTCTCATTAAGCTCTTACTCTTGTATTGTGGGGAGTTATGTTTTTTCCCCCTTTTTTTTCTTTTTCTTTTTTTCCCAGTGATGTTGGATAATCTGTAGTTGGAGTGGAAGTGTGAAAGTATTTTTCTTCTTTAAAATACCGGGATAACAATGTCCGAACTGGTAATATTTTCTAAAAAATTGAAACTCTAGAGAGAGACTATTTTATTGCAATGATGCATTACACCTTATAATGGGGAGACAAGGAAGAGGCTTGGTCATATACTCAACTAATTTTTCGGCCAATACTTTTCCACTTTAAATAAGGTCTGTTCTCCTCTTTCAAAGGAAAGAGGTAAAGCTAAAAATTATATTCCAAATGGTGAAAGCCGCTGTAGCAACAACTAATAATCATTATTTTCATCTAAACAAATATTGCCAGTGTTAAAAGACCCTCCTCCAAGTTTTTACTTTCATTGTCACCTATTTCTATTTAAACATTTATCAGTTCAAGTGAAAACTCGAAATTTGTCATAACTCAATCTTCCTTCTCGTGAGGCCGATCTCTTCGGCTTCAGACAGTACACATCTTAAATCCTTGTCATTGACCAGATTTCCGTTATTCAAGCTATAATTTTTTTAGGGGGTGTTTGTTTCAAAAAAATTTTGGGATCTCAAGTTTATGGATTTGAAAGTTTAGTTTTTGGTTTTTTAGGATTCCATATATTTGTTTGATTCAAATCAAATTTTTTAAAGTTTTAGCATTCCAAATCCATAAACAATAAAAAACTAATATAATTTGTACCTTTTTAGCATTTGCCAAATCCTCT